>JAEAOA010001197.1:1200000-1215000 GCA_016746295.1 Potamilus streckersoni
TATTAAATTGAAAAAGTACTTTGTTTATCAATCATCAATCGTTTCTTAATAGGTCTTTAGTGCAGATACCTTTTTGTACGTATCAATTGATTGATATTTTAGGGAACTTTCATAAGCAAAGACATTAAATAATTACACGTGTGTTAAAATTTTAATTCTTACTATTTCACTTTTATCTATTATTATAATTTATATTGTGCTGATGATTATTTTCGCAAGGTTTGACATTTTCAAAGAAACATCGTGTTTATTTAGAACGTAAGAATGACTCACACAAGGACAATAGTCTGTACTGCGATGGCGAAATTTCGAAATACCCATGTGTTCTTCGTGCGCGCACATGGAGTTACGTTTTAGTACGCCTTAAATACATAGGTACCTGCGAAATAGAAAGTCATATCTTAACACAGTGTAGAGCTGTTACAATACTTTGAGAAGAAGGTATTCTTTTGTGCTGGAAAGAGTTGTTTGTACGTCTGTAGAACAACTGTAGAACAACATGTGTTTTGTTATCGATGATAGCTGTATTTTATCTACCTTTTAAATAACAATTATATTCCATGGGAAACTACACAACTGGCTTTGGATAAAGACATGTGGTGAAATGAATGCTAAATTGGAACAGAATAGTACAAATTCTGATTCAATTTGAAAATTCTGGACATTTTGTGTATAACCTTATGACGTCATCATCTACCATATTTGAACGGAATTGAGATTCTGACTACTTCAATTTGTACTATTTATTGATAGTACTTATGTTTGTTTCACAATTCTAGGACAAATGTGTGAATTTTCTTTGCAAATTTCATATTTTCACCTTTTCACCGTGCTTTCTAGTGAAATAAATTATTTTTGTTGACACTTACAAAGGTTGTTGTCTTCGCTCTGTCATTTATGTTACTTTAAGCAAGCTAAAACGTAGCAGATATAAATATAAGATACTACATGCCATATGTTCAACTATGATTATGACATGGTTAATGGAATGCTTATAAATGTTTGTTGGCATCGCAAATAAGCATCAATATGCTAACTTACATACATAAAGGCAACGTAGGAAATAATTGCGAATATAGAAAGTCTTACCTATGACACAATGGTCATGCTGAATCCACCACCTCGTTTTCTCACAAAGAGCAGATATGCATTGAGAAATATGGATTATAGAAAATCCAATCAGGAAATTTAATACTCTTTATAGCAGGAAGGTACAAGGGCGCGTGGTCGGAGGTAAACTTGTAGATAACAAAGAGACCAGAAAGGAATCTGCACGACTGACGATATCGTTTCGAACTGCACCAGGCATATATTAATGCAAGCAGACATGAAACATTTGTCCATAACAATGCCTGATTTATATAATGTTAGTTATCACTTTTGCAACAAATAATCCCATTTCCCAAAAGATGCACATACATTTGCACTTTCATTCCCACTAACTTCAATGTTCATTTATAACCCTTACATTAACTAGTTTAAGTACATCATCCTATGTACATTTAGCTACTTTTTCCATATATATGAAAAATTGAAACAAACTAATTGATACATTGCATGCAGAACGTTATCTTGTCTTGACATACCATGAAGTACTTCTCATGATGTAATCGTGAATACACTAATACCTTCTCATGACTTAGCTATAATTTTACTGATACCTTCTTACCATATAATGATGAAGACAAGATAAGATATTCTTTATTATATATTTCATAACGAGATTTTAAAGTATATCAGTACGATACAACAATAATATCCTTAAAGTAATAACATAACTTTAACCGCTACCGAGGACTATATTAATTTGGAACTAATTGTTCCCTTTTGGGAAAGATATTGTGTTTGAAGTCTTTGGATAAATTGGACATTGAATAATGTTGATTGTAGACCGAAGTACAACAATCAAAAGGGACACACAAAAATAAGTTGAATGCTGTGAGAAATTAACGAAGAGAAAACAATCCTTGCAAACACTAATTTTGTTATGATATGATGCCAAGCTTTTAAATATGTCGGCTGCAACCTACTTCACCAAACTGTTTTAGTTTACATATCAAATTGATTAACACAATTAAAATCTCTTCTTTTGAGAATTATTCCATAGATTATTGTGTCATGTTACATGGTCAGAGTCGTGATATATTCACGATAAATTTGTAAAACCTCACTTCTTATATTCATCATAAAACTGAGTAAATTATTTTTATTGATGTAGTAATGCAGCATTTAATAGTTATCGATACATGCTTGTAAAACACATATAAAGGGAATATTTTTTTATCCATATATATATAAGGAAATATTTCACTCGAAAACTAGAAAGATTTTGCATTGATAATGTAATTGTTGCATTGGTTATGTAAAGTTATAACTTACTGTACATGGTCTGTATTTAGAGTATTTCGGTTCAGTTTGTTTTGCCTTCTTTAAAGGCTGATATATAAAAGTGTTTAATGGTTACGTCAATATTTCAGGATCCGTTCTAAATGCATTAGATCTGTGTAAGCATTGGAGGAAGTGTTGATATATTGCCTTATCAACAGTCTACGAGAAGTTGAAACCAAATCTATTAAAATCATGTATGAATATATGAGGCACACCCGTACCAAGTAGAACAAAAAAAGGTACTGGCAGAGAGATACAATCACAAGCAGGCGGAAAGGACAAGATATTGTTTTGATATCTTCATCGAATAAAGATTAAAATATTTAACATGTATTTGGTCATGAATTCAAAATATTTATATGTCTAGTTTATATGAATATTCACTGTAGCATCACTTTTGATTGACACTTTGTGAAACAGAATATATGAAATATACACATTTCTTCTTTCATCCCACGACCTGCAAGATATGCAAGTTATCACATAGAGCTAGAAATGACGGTTTAACAGTCATATCCAGTTTGACAAGGATATTAAGTGAACAGCAGGAATCTGATCGAGTACGTCCTTTCGATGTCAGGTCATCCACACCGGACGATGATTGTAATAATTAGGCGGTATGTTGACAAATAGATTGGATTGTCCATTATTTTAGAAGGTATGTTTGCACATTATTATCTATATCATGCCAAGAAAGTATGTGATTTTACAAACATCAACCTAAGCAGCAGACATAGATTTGCTAGTGTAAGTATTGAGCTGCCTACCCTATGATTACGTGTTCCTTATTAGCTACGCCATCGGTCAGGGATCGTTACCCAAGGGCATTTTGCTTCCTGCATGATTTAGTCCACGTCGATTAACGTTCCCCATGCTCGCTTATGCAAATGTGTTCTAATCGTTTTGTTTTACTATTCCATAAATTGTACTAGATGTTAAAAATCAGTATGTGTCTCTCCAATCAGTGGAGAAACGCCGTTCAAAATATCATCGAATCACCTATTTGCACGTGCAGAAAAAATCCTCATTGTCTACTAAAATGCTCACAGATAAAGTAAACAGCTATCAGACAATCACGAAATAAACACTTGGGTGGGTATATATCCACGCTGCTTTTCCTCGGTAGAAAAAGTTCTTTTAAGCATTACAGTGAAAGCAGTCGCTACAATGCGGCTGCAACGGGAGTGGGACAACAAATAGCCAGCAAAATCCCGCTTCAATTGACCTCGCCATCACTATTGCCGACATCGACTGTGCGGGAACCAGGGTTGTCTGAACTTTCGAAGCATGCCATGAAGTCTATTAAAACACTGCGCTGGTACTCAGCGCGCAATTAAAAAAATATTTTACATTATCTGGAGAGAATGTCCGTGTACAAGGGATAAAACCTCCTGTCAACATCGTTTCCGCTTATGGATTACAAATATGGTGAGACATTTTTTAAAGCATTCTGTAAATATTTTCGGACAAACCAACAATGTAATTTGATATTTGCGCTTTTTTGTGTAACACTATTAAAACATGGCGACGTCATGTATTCAAAGATTAATTCCAATTTCCCTAGGCTGAAGGATGACAAACCCATCGACGACACGATGAACGAGTATGAGTGAGACGAACACAAGGATAGAAACATCACCAATCACAACTTGAGCACTAATAAAAAAATGAGATTGGTGACAAAAATGTGTATCTTCTTGCACTTAAAACCGTTATGGAGTTCCCAGGGAAAGTCAAATCTGCGGGAGATGGCACTGTTTTACGTGTCTTGGCTGGTACAAAAGGAAAAAAGAAAAGAAAAGAGTGAAACCAACAAGTTTTGTTAAACTTAACAAAATGATTGATTTCCAACAAAACAAGGTAAAAAAAAAAAAGAAAAAGAACGTACGGCTAATCAACCTGATCCAAAATTAATCATAGAATTGTGAAAGATTAGTCCTATCAAAGAAAGTTTGTAAGTGAATCACAGTTCCAATCCCGATGAAGATCCAAGATGGAAGGCTATGAACTCTTATATAACTTGATTTTTGTTGTCGTGTCAACCATTCCTTGTTGAATCACCAATAATAATATTTGATTTTGGAATTCCGAATAATTTCGAATAAATGTCTTTGTCCAGGAATTCTAATGAACACTGGATAAAGATTCCAGGAAAGATAAATTAATTCAAATACAAAATTCAGTTCAAACTGGTCACATCAAAAATACCTTTGAACTACAAAGGCTTAAAGCAAGACTGGTCATAATCACTATAATAACGTGTTTTAAGCCTACCAACAACGCACAGCGGATCATCTGATAGGGTCACGTGGTCACTTCTTTCAAGCCACGTATTAACATTACATGCCGACTATCATGTATACTATGTATGATTTTGACTATACCAATAATCTTACTAAATGATACAAAAATAGAAAGACTACAAATAAAAATTGATTACTACAAAGCTGAAACTTATTCTGAATCTGTTTGCCAAAATATACAAAGACTATACTACTGCGTGCTTTTCAGGTCAAACAGAACTTAACTGAATTTTCCGGAAAAAAATTGAAATCCAGTGATTAAGTTTATCAGAACAACAACATGTAGTGAAATAGTAAATAATAATTTCAACCTCTAACAGACAAGTAATTTATTTGCCTATACAAAATACAAACCAGCGCGATCATGAATTGGATCATGTTCAGCGACGATGACATGCGAAAGGTATGCATACACTGGATCTAATATGAGTTTTGAATTCTCTGATAACGCAGATATACCTGCAGCGGCAATTGGGGCTAATACCTTTTGAACGTACCTGAGAGCGATTTAGAACCCATTTTACTTTAGCTCGTAATGCTCCATAAAACACACAAGATTCATAGGTTGACGTCTTCTCAACCATACCAGCAATGTGATCTGCATTTTCAGTGTGTGCAGGGTACGGTGTTCATAGCAGTGAAGCATACTCTCGTTCTGGAATGAGGTTTTCCCACACAGTACATGCACAGTGCAGACGGTATGGCAGACGATCAATTTACCATGACGTGTTTGTCGCATGGAGATGGCAAACATTAAATCTCATACTCCTAAAATGCTCGAATTGAAATCCACATTTGCCAGATTTACCAAACTATCTTTGAGCATCATCGTATTTACATGTAACATTTGCTGCTGCTGAGGTAACCTTGTCGTCCGATGTAATTGCCAAACTTTAAGCACTGAGTTTCCCAAGCATGTGTTCCTGATATTTCAGCGGTCAGGTTGACATAAAAACTAGATGAGAAACAAATATTTATTTAACCATCTAAATTTGTCTCCCATTCACGTCTGCATTAACTCCAGTCCAGGCTATATCCAGATCGAGAAGTTGAGAGAAATTTCACCAACGGAACCAGAAATTATGCTTGAGCGTACATGATGCAGATGACAGAGATGTATAAGTAACAAGATGTAGACACAGGCACGGTGGTATCGCATATAGAATTCGGTATATTTTACCCCATCTTCCACGTCGATGTTCACAAGTATTCCTAGCAAGGCAAAGATTATCCAGCCCACAAATAAACATTATGGGATAAAAAAAATAAAAGCAAACAAATATCGTACCACATAGAGACAAAGTGGTTTTGAATCCACAACAGTTGGTTCTATTGTCAGTGCCATAATTCAATTTGTGAAGACGATGCTGCCGAATATATCTATATCGGTTCGTGCTTCGTTGTGATGATTAATAGTATTAACCGTAGCAAACAATTCCTCGGTCATCCACAAAAAAATGCCATTGTGTCATCGTTCGTTGGCTACCAAATACGTCAACATGCTCGAATTAGAATACACCTTTTGCCAGATTTACCAAACTATCTTTGAGTAAAGGTGTATTTACATGCAACATGTGCTGCTGTTTTGGTAACCGTGTTGTCGGGTGTAATTACCAATTGAAGCACTGAGCTTCCCAAGCATGTGGTCGTGATATATCAGCGGTCAGATTGACAGGAAAACCAGATGAGAAACAAGCATTTATTTAACCATCTAAATCTGTATCGCATATTCTTCTGTATTAACTCCAGGCTGTATCCAGATCGAGAACTCGATAGATATTTTACCAACGGAACCAGAAATTATGCTTGAGCGTACATGATGCAGATGGCAGAGATATAGGAATACCAAGATGTGGACACAGGCACGGTGGTATCACAGATAGATTTCGGTATATTTTACTCCATCTTCCACGTCGATGTTCCCAAATATTCCTAGCATGACAAAGATTCCCTAGCCGACAAGTGAACATCATGGGATAAAAAAATAAAAGTAAAAAAAATCGTACCACATAGAGACAAAGTTGTTTTGAATCCACAACTGTTGGATTTAATGTCAGCGGTATACTTCCATTAGTAAAGACGATGTTGCCGAATATATTTGCATAAGTTCTTGCTTCGTTGTGATGTGTTAACCGTAGCAAACATTTCCACGCTCATCCATCGTTCATTGGCTATCAAACACGTCAAAAAGAAAATCCCCAGAATAAAAACATTTAATGTAACACCATGTCATACATTCCTTTAGATATTACGCTGTCAGTACAGCAAAATAAAAATACCCCTGTAACTACCATGCATAAATGGACAGTAATTATCAGGCGTAAGTGTCAACGCACAATGGAGCAGATATAACCTTTATGACCCATTGCAAAGGAACATCAGTAACTAAAATTCTGCTTCAAGAAAAGGTGTTGTTCCTAATTTGTCGGCTTTACAGCCGTGCAGGCAAGGAGGATTTATCGCACCGCTGTTTAAGGATCAGTTTCCTGCAGTTTTCTTTAGAGACCAACAGTTCATTCATCACCAAATTTCAGTAAAATTGTAACATATATACCATGCAGGTGAAGCGGCGGCTGGTAGAGTATTGATTAACATTGATAAAGATAGTGCTAATTATTCAGTGCGCCATTTGTCTAAATAATACAGCAAACAAGGATAAGATAAATTTATTCACACCTGAGGAGGAATGTTTAGCTTTGATAAAGTCTTTCGGGGATTCTGAAGACAGTATGAGCTCATCGATTTCATCGGCTTTGGGTTAAGTGAAGAAAATGCATATTAAAATCAGAGGTTGCTTATATATAGCTTAATACTGCAAGAACACAACATTGACAACAAACTCATTAGGGAAAACAATAATCAAAGTGCAGATGAATTCTCAATGTATATAAGTATTATATTGTATTAGTTTTCAGACCGTGCAAACAAGTGGAGCATCATGATGCATTTTGTTTTACGTACCTGGCATTTGACTTGGATAATAATAAGTAGTAAGGAGTGGTAAAGGTTGATAAACTAATTAATATTATGTCAAGTTGATATTCAAAAATCAAAAATTAATTCATAGAATAAATATTACTAACAACTTTATGGAAGAAACGGATATATTTTACAAAGACAAATGCACTTCCTTTGAGAGTTGTAAAAAAAACAACATCAGTTCTGTAATTACCATTTTACTTCAAAGGATTGGTAATGTTTCAACAAGAACATTAGAAGATGGTTTTCAAAAATCGTGCATTTGTCTCTAAAAGAGTTTTAGGAATTGATTAATTGTAGTTTTTTCAGTGTTATCTCTTGTTTTGGCAACACAATATAATTATACGTTCAAACTTACTGATTCTATTTATAAAATCATTATATATATATATATATATATATATATATATATATATATATAGTTTAATACAAACAATACTATCATACAGGCTAGACAAATTAAATACGTACTCTACGGAGTTTCGAACCCAGGTCTGAGAGTAAATTGCACCCATCGCCTTGCCTGCACGCACCAACCCATATACCGTCACGACTAAGCACGCATCACCCAAAAATGATGGCACTGAATCGTTGATATATAAGCTCTTGCGTAGCAGACACACTCGCATGACGCATATATATATATATATATATATATATATATATATATATATATATATATATATATATATATATATATATATATATATATATATAAGCTTTAAAACAAATACTTAAAAATACTTGAAAATCACAGGAACAAAATTGTACAATCAAATAAAGAGAGTACCAATATTATAAACAGTTTGCTAAATATGAACATATACTATAGTATCGCAATGTCTATATCGTTTAGTCTTTGTATAATTGTTTAAGTCTATACATTTATTGTGCCTGAAGAGATTACATCCTATATGAATATGCGCATGCGTGTTCTTCGATCCACTGGTCATACTATTATGGTGATAATAAAAATGTAAGGCAAACAATGTTCAAATTTATTTATGTATTATGTTATTAATTTAAAGACCCTTTCAATTGTACGATATTAATTTTGATTATCACAATAAATACACGTGATATATATAAATTCCCTGATAAACAGGGCAATCTCAAACCACGTTGACGGCCAGACAAACCAGTGTTGAGTGCCACAACAAATACTGCTTATCGTTCATAATGTGTGAAAACACTATGATGTTATCCATTACGATATAATAGTTCTCCTACCATGTCTCAGGTTCCTTCGTTTGATGCTACGGTCTGAAGACTGATAGCAGGTGCCCACACGTTTGTCAAAGACAATTTCGCAGTGTACAAATTAACGATGATAATATATCACATCTTCAAGTAGACAACAAATGCCACTGATATCTAGGTTATAGGTCACCTTTCAGCTAAAGCAGTTTTTCTTCTATGATTTAGATCACTGTGTGTAGCCTATCATGTAATGTAACACGGCGTCGAAATTTAAAAACATTAAGCTGTATTATTCGAATACAAAATTAAATTTAAGGAGTCGCTTTATACTAGAGATTTCATGAAATGTACCTACATGAAATGTACCTACATAAAAACACTATGTTAACAATAATCATTTCAAACATTCAATGCAGAAATTCAAATCAACATATTGTAATTGTTAGTTTTAATAACATTTTCTATGACAAAGTATGTACACAGAGAAGACATACTTATACAAAAAATTAGGAGTGATATGAGCTCTGAACACATGAGACTCGAAATAAGAAATGAGTCCCCTATGCTTGATTTGAAACAGGTTGTTGACGCACATACCTTCAGACATATCAGGATATACTGAAAAGGCAAAATGATAGTAAATGTTAAGATCAACCCATGCTGATTGAACATTCATGTTCATGTCTTGCTTTTACAATATTAATTGGAAACATTTTTGAAGAACTTTAAATATATAATCACCGCAGCAAACTAAATTATGAAGTCTGTCAAAGTCACCAACGGAGTAGTTATATCAAAGCGAAAGGTTATCTATCACTTGTCGTGTTCGAGAACCAATAGTGGTAATACGATTTCCTTTTAGATTTAGTGAACAAATCTGCATCAACGTACTTAATATCCAATCTGTGTTAAGTAAGAAGTTTTCTGAAAGATCCAAATTTTCAAGTATTGTATTAGGTGTAAATATATTCGAGTGAAGTCGGGTAAACCCATTTTCCGTGAGATTCAAGAGTTGAAGATTCCTGTTCTTCCGAAACAAATTCCTCAGTTCTTCCTGATCAGTTTCTTCCACCTTTAAAACAGAATTCCCATTCAAAAGCAGGGTTGTAAGCAACTGCATCTCAGACAAGGCTAGGCTTGAAATGTGTTCGCACATATTGGAGGAAAAATCCAATTGTTCAAGTCGGTTTAATCCACTGATATGCATATCGACACTTCTATCACAAATATGATCCAAATATAATCCGCGAAGAACAATGTTTGTGAAAAAATATATTGACTTTGATGTTCACAGTAAGAATTGTTTATTTTCTGACAATCATTGCTTCCTACAAAATTTACGACTCCGAGGCTACTGAACAATGGCATTGACGAATGGTAAAATTTTAAAGCAGAGTGGGGTATTAAATCTGGTTTACCTTTCTGTCATCCACACAATTTCGATTCAAACTAGTTTTTAAAAAATGGATATCAAAAATATGTATCGATCTTAATTTGTCTAACTTCATTATCCCTAAAAAGAGTTGTTCATGTCAATTAAAAGGCCACTTAATGATAAATCAAGAACTTTAAGGGACGGAAATAAAGGTTTAAATTTGAACTTGATATTATTTTTATGTTTATTGGCAATTAAAAGACAAAAAGACGCGTTTGGCTGAAGCACGAGAAAAAAGTGTCATCACGAATTATTGTGAATGACTCCCAGGAACCGTCATAGTTTATACCTTCTGCATAAACTTCTTCCAGAGCTGATCCTGAAAACTTTGACTATTTTACACAGTTCAACGAAATTTAAATATGTTGGGAAACTGACATCTAGGAACCGAAGTTTGACTAGCAATGGTAGATTGTCTGGACCTATTCCCATTTCTACATGAAAAGCGAAATTAGATTTGATAAATCTTCAAGGTCGTCTATTATGAATGTAGATAACTCATTGATGATTAAGTCACTGACAATGCAAAGATCGCTCAACAACATAACTCTCAGCTGGAAAAAGGTTTTAAACGTTAACCGTAGTGACCAATCTTTTCGAGTACTGTTGAATTCAAGTCTTTAAATTGGAATGAATTCGAGAGGAAAAACAAATTAAACATTTGCAGTAATGCATCTGTCTACAACTCTATCAAATTGGCACACAGTGTTATTGTTCCCTGTATATTTGCACGGGCAATCTGTTGCACACATCCCGTTTATGACATTGAATAACATTGTTAACAAAGCAAACACACGGAAAAACATACAACCAGTCCTCATTGTTAGATGAGTTGATATTTTCAGAAAAATATAAGGTACTGAAGACATTAAGCAATAGAATATATATATATATATATATATATATATATATATATATATATATATAGATATATATATATATATATATATATATACATACATACATACATACATACATACATACATACATACATACATACATACATACATACATACATACATACATACATACATACATACATACATACATACATACATACATACATACATACATACATATATATATATATATAGATATATATATATATATATATATATATATATATATATATATATATATATAATCAAGTAATTAATGTGGCAGTGACGAGACTTGATATAAGGATTGACCAATGATTACTGACTCTTTGCGGTATAATAAATAGCAATGTAACCGAAGCAACAAAGGATGTATTCAGCATAGGTATCATTGTATTATGGGTCAATGCCAAACTGTGCAAAGGACTTGATGCCACCTAAAAGATGTCCACTATATCTGTGAACATTATTTGAGCATAAATCTCTTGTGAAAACAAGGAGAACTGTTGTGGGGAAAATACACACTGGCCACTGTATACTGACACAAAACATATATTTTAGGAAATGGTGTAAATTAATGTTACAACATATAAAGTTTAATTGTTGTTTTCATTAGCGTGCAATTGTAAAGTAGATGATAATAACACATTTCAATCGATACAAAATGTATGTTTTAAAACTTCTAATATAGCATATAATCGTAGTACGAGTTATTTTTAATACAATTCAAGCTTGAGAAGCCATTAAAATTATTTCCTTAACATTTAAAGTAGCTGCAATGATTGCATCCAGTGTGATTGCCATGGGTAACAGTTTATTTCTAAAACAATAGATTTGATCAATGGAACAATATAAGATTAGAACAATGCATTTGACCAATTTGAACAGTAGATGCTGGGAACATTGCATTTGATCAATTGGACAGTTTATACTGGGAACAATGCATTTGATCAAAGGAAAAGTCCATGTCTAGAATAATGAATTTGATCAATGGAACACTTTATATCTAGAACAATGCATTTTATCAATGGAACAATCTGATTAGATCAATGCATTGATAATCAATGGAACAGTCTATGCTGGGAACAATGAATTTGATAATAAATATAAATAAATGTATTAGTCTATGACTAGAGCAATCGGTTTGATAATCAACGTAACCTTTTCTCTCCAAATAAACAATGCGGTTCCTTTTTGTATTATTCTATTGCAAAGGAAACTAAATGGATAGAAAAGATTACGTTAGATGATTTCATGAAGGTGATTTATGTACAATGCTAAGAAATGTTGGTTAATTTACATTTCTCACTAGGTTATGCAAAAGGTCGTTACCTTGGGACAACAGGTAAAACCTTACCTGGATAGCAAACTAGTTTACTTATAAAAGAAAGCGACTTCACAACTTAATAAGCTAATTTAAATGCTGTGCTCTTGGATTAAATATTTGAGACGACAAGGTAACATGAAAAGATTTGCTCTATTTTATTTTTGTCACTGTAATATAAGAGGATCTGATGTTTGATAAAATAATTATTTTACATTAGTAGTGTCTTCATTTATGAAAAGGAGTTTTCTTTGCACGCAACCTAAATAAACACACCAGTAAACGTACGAAAGGTACCCATTATAGCACATTAGATGTACACGATTGTGCAAGTTTTGCTTTGAACCATCGGCAGTTAAACAAAAATAGGTAGGGAAGCAAGTATAATATAATAAAATCTCGCCGCTGAAGAAGCTGAGACAATATGTTAACCATTTCTGATCTGCTGTGAGTTATATTCAATTATTTATATAGCAAATTCTTTTATTTCTCTAGTATACAATATAAGCACACATGCACATGTTTGGGGATATAAAGCATCTGACGAAAGAGATAATGTCATAGGAAACCAATTTCAAATAGTGTGAGCTTTGTATCTAATAAGGACAGGAAAAATCATTATATAGCAAAACGAACATTAGGAAACATCAAATCGAAGAAAGTATCAGCGTAAAGTTTTATCAACATATATCAGAACCGCACACACTCAAATAGTTCCCAGAACATCTACATTGGCAATTTGGAGCGCATGTTAATCAAATGCAAATCGTTTGCAAAGTGACCCGTTCAAATAATTCCATAAATTATACATACATCTAATAAAAATATTCAAACAAAGAATTAATAAACAATTTAAAATGATCATCTAACTAGCTGAAAATAGATAAATGAAATTATACTAAACAAATATTAAAGGCTGCCAAGCGGTTAGAGCGTCAGCCTCGGTTCGCAACTCCACTAGGTCATAACAAAGACAAAATAGCGGTAACAGTTACCTTGCTTTGTGCCCATCATTAAGTGGTCAATATGAAGACTAGTTGAAGTGGTGTCAATATAATGTAACTGAGTAGGAGAGTATGCCACATGTCTGGGGCATAATGCTTCAGTGTATGCCCCACCCCCTGAACAGGTATCTTTGAAACTGGATGCATCCAGTATAAAGAATAACCCATGAGTGTGATCAAATGTTAATTAACGTTAGTCAGTGTGTGCAACCCATGAACTCAAAGTGTTAATTATGTGAAGGGTTCACTTTATAAAAGTTTTAATATTGATACGTTATAGTTTTTCTTGTTAGCAGTAAAATAAACTTGCTTCCTTCGTGTTTGCGCTAATACCATTGTTCAATTCGACAGATGTCCTGGGACTGTTCATCCCATAGCAGAGACGGCCCATTAATATTCTCGTTCCATATCGAAATCGTCCTACCCAAATGAGTTCACTTCCTTTTCGCCCCAATACACGGTTTATAAAATTGTAATGTGAATTTAATGTTCCTATTTAACGTTAATTCTTCATGACGTGTATTTTAATGGTTATCATTTTGGAAATGGAAAGGTAGGAAAATGATAATGTTTGATTAACTTAATACTTTATAATAAACATTTTGAAACTCTCATTGTCCTGACGAGTTTTCATGTTAAGTAAGTTGAAAGTAGCATGTGTCTACTCAACTTCTTGTGATTTTAAATATTTAAAGACAAATTTTAGTTTCATTCCATTTTCAGCCACCCCCATCCATATACCATACATTTTGTATAAAAAAGTATTGCCCATAATTTTAAGTATTAATCATCGATGTTTATGTGGGGTCGATATGTATTTGAGTTAGAAAGATATTTTTAGAAATCCCAGAAGACTAAACACAGAAATCTATCGAACCTTTTTTATACATAAGTTCTTATTTCTTTAGTCTATCATTTATATTTTTGCTCGTCTTTGCCCTATCATTTTCCATCTCGCAATAAATATCGCAATTAAATATGGTATAGCTATATATTTATTAGCAGCAGTAAGTATTCGAAGTCTTCTTTTCCTGGCCCAATTTTGGTCTCTAGGATTTTGATAACATTTACGGTACTGTGCATTGAACAAACTGGATTTAATTGATTTGATTAAGCTATATACTTTAATTAAATCTAAGGTTATACAACTGACAAGAAAAATAAAAAACATGCAATACTTTATCTTTCATATTTCAGTGATCAATAACATTGGATTGTTTGCTTTGTTTTGTTCTATAACAAGTGTTTGAAATCATGCAAGATCAACGTTAAGACCGGCTTTGTTATTGACAAACCCCGTACGTGATCGAATATGTTATGCTGAGATTTCTTAATGAAGTAAGGATCGACTATAGGCTGATATCTCTCTCAATCACCCGACAGATAGCATGCAAACATCTTGTTGTCATTTACATTCATTTCACCTACCTAAGTTTCGTGCATTTTTTGCTGGGCCTATTTTATGTTGATTTTGTATTTATTTCTTGCA
>JAEAOA010001197.1:1220000-1407500 GCA_016746295.1 Potamilus streckersoni
CAGACACGATTTGTAACAAGATAACCGAGATAGATTTCTGGATTTACAACAGAACAGGTTTGAAGATGATACAAATACAATGTTTATTGATATATGACTTAAACGAGAAGGAATTTTAATGAATACGTGTTTTCATAAAAGTCAAATTAATAATATACACAAAAGCATATAAAATTGCAAAACATAATAAATAAGCTCGAGTCCAGACTCGGCTAACCTAGGTAAGTGAGAAAGCTGCCAGTAGCTTCTCGTAGGTCGGTGGTTCTTCCCTGGATTTTCCAGGTCTGTTCCTCCACCATTAATATTGGCCGCCATGTTTAGTCTATCTTGTGCTGAAAAGTGGCGTTAAAACCTATAACAACAATAACAATATCAACAACAAAAAATTGCCTTATACAGTAAAAGGACGATTCACAATAATTCACAAGATTGAAAGAATGATGCATCAATAGTAAACATGATGTATTCACTCAAATGGTGAAAATTGATTTTATTATTCTCAATCAATAAATTGATGAATTGATTGAACAGATATCATGCAAAAATAACTTTACACTTAAAAAACATCTGGGTATAAACAATCCTCTAAAATGAGCACACGGCTAAAAACTACATGCATGGAGTAAAACAAGGCACTCCTGTAAATATTACACTTGTCTACCAGTCACACTGGTCAATCAAACAAGCATTATTATACATATTCACAGTACTTTCAATTAATTGGTCAATCAACCAATCCGCGCCCACCAATTTGGTCAGCAACGACCGATCATCCGCTGCTTGAACAACAATTCTTCACTCAGTTCTTAAGGTTGCTATAGTTAATTTATATGATTAGCCCTATAGCTGGTACCACGACGACTACGATCACTATGAATCGCTCTGGTTAGCTGAAAGTACATATAACAACGTTTACAATGCATGCATGGTTATATACTAAAATACATAATGACGTAATATACGGTAAGATATACACATTACATTATCGGTACATCATTGCAAAATACAGTGTCAGAAGTGAACCTGTATCCAATAAAATTTCTATGGTACTAAACGTTTTCTAATGAAATATATCAGTTTTTATTACTAATATAAATATCCTGCTAAGTCACACAATATTGATATAATATATTTGCGTTGTACTACGCAGGCCAAAACTACATTGAACACAATCAACAAGACGTGACAGTACGTACAAAGTTATAACTATCAATATACATAATAAATCATATACATAATTAACACAAAACTCTACACCTGAAGATGTGCAAGTCCATAGGCTGATAGCTCACTGACATAAACGTTCCATAGTGCGAAGATATTGACTTATGGTGAGAAATTTATTCACAGAAAATATCATCGTCTGTTTTCTGGAAGAATTGGATTTTTCCTGGTCGTCTGGTGTCAGGATAATGTGACTGGGTTGGACATCATGCTATATATCTGAAGCATGATGCCCCAGTGTTAGACATCACTATAAACTGCCACACATCGTAGCTATATGACTGAAATTGTTTTAAAGCTACGTCGAAAATTAAAATCACATCACGTCCTGGCGAAGGCAATTTCGCACACGCGTCATTGAATGAACCAAGCTCATTCTTTCAAAATATTGTACAATATACATAATTCACCATATGTATCGATGTACACAAAAGGGGGAATCAGAATACATGTATTTAATACATGGATTTATACAATTCAGTGACAATAGCAAACCAAAGAGGATACAATCGAAAAGGCCACACAGAAATTTAAGCTCAATGCTTCGAAAAGAAAAACAAAATGAGGAAGGAAAATTCTTACAATCATTAAAGTATTTGATGTAAAGATTTTAATCTCTGATATCTGATTGATGCAACAGTCGTATTATTATTGTGCTTTACTTCCCCAAAACCGTATCAATTAGAATGTTATATTAAGATACATAATCTTAAGCATGAAATGTGCAAGATAAATTGGCAATACGTCTGTATGGCAAATTCATCTTTAAACAGAAGTGTACTTAATTTAATCGATGTAGAAATGTAGCTGATAATCGTTACTGTCGTATGATAGCCAAAATCCATCCAAACAGAAGGGACTGTTATCATGCATATATATGTCTCTCATTATCTACCAAAATATGTGAATATGTGAATATCCTCTCTATATATAGTTAACTTAACAACACTTCATTCTAATATGTAATGATTACTTTAGAGAATGTATCAATATATTTATCTTAAGTCAGAAATTGCTGTATAAGGCCGGTGTTAATCGCAGATCTGTCCAGTTTGTTTTGTTTTCGTTAAGCGAATATATTACGAGTCTGTTTAATCGTTACGTCAATCTTTTCGGCTTCTATATAAATGGAGGTCATTTGTATATACATGAGAATAAGTAAATGATATATCGCTATATCAACGATCTGTCAGACATTTAAACCATTATATTAAAATCATGTATGTATATATGAGGAACACACTTATCAAGTGCATTAGACAGACAGACACATAATAAACAGGCATAAAGATTAACACGCATGAATAGATAAAGAGATATTATTATTATAATCAGCATTTATAAACTCTTATGCATATTTGGTTATATAATCAAGTTATTCTTAAGTTCCACTTATATTAGGATATTATATTATGTTATGTAATGTATTATATTATGTATGTATTTCATAACATCCCTTTTTGATTTATACTTTGGGAAATAGAAGACGTATCTTTTATCTTCCCACGTATTGCAAGATATACATGTGATCACATCGAGCCAGAACTAATGGTTTTACTATCATATCTCGTTTGGAAAGAAAATCAGCAATTAAGTGAATACTAAATATCTGATAAAACACGGAAGCATAGTGTCATTAAATGCAAACCGATCCATGACTAATGTGATAATGAGGTGCATTGCCGAAAACTGGATTTATTTGTAATATTTTTCAAGAGATATATTATCACATTATTGGCTATATCATGATCAGGAAGTCGGAGATAAGCGTCTTTACCAAGATGCATCGAAGGCTATATTGTTCAGGAGTCCATCTACCGACCCAAGGAGTATGAGTCTGAAGCTCTACCAGCTGAGTTAGCGGTAAACCGTCTCTTGAAGCATGCTGCATACACACAATAATACTCATTTAAAGATGCAAATAAACAAACATTTTAAGGAAATAGAGCAACAGCATTATAATGTTTGAAAATATATTCGTAGTTGTTGATGGTGTGCTGCCATATTTTAGCGCACGATGGGATAACTATGGCAGTCAGGTTAAATGATGTATGGCGTACCCTGGATAACTATATAAGAACGAATGACTCAGGAATTCACACTGGCTGAATCCGAGTCTCTAATGGCAGTGAGATGGCAGAGACCGGTAAAGGAATTCGGCATAGATCATTTGGGCACAAGCGATCCTTAAAACAAATTGGTATAAACTTGTGTTTTTATGTTTGAGTAAGAATAATTATTACGATAAACGAAAAAATGAATATATATATATATATGTACATATATATATATATATATATATATATATATATATATATATATATATATATATATATATATATATATATATATATATATATATATGTATGTATGTATATAATGTAATGCGTATATTAATTAAGGTTAAAATAATCGCAACTAGCCATAATTAAAGAAATAATGAAGATATATAGAAAGTTAGGTACTCAAAGACAGAGATCTTTTCGCACATTCTTGTGTCCAAATCCCGGCTACATATCCGTGAGTTTGCCAAATATCAATTTCAGGAACGGTAAAGAATATAACTTTTGTTATAAAATGTAGTGCATAAACACAAACCTAGTATGCAGTAATTGTTTTTGTCATTTGCCATTTATTTAGAGTGATAAAGGTATTAAAACTAAATATCAATTAATGGCTGTTCGTCAGAGAAAAAAAAGATGAATAAGGAAATCTTTATTTCATACATTCGTCATTGATTCGTTTGCTGGCTGAATAAAATAATGCAAGAACAAAATGAATAATGTGTAAAATAATAGCATGTAATAAAAACCAGTTTTACATTATGTATCATTAGTTCAAATTGCTTTCTTTATATTAATCTCCAGAATATTCTTTATTGCATAGTTTAATATATTTGACATTATTCATTGGATTCATCAATACCGCAGAACAACTCCTGTAATACTACTACTACTACTACTGCTACTACCATTTCTGCAATTAATAATAATAAAAATAATAAATAAATAACTAAATACAACATAAAGATATTGCTGCACTTTTTAATGTTTTTTTTTAAATCTTGCTTGATGGAATTTACTAAAATCAAAACAAAAATTATAAACTAAACAATGCAATTTCAAGGCTTCAATAACATACTGTATATCTTTCTTTTTTTCCTTGCAGAAAAGAAAGAAATGTAAGTTCATGATGTTTTCTTCTGATATGATAGATGTTCAAAAGCACCTATTTTTATAGGATGTCCAACCATGTGTATCATAGGTTAAACAAGTAGCATCAGTACCAAACGTGTTGCTATTGTATATCTTCCTTTCTAATTGCTTCCTGGATACTAATCGTAAGAATATTCTGTATTGTGTAGTTTGATATCTTTGGCATAATACTAAACATACGCTAATCATGTAGCTATTGCTGCAGTCTTGTATTTATGATTTTCAGGAAATCAAGTTAACAACCGTTCAAGGATATTATAACAAGTAGTTATTTGAAATGAACCATTGCATAAATTTCTATTCTACACTAATACATTATTGATTTTTAAAACATACAATTGCAGTGGAACTTGCCGTCAAAATCTACTCCCCAGTGTTAGAGGTAATATTTTACTGCTTAATGAAAGGTTCACGACAAATAATGATGAATTGCTTATAAAACTACCCTTACTAATTAATACATTATGTAAAGTGTTGTTACTGTGGGTATGAACGTGAAATGTTACCTGAGTATCAAACCTCTCTTGAGTTGTTTTATAAAAGAAAAGATCTTCACCACTTAAATAGACTATTGCAGCGATGCTTTGTAGACAATCATATCAAACAATAACACGTATCATAAAAAAGATTCATACTAATTAAAAATAGAAAGTGTACATTTAGAAACATACTTTACATAGAGGTAAAACTAGGATAGCAAATATGTAAAGTTTGCAGTAGTCGCTGTGAAGCTAAGGGAATTATTCATTATTATCTTATCATAAAGAACTGTTCAAAGATTTGCTATTTATTATGCTATTTTCTATGCTATTTTTACTCTAACATTTAAATAAATAGATGAACAAGCACCTCGCTACCCTGACCTCTAAATTATGTGAAGTTTCATTTGCCGCAGTCAATAATATTTGTTAAAATTACCTTTACACGTAAATGAATTTGCATTTGACATAGCATTATTATGTAAATGGTAGCTATTACAACCTTTAAATATCTACTCTAAGTTGCAATTACTGTTTAGTTTTGAATCTAATTGTGAATATTTTAATCTATCTACCCATATACATATTTTTTACAATTAAATCATTTTTATCATATTAGGGTTACTCAGCTTACCTGGTTGTGCGTCATAGTTTTTGTATGAAATCATTTGTATGATATATTCCTGCATAAATCTTATTTCTTTATCAGACTATAATGGAAATAGTATTTGTTCTAATCTAAGAAAAGTAATTGAATATAGTATCAGCATGATCTCAACATGTTATAAATCTCTAAACATACATTCAACAGTATTAGCACATGTTGGCGGGATATATTCTTGCGTTTTTCTGTTTGTGTTTTATCATTTTAGTTTATTATTTAGTAAATTTTGAGTATAAGTCAGTAAGGAAAATGCAAAGGAGTCACAATATATCATATTAGAGCCTCCGGCAAAATCATGTCTGCGTTACTCATCAATCTGTTTTGATTTCTCTCTATCTGTGACATACTTTTTCTTTAGCTTTTGACATATTTCCTTACGATTATGGCAGAGGAAGCTATTGCGCATATGACCTTGTACTCCATGAATATACTTCTGCTGAATTAATCTTTCCGAGAGTTAGCGTCTAATTTTGATAAATTTGTTAATATTGTTTTATAACACATTGCTATAGTCTTTGAACAATGATATGTCCTATGTAAGATTGCGGTATATTAATAATTACAATTTGCTACCGTGAAGACATAATTCACTTTGACATACAGCCACTGTTGCATCTGCATGCACCTTATATATCCTAGTAGGGTTTTAAGTCATATGATATCACAAACATACAAAGAGCAAAACATCGGTAAAAACAGGGTTACGTATCGGATTTAACCAATGTATTAAGTTTATTCTTAGTGCTGTATATGTATTGCAATTAAAAATATATTGATAAGTAGTCTCAACGTTATGTCTTCATTTGGACAGTGGGAAAGCAGTAAGAAAGTTTGAAAGTAAATATCTGCTTATCTCACGGCAGTTGTGTCTTATCCTAGTAAGAATAACTTATGATTCCATGTTACCCGTATAATATACAGTAGGATATAAATATATGTAGGAGAAACGGTTACGTTCATTCCTTACTGGATCAGTCAAAGTGTTCCAAACTTATATTTAATGTTCTGTCTCAGATAAGGTAATCTACTTTAATTTCTTGTAGTAACTATATTTAATATTTATATTTATCTTTGTGATTTTTGCAAAGTTTTGATAACGACTGTAAACTGTGGTAATCGTCTTCAGCTACATCTTGCACATTAAATATGTTCCTTTGTAAGATTTTAAATATGTAAATTCCGTTGAATTTATATATTAGTGTTTGTATACGTGTTTACAATATTTGTTATTAATATTAATAGTGTAGTTATGTTTCTGCAATGGATAGATCTGTCGTGTGGGTTCTTGGAATGAAGCTATTTTCACATTGAATTTGGTGGGTCATGTGGGTTCTTTTATAATGTGTGATATTTGTCGAAACTCACGCATATATTTATGTCAGTCTAATTTTTGACGTTCATTTTGTAGCCCCAATGTTAAGAAATAATTTGTGTTGTATTTATGCATTATTTGGGAGGAAGCATTTGCGTAGATTATTCATTGGAACTACGAAGGGCTCATTCGACAAACATACATTCTGTTACTATAGTGAATTATTCAAAGGATTTATGGACGATGCCATTTTTATACACCACCAATGTTAGCAGACCAGTGTGTTTGAGAATAGGAAATTCGTTCGAAAACATACATTTCTTATGGACCTGCATAAAACTTTCTAGGCTTATTCAGGTTTCAGATCATCATTGTATAAGTTACTCTTTAGTTTGTATTTTATAACTTAAATAACTAGACTATTTGTCAAGGTTTACAAAAGCTGCTGGTTTCAATTCTTATAATATTTAGTTCATTTCCATTGAGTTTTGGACAATAGGTATCGTTACCAGTAATCTTCAGCTGCTACTGCAATTACATAATTTCACAAGCGTGCTGCAACACATCTTAATATATTCCGTTAAATGATTTGTGTAGTATTTTACGAACAAGGTTTATTTCCTTCATCCTCCTGGTTAGGTCTTTAAGGCACAAATAACAGGTAGAGTACTGAGCATTGGGGCAATCCAAGTAAAGTAAATTGTCCCGGAACACGTCAGGATAATCTACACAAGCAGGTTCGACAGTAGCATTTGAATCTATATTCATGAAAGCTAAATAAACATTGAAAAGTGCATCAGGGAAACAAAAATCGATTTGCAAAATTAGGACTAATGAACTGATTTAGATATGGTTTTATGGTTTTGAACTTCTTACTATGAAATATTTGATGAGATTTTAGCTACAACAATTATAATGACTGACCTAGATACTGTCCCAGCAGAAAAGACAGTAAAGTATAAGCTGAACTATAAAGTAGGATGTTCAATCAAACTAATTCCGTATGGCTACATTACATGGCGTAATGTTGAATATGAGTATTACTGACAAGCTTGTCTCAATGTAAGCGCTGTTAGTCAAACATAGTGATTTTTAATTACACTTAATTGGCACAAGTCATTTTTCACATTCAACTTGCTATGTCCGTTACCTCGAATAATTCGAAACCAGCATCTCCTTTTGTACACTATGTCAAGCCATTTACAAATTTGGCAGGAAACTTACTCTTAACCTGTTAAACCAATGTTTATTGTCTAACAATTAAACATTGAATGTTTAACGTATAAAGTTTAATGTTCCGCTGAACAATTAATATAACTATTCCATATATTAAATATAAACACTCCAGAAACGTACTTTAAAATTTAAAACTAATCATATTTGCTCTTCTTTCAAAGTGTACTTGGCATCTTAACTTTTAAACTCAAAACTGAAACTGTTCATCCTAATCTCATTTGCATTCCATTGGAATTATCTCATTTTGCGGAACAAGCTGAATTTTAAAGAATATGTTCTGTCGTTTATCATTATGTTGTAAGGAATGTTCATCATTATCTCATTTCATCAAACAATACTAATTGCCTTTGAAATTGTAAGTAATTATAGTTCTTGCCATTATATAGCTCTTCCAAAATCAGAGTCGCATCAAAATATCATTACCAAGTGTTAGGTGATGTTAGATGGACGGATAAAGAGGTCAAATAAATTCTGATGCCTGCTTTTCAAAGGAAAATTTGCAACGGGTGACAGAAATATTGTTGTCGTCCTACCGGATACTGGAAAAATGGCAATTTTTTAAATTCTATGATTTTTAGCAAGGATGGGGATTTGTGATATTGTTTTTAAATAACGGGAAGGAGATGACTTTTACTTTACACTGCCAATATATTGGCAACATGCTTGTGGGTTACAGGGAACGAAAGTAAGCCATGATGGTCATGTTAATAAGAAAATCTAAACATTCAGTAATGTAAAAGCATCAGGTTTTAGAATCTATGTAGTCGATGTGGAACTGTTACGACCCTGGAGTTCCAAGTGCTTTAAAAATCAATTTTGTATAAATATTTTTATTTCATTTTATTTCATTATATCGTCAACATGTTTTGATAAGTTTACTTGACTTGTAGATGTAGTTCATGTTGGCACGTGCTGTGTATGATGACGAAAATTCATTGTTCAGAAGCATTTGGAAATTGCATGCTTCCTCATGTGAGTGCAGTTCAGGCTACGTTTTAGCATTCCCATATATGCTTTTGAGTTTTTGTGACTCATGCTCAGTCACATACAAACTGTCCTGTTCGAGAGTCAGTCACGGATAGACTGTCGTAGTTGAGTCGAGTCATACAACTGTTATTTTGTTGTACTAGAAGAATGTATTATATCTACGTAAAAGCAGAAGAATGTATTATATCTACGTAAAACAGAAGAATGTGTTATATCTACGTAAAACAGAAGAATGTATTATATCTACGTAAAATAGAAGAATGTATTATATTTACGTAAATTAACACATCCCGTGTTAGAGGAATTTTCACTTCTTTATAACTTTCATAGCGAGCAACATTGCATATTTGGACGTTTTCTTGCTAATTTTGGAACGGGACAACACGTACATTGTTTGTGAAAAATTCTGGAAATTGCGGACAACTACCATTTTGGACCGGAACATCATACTTTAGACTGTGATTAGAACTTTTTTCAGGACTTATTTTATTACTTTTGAACAAAATTTGGACTATTTATCTAAAACCGTAAGTCTTGTTTAAATAATTTTACATTATGTTATGTTGTCTAGTAAATCATTATTAAAATTCATAAAGCTTGCTGTGTGCACTTTTTTATTATGTTACACAGAACGAGCCGTTTCGTAACAGAACTGATAACATCTTTATTCAGCGTGACCCTTCATTAGTCATCTTGCCACTTTTAGTAATCGTATATATAATTTTACAGGCATTATTAAGGTGCATTGATAATAAATATAACAACCTTCTATGTAAGATAAAATTCATGACTGACTTATATAGCTTGCTAGCAGTTATTCCATCTTTGTAAATGGAAAGAAAACAAATCAATACTGTAAAATTAACAAAATTCGTATCAAGATTCTAAACCATATTGTTCGATTTAATGAACTATTCATGTTCCTGGAAATGTTTGAAATGTAACTATATTTTCTTTTTGCTCAAGATGGGTAAATTTTAACTTTGGCATCATATCTAGTTTATCTCGAGTGGAGAAAAATATCAACTTGAGGTTCTTTGCACTGAATTATTGTATTCATGAAATATTTGAGTTTATTTTATACCAAATTTACATTTTCTTTTTGCGATAATTTTCCATGTTCTTTTGAATGTGTTTAGAGAAATACTGAACACGTTAAGAAGTTAATCTTTTTAGGAATTACACCGTTAGTAGAAATTTCAACGCAACACTGAAAGTCATAGGTGGATGATGTATTGTTCCCAAAACTTATTTTGATTTAAATTGTTGTTCTTATTTTTGTTGCAGTAAATCACCAAAACGAAATAGTTTTGGAAATATTGACCATTTGCGCCGACATTGAAATTAAATTTATCTCATCTTTGATACTGACCCCAACATCAAAGTCTTGATCTGATATACAAAAATGATTTCCGTTAATCAAAACTTCCTTGTGGAGTCTGCTTTCTAGCACAGGAAAAAATTTACTCAAAACTTGTCTCTATCAGAAAAAGCTGTATGAAATAGGAAAAGAAATCTTTGTCGTACTTGATGTTCAACCTGATTCGTATGCTGTGTCGATAATATCTGATGTACAAAATAACGCAAAAGGTCGCTATAAATGGAATGGTACATAGCGCAAGAAGACCTTTATATCCCTTAATCTCAGACATTTGTCTATAATTACCAATGTCGTCGGTGTAAGTAGAAAGAAACCCTCCGGTTTCAGCACAAGACTATCATCAATGTCGGTTAAGTATCGTTTATTAAATGATCTCCAATATGTCTTTCTGGTCACAACTGCAACTTATTGGGTTGCTATCTAACGTAATACGAATCCCATATACTTGACCAATCGAGTAATTAGACCCGTGTACAGTTTTCAATTACTTGCCTTGTTAGAGTATTTAAAGTCATGATACGGTTTTCTGTTAGACTTACGGAACTCAAATATATCAAAGCGCTTGTCAGCCAATCGGCATTACTAAAGATGTTTTTAGTAAGATCTAAAATTTCAGGCTATGTATATGTAGCAAATATGTCTGAGGGAAGTTTATAAAACCCATGTGCTGAGAGATTTAGAGACTGAAGGTTACGATTCTCCAGAAACGGTATCCTCAGTTCATCAGGATCAATTTCCACCATTTTTGAAGAGTTCCCGTTCAGAGACAGCATGTTGGAGAATGCAAGACATTAAATGTATTTGCACAAGGTAGAAAAAAAATCTAATTAGTTCTAGTCAGTTCACGCCACCACAAAGCATGTCGAATCTTCTAATACAAATATGATCGAAATATAATTTGCGAAGATTATTTTAATCGGGGAATAGACACAGAGATGCATTTACTGTAAAAGGAGTTGAGTTTTTGACCGGCAGTGCTGCCACCAATGTCAATAACCTGGAGATTATGTATCTAATATGCTGCTGATTCATTTGGGAATTAGTCACAAAGCAGTTAACTATCCTGAAATTTCATTTGTAGTTATCAAATTTTTGATCCCTGTTACTTGTGGGAAATGGAAACCCGACATAATAATTTCTTAAGATATTTAACTTAAATATAGTGAAAATGTTTCTTTGTCGATGAAAACGTAATTTCGTGACAAATAGAAAATTTTTAAGGAAGGTAAGTACATGTTTAGATTTGGACTTTCTATTATCTGAATGTTTGAATCAGTGGTGTATGAAATTTGAAGACTGTTATTTTGAAAACAAAAGTCGTCCTTCAGAGGTCATGTAAATTTGTGCACATATCTACCGTTTATTCCTTCTGCATGAACCTCCTTAAAGGCAGGCCCAGAAAATTTGACAATTTTGCAGATCTGATCTAAATTGATATCTGTCGAAGAGCTAACATTCAGGCGACGAAGTCTGAGCTGTAATGACATATTATCCTGAACAAATTCTGCACTCATAGCGTGAAAAAAGAAAACAAAACTGACAAATATGGCAATTTCTGCCTGAAACTCGCACAATCGACTGCGTGCAAACTCTTTTGTATGATGAATATAACACAGCAGGCGATCACGTAACCGCATTTATGATCTCATCTGAGTTACTCTGCCCAACATTAAAATCTCAAGATGATATGCAAACAATAGCTTTGTTCTTTCCGACTTCCTTTTGGAGTCTCTTTTCAAGTGCAGGAAAAAGTATATTAAACACAGTGATTCTTACGGATAAGTCTGATCCTTATTATGTCGTTCATACCTGACACACAAACCTCCGCATATGACCACTATAAGAGGAATGGTATATAACGCAATGAGACCATTGTAATTCTAAAATATTCAACTGTCTGAAAAATATAATGTCGTCCGTATAAATTCAGACGAAATCCCCGGTTTCAACGTTGGCTATTCTGTTAATATCGGAAATGTATCGCTTTGTATTCGGTAGAAAATGTAACACACCTTCCTGGTCAGAACCACAAGTTATTGGGTTCTTAGCTACGTTTAGGTGAATCTGTCAACGTCTCCAACCAAGTAGTTATATTCATGCGCAAGATTATCACTTCTCGTCTTCGAGAGTTTATTATTCGAATACAGTTTCCCTTCAGATTTAGTGAACAAAGATGCATCAATGTACTTGATAGTCAATCAGTGTTAAGAAAAAAGTTTTCTGAAAGATAAAAATTTTCAAGTTTTGATTAGTTGTAAATATATCCGAGAGATTCAGGAACTGAAGGTTAAGGTTCTCCCGGGAAAATATCATCAATTCTTCCGAATCAGTTTCTTCCATCTTTGAAAGAGAATTCCCATTCAAAAGAATGGTTGAAAGCGACGAAATCTGTGATAAGGCTAGGCTTGAAATTTTAGGTCGCTCAGATTGGAGGAAAATTCTATTTTTTCAAGTCGGTTTACTCCACTGACATGTATATCCCATCTTCTAATGCAAATATGATCGAAGGATAATTCGCGAAAAACAGATATTTTTGGTAATATACATTGACTCTGATGTTCACAGTGAAAATATTCTTTCTTTGATAGTCATTGCTTCAACTAAAATTTATGACTACTAGGCATTGAAATGGTTGTATTGGATACTCATGAAGGTAGGAGCAAAGTGGTGCATCAAATCATCCTTAATTAAATCATCCTTGCAAATTCGATTCATTCTATTTTTCAAACATTGTATGTCGTAATATGTGCCCCACCCACTGAAAATGTATCTTTGAAACTGGATGAATACAATGGACACACTATGAATGTGGTGATTATATATATATATATATATATATATATATATATATATATATATATATATATATATATATATATATATATATATATATCATGCAGGTTATATAAATTAAATTTGTACTCTGTTGAGTTTCGAACCGAGGTCCTCGAGCAATTGGCACCCATCGCATTGCCTGCACGCACCAACCCATATACCGTCACGACTAAGCAAGCATCACAAAAAATGATGTAACTGAATCGTTGTTATATAAGCTCGTGCGAAGCAGACACACTCGCATGACGACCTAGTAATTAATTCTCATATAAACACACAGTAGATCCAGATTCCTATGAAAGTTTGATTGATTTAACTTTAACGGCGCACCAGCACTTTTAGGCTATTTAGCGCCATACGGTAGGTCATATGTGTAAAAAGAAAGGTTCAATATCGACCAGCGATATAGTAAAAAATCCATAGTAGTTAAATATAAAATGGTAAATGTTGGTAACAGTTAATATGTTGGTTCCCGATTAACGGGAAATGTAAATGATGTATCTTGATGAAAAGATGTAAATAATAGTTGGTATTTGCATTAGTTAAAAATTAGTTTGGGTAAGGTCATACAAGTTACAGTTTAAAATAAATATTTACTTCCTTCATGAAATCTAAAATACTAGTGATTTGAATAGTATCAAAAAGTTCCTGCATGTCGTGTACATTATAGTATTTATCACGCGTAGGTTGCAGGTCGGAACACGTGGTCATAAAGTGTTTAACAGGAAATGGTACATTGCAAGGAACACACTCTGGTTGATCTTCACCTTTTAGTATGTGTGAGTGGGTAATGTATGTATGACCGATTCTGATTCTTGCAATGACAACCTCCTCCCTACGAATAGTTCTGTAGGAAGGAGTCCATTCTCCCAAGATTGGTTTGATGGCATGAAGTTTGTTATTGATTGCATCATCCCATGATACCCGTCACTATTGACGTAGATACTTTTTGATACAAGGTTTAAAATCAGAATATGGTAATTTAAAATCCGATAGTTCTAAAGATAGTGCCATCTTAGCAGCCCGGTCTGCTTCTTCGTTACCTCTAATACCAATATAGCCAACAGTATACTATATTGCATGAGGCACTAAGCTCAGAGTTTTTGACCAATATTCACCAATAGTGGAATATCTAGTTTGATATTGTGTAGCGCCTGAAGCACTGATAATAAGTCACAAAAGATAATACTATTTAGAATGTGTTTAGATTCGATAAATGTCAGAGCAAGGTCTATTGCTCTGATTTCCGCTGAAAATATGGATGCATCATTTGGCAAACGCTCTTTGGTTATGAAATATGAAAGAAATCAAGGTATATAGGATTTATGTTTTACAAAGAATTATAAATATATACTAGATAGAACAGACTGTGCTATCCCTGGATTCTGTAGTAGAATCTTGATATTAATGGGCAGAAATAATAGTTTAATACAAACATAAATATCATACAGGTCATAGAAATTAAATTCGTACTCTACTGAGTTTCGAACCCAGGTCCGCGAGTAATTGGCACCCATCGCCTTGCCTGCACGCACCAACCCATATACCGTCACGACTAAGCACGCATCACCAAAACAATGATGGAACTGAATCTTTGTTATATAAGCACGTGCGTAGCAGACACACTCGCATGTTGACCTAGTAATTAATTATCATATATATATATATATATATATATATATATATATATATATATATATATATATATATATATATATATATATATATACATACATACAGTCGTTCCAGATTCCTATGAAAAAAGAATCAAGGTATATAGGATTTTTGTATTACAAAGAATTACAAATATATACGAGACAGAAAAGTCTGTGCTATCCCTGGATTCTGTAGTTGAATCGTCATATTAGTGGGCAGAAATAATAGTTTAATACAAACAATAATATCATACAGGTTAGTGAAATTAAATTCGTACTCTATCGAGTTTCGAATCCAGGTCCGCGAGTAATTGGCACCCATTGCCTTGCCTGCAAGCACCAACCCATATACGGTCACTACTAAGCACGCATCGCCAAAAAATGATGGCACTGAATCATTGTTATATAAGCTTGTGCGTAGCAGACACACTCGCATGACGACCTAGTAATTAATTATCATATATACACACAGTCGTTCCAGATTGCTATGAAAGAAATCAAGGTATATAGGATATTTTTTTTACTAAGAATTATAAATATATACCAGACAGAACAGACTGTGCTATCCCTGGATTCTGTAGTATAATCTAGATAATAGTGGGCAGAAATAATAGTTTAATACAAAAAATACTATAATACAGGTTAGAGAAATTACATTCGTACTCTACCGAGTTTCGAAACCAGGTCCGCGAGTAATTGACACCCATCACCTTGCCTGCACGAACCAACCCATATACCGTCACGACTAAGCCCGCATTACCAAAAAACAAATGATGACACTGAATCTTTGTTATATAAGCATATATAAACCATGAGTTCAACTAGTGAAAGGACCTAGATGAAAGTAAATAAAATACTCGAAGAGATCCAAAATTGAGGGCGTCGATGTGCCAGATAAGTGATGATCTATCAGCAGTCTCTTGTTAAATCACACACATATTATTTCAAATTCGAATTATGTATACATTCCAACGAATGTCCATATCCGAGATATTTGTCAGAGCACTTTTGTTTTTTTCCAGATAGAAAACCCAACCTGAATTAATTAATTTAAAGAAAACAAATTCAGCCAAACTGGAAACAACATAATGCAACGTAATGTGCCAGATATTAAAGCACAAGTGATAGAATTCTGACAGTCAGAATATAATATATTTCACTGTTTGAAATCAGGTCACAAATTAGCATTTTCTAAAAACAACAATTACCTAATGGACAATAAATTTATAGCCTATATTGAAGAGTCCTATTTATTTAAATCCTACTACCGTATACAAAATGACTTTGGAATCCCAAGAACATTGGACAAGATCAACATGTTTAACTGATTATTAATGTAGTCAATAAGCTGAAACCCACAGAGAATAATGACGCTATTATTATTTGTTTGGATCAATAAAGTAAAACATAAATCAGCTCAAAAAGAAATGAAGCAAAATCTGGATAAGGTCAAGTCCAATAAACATTGTTACATTACTATAACATGTAATAAAGAAAAAAAACTTAAAACTAGCAAACAATTAGATTAAATATGCATACCACGCAAACCTAAAATGTTACGTTAAATACTTTGGACGAATGTATCAAATGAACTATATATAAAAACAATATACAACGAAAGAAATAAATTACATGACAAGCTAAGTTGCAATATAAAATAAGAATCACAAACTTAGTTTGAGGTTCTGTAAAGAAATGTGATTGCAGATTTTTATAAAATAGTTCGTCATGAAGGAAAAATTTTGTTAGAGTATCATTTGAAATATAGACACAAAACCACACTACAAGTTTTTATCCGCAAGCTTATTTATTAACCCTTTAAAAATTATATTGAGCCACACTTTGCCGCCTTATTTTGTGAAGTAACATTTGAGTATTTATAGATGATGTATTAAGAATGAATAATGATGTAATCAACCTTCTATTCCACAAATGTTGAACGCTCTGTCCACTAATTTGCAGCAATAATTTTCCTACAGGCTATGACAACAGCAGCTTTAACTAGTGCCGCGAATTCATCGTAATCCAAGCGCCTCTTTATAAGCAAATTTGTGATCAATCTGAAAGTCTTTTAGCAGGCAAATTTATAATTCATAGCAGATTGACAATACCTCATTTCTTATGATAACTATGGATCCCAAACCGTTTGCTTGGAATTTATTCTATCGTGTTCACGGAAGCAATTTTTCTGTTCCCGTACACTTGATAGGACAGTAACTGCATTGTTTCTTATTGGGACCAGAACAAAAACATGATTGCAACGAACCCAAATTGGAGGTTGAGAAAGCTAATATATTTGGTGTTGCCTCTTATATTTCGGTTCCTAATATGGAGATCCTTTTAATCTTTTTAATGATCAACATTTTGAAATGGAGACATTCGATAGATCAGAATATAATGCTTCAACAGTAAGAATGGGACACTTTATACAAGTACCAATGGACGAACATGAATTTCTGAATGAAAAGATCTGATTCTGAAGTCATAATTGAAAATGTTTATCCTTTATACATCAGTCATTTGAAGAACCGTTTTATATCATCACCCATTCTGGAAATATATTTGTTTGTTCATAAGTCCTTTTCAGCTATCAATCCAATACGTTAATCAAACATGGGATGACATATTTGGGCATGTAAAAGACTTATCCGTATAGGAAACAAAGGTCCATATAACTGTCGAATAAAGGAGACAAGTTAGGGCCACAACAGAGCAGAAACATTTTCTCATTTCCCTGTGCCTATACTGCTAGTACATGGGTACCTGGACCCTAAAACAAAAACACATGCTTTGCCCTCGTTTACCGTTATTTGTCAAACATAACCTTTATTGTGTTAAGTCATTTTCTTGTATGCTTTCTCCAGACGACCTGTGAGAACGATCATTGCGGTATGACTACCCCGATTCTCTAGATAGATCCTAGACCAATTCCCAGTGATAGCCTTGAATGTTTCAGCGCCAATGGTAATGTTTTCTCCCGCTTTGTACTACCATCTAAATGACATTCATCTACTTTTGATTATCTATTTGAAAAGCAATATGTGAAAAAAAATCATTTCAAATAGGTAATGCAGAATCTAGTAAACACATAATGATTTCTATATTATTTCATGGATATTTTCTTCATGAAGAGTAAAAATAATACCGGGTGTATTTTATTTCTCATATATCAGTAAAAAGACATTTATTCATCATTAAAATTAACTAAACAAGTTTACCTTTTATTTGTATTATATTTATTTGACTAGAAAAGATAATGAATATTGTTAAAATTAAAGGACCAGAATTGTTGCAAAAATGGTTTGCTTTGAATTGCAATATTAATTGACCTAACGAAATTATTCCAATCTTATGTCCATGAGCCGATGTCCAGGCGATATTCATTTAATATTAAATAGCAGCCGTGTCTTTAATGATGGCATTAATCAACTTTTTCCAGAACTCTTCCAATTGAGCTTGATTTTCAGAGCCTGGCCACTTAAGTCTTGTCCACTTGAAGCACACTTTTCTCAGAGAGGAAGGAAGAGATCTAACCTTCAAATCCCCCAAAGTAACTAAGATGATTGGCTTCCCTTCATACAATGCTGTTTCTGCCTCAAATTCGCACCATCGGCTGCGTGCAAACTCTTTTGAGATGACGAATAATACAGCAGACGATGATGTGACGGCAAGCATGATCTCATCTGCGATACTCACTCCAACATTGAAATCTCGATCTGATATACACACTAGATTATCTTTCTCTCCAATTGCCTTTTGGAGTCTCCCCTCAAGTTCAGGAAAAATAGTGTTTAACACAATGTCACTATCCGAAAAGCTGTATGCTAGGTAAAGAAGAAATTTTCGCTGCTTTTGAAAATTGCCTTGAACAAATTCCCCGAGATGCTTACGGATCCGTCTGATTCTTAGAATACTCCGATAATATCTGACATAGAGAACGACACATATGGTCACAATGATAGGAATGATACATAATGCAAGGAGACCCTTGTACCTGTGAAAGTTACAACTGTTCACGTAGGACTCAATGTCGTCTGTATAAATATATAGGAACACACCACTATCGGCGCAAATTATCTCATTAATATGGGAAATGTACCGTTTTGTTCCTGATAGCCATCGTAACAAATCTTCCTGATCACAACCACAACTTATTGGGTTGTTGGCTAAGTTTATTTGAATTCCTCCCATTTCTCCAAGCGAAAAGTCATATACATATACAAATTTATCTATCACGTCTCTTGTTGTAGGGTTTATCGTCTTAAGGCGATTTCCTTTTAAATTTAATGAACGCAGTTGTATCAAAATACCTGACAGCCAATCAGTGTTATGCAAGAAATTCTCTGAAAGATCCAAACTTTCCAGCTTTATGTTGGTTTTAAATATATCTGAGTGAAGTCGGGTAAACCCATTTGCTGAGAGATTCAAAAATCGAAGGTTACTGTTATTCCGGAACAAAATTCTCAGATCCTCGGGATCCGTTTCTTCCATTTTTGCAAGTAAATTCTCATTCAAAAGAAGGGTTGTCAGCGACTCCATCTCAGAGAAGACCAGACTTGAAATATATTCACACTGATTAGAGGAGAAATCCAATTTTTCAAGCCGATTTAATCCACTGATATGCATATCCATTCTTATAATACAAATATGATCTAAGTATAATTCTCGAAGAACAGTGTTTTTGGGAAAAATACATCGACTTTGATGTTCGCAGCCAAAGGTGTTGCTTTTTGTACAGTCATTGTTTCCACCTAAGTTCGAAATTTCTAGGCTATTGAACAGTCGTACTGAGGGCAAAGTAAAGTGTTTGCAAAACCAATTATTATGTCTGCTTTGTATAAACGTTAAATGTTCGCAATTTCGTTTTGCATTTCTTTCTATAATAGGAAAATCAGATATATGTATTTGTTTTAATGTGTTCAACTGGAAAACTCCTAAACAGGTGTTGATGTCAATGGAAACTTTATTTTGTGATACATCAATAACTTCCAGGAACGGAACAAACTGATTTATATTTGGACTTAATATTTGTTTTATATTTGAATTCGGAAGGTACAACACGCGAAGTTTGGTTCTGTTAAAGCAAGAGAAGAATGCATCATCAAGGGTTGTTTCTAAGACCTTTCCTCTTGGAGGATCATAGTTTATACCGTCAGCGTGTACTGTCTCCAGAGCTGTCCCTGATAATTTGACAATTTGGCAGAGTTGATCCAAAGTTAAATATCCCGAAAAACTAACATCTAGGTGTCGAAGGTCAAGTTTTAAGGACTTACTTATTTGATCTAATTCCATTTCCCCAAGATGAAATGTTAAACATGATAGATTTGGCAAAAGTTGAAATTCTTCCATTCGGAAAAATTGGTAGTTATTGAGCACCTGTTTATCACTGATGATATAAAGTTCTTTCACTAAAGGAAAACCCAACTGGAAAAAAGCATCAAATGGAAAGTTTAGTGAAGACAGTTTTCCATTGCTGTTGAATTCAAGTCGTAAATTTCTAATGTATTCAACCGGAGAATCAAACAAATCATTGGCTGTAATGTTCTCTTCTACATGGTTATCAAACTTGCAAACTGTGGAACTGTTTCCGTTATCTCTACACAGACAATTCGGTGCGCACATGCTGAATATGCTTTTCAAGATCACAGGCAACAAAGTCAAAACACGGCACAACATTGAGCCACTCCTCATTGTTATCTAGCAATATATGACCTCTGAAAAACAGAAACGTATTGAAGGCATTACTTACTAAAATATGATTAAGCATTCAAATAGGTAGGTAGGATAAAATAACAGAGCCATTGAAAGTGTTTCAACGAAGTCGGACTGATTCCATTGCCGGTCAGCATCAAACTGTTCAAAGGACTCACCATACTCACCCCATCTTAACTGTCCTATGCACAATATTTTGAGCACAATTTTCACGTAAAGGAAAAAGGAAGTGTCTTTGTGATTTAAAGCGTGTCGACATTAAATGAATGTGGTCGAAAACGAAATAATAAATTGAATATTAGAAAAGGTACACATACAATGTTATCCTAGAGTAGGTTATTACATGTATTTATAATCGATAGAAAATGTGTCTGAAAATTCGTATGGATAGAAAACATACATGTTGAAGCCTTGGAATGTTTTATGATCATGGTAGGCGTTGCAATCTTTTAATTAAACGCGTTTCAAAAAGTGTTCAAATTTTGTGTTTAGCTTTGTCAGTATCTGCAAAGAATACATTTTATGGGGAACATTCTTAGCATAAATAATGAATGTTATCCCTCTAGTTATCTTTCACACCGTTTTATGCATTGTGGTTCTTTTTCGTATAAGTCTACACAGATTTTACTAGCACTGAGCTTTAATTTATAGACACTGCATTAATGAATATTGCAATAAATTATGATAATATAAAATATATAAAACACGAAGCTATTGATGCAGGTTTGTGTTTATGATTTTCAGTCCGCTTTTCTGTTTTTTTTTTTATAAATTAACTGTCCATTTCACATACTTTTGAGGATACGTTTCGCGTAATAGCGCAGGAAACGAAAACAGAATAATATTTTCTGACATAAAGCGTACGGATATTTAAAGGATGTGGTTGGAAACGAAATAATAAACCGAATATTATTACATGTTCACTTGACATGTTGTTTCATATACAAAGTAGTCCTAAGGTAGGCGATATTATTTACCTACAGTGTATAGAAAATATAAATAATAACAATATGTGCAGTGCGTATAATCTTAGCAGCCTTAATAATATTTTTTTAAAAAGTATTACGTCTGAAAAATCATTTAAATTTTGGTTTTAATCCAATCAGTAGCTACAAATAATACATTCATATTGATTCGTATAGGGACCAGACTAAGTATATCAAAAGGAATTTGCTTCTTCATGCTCCTTTGTATATACAATATAATCAATGTGATTCCTTTTCCTGTTTTTCTATAAAGATTTTAAAAGGCACTGAAACTTCATTTATATACTTTATAAACATTATTGCTGCAACCGTTTGAGATACAAAAAATTATATTTAACATGAAAAGACCATGAAATCTATCTCACAGGAAGGTATTGCTTTTTTCTCATTCTTCCATGAATGAACATATCTTATTTTTGTGCTTTCTTTGCTAGGTTTCATCAACAAAAGGAAAAATCATAAAGGATGCAAGAACATTACATTATGTCAGATCAATACCGCCCTAACATTAAAACAGGTGCATTCACACGTTCTTTTTGGACATTTAGGATGCTGGTATGGAGTTCTGTGTTGAAAATAAATACAGTATCTGCCAGTGTTTATTAAAAAAAATTGACATCGAGAGGTTATTTTATAATTTGTTAGAAGATATATCAAAGTTGACAATGATGGCAAGGACACACCTTTACACAGATGGTATGTACTGTCAGTTTCAGCTAAGGACAAGTAACTATTGACTACAAGATGGACTTCGTAAGCAATGAAACATCATGAACACCAGTGATTCCCAGTATCTTGCAGAATCATTAGGAAGATGCACATTATTAACACGTACATAAACAACACGACTGGCAAATTTAGTCTAAAAGTGTCGTTCGTTTGCTCAGTCCGACGGATCATTAATTGTTTTTATAATCAAAGGAAGACCATTGTATAAATATCAATTTCCTAGGTAATGCATGACTCGTTAATTGTTAATTATGATTCATCGAATGACGCAGTAGCCTAATTATTACATGCATTTTAAATTTGTTCAGACGGAAGTACATTTCTGACTTGTTGTAAACTCTATTGTGTCTTGTTATTTATTATATGTAACGTTTGTTAAATTGAACATAAGATCTTAAGGCAAACATTTATACTTGTTATTACAGTAAATTTAATGACTTGCAATGATAATTTTAAAACTGATGAACATTGTGGACAATGGTATATCACAGTCGACAAGGAAACGGTTATACAAATGCAATGACCTATCAAAGCAAACTGTTGACGATAACTAAGACTATAAACTGCATGGTCATGGGGAAGATATTAAGAACATACACTAAGGGCATACACAATTATTGTAAATCACTTGGAAACTTTTTACATTGATACATGATGGACAACGAAATGCTTACGCATCTAATCTGAACGCTCATACAAGTCATTTATGTTAATACTTTCGTGAATTGAATACAATCACTACATTTGATGCAGAACAGTGCCATATAACATCAAAATATTTAACTAAAGAGAAACTATAATTAAAACAAATATATTGAGATGGTTTTCTGCAAGATTTATAAGTAATTCAAAGGCGCTTATTAGTTCAAATCAATTTAAATATGACATCAGTAGGTATGATACAATTTCTTTTCTCTAAAACATAATGCTTAGAGGATCAACACAGACGTTCGTTTCTTAATTTTAATTTTAGCGAAGACAAAAATGATTACAACTTATTCAATTAGCTACAGGTTTTGTTTGATGAAAGTGAACAAAGCACTGTCTTGGAAAATAGTCTATCATTTCTTAATAGGTCTTACATTAATATTTCTTGTCGAACGTCTGGGGGTCTTTCATAAGCAAAGACATTTAAATTATATATACGTATAAAGTACTTCATGCAATATTTTCAAATAACATTATGACATGAATAATGCGCTATTCGGAAAAGGCTTGGTATCATCACAAATTGGTATAAATATACTAAATTACATAATAACAGGCTCATTCAGAAATAATTAAAAATATAGACAGTCTTACCTATGATACGGTTATCAAGTTGAATTTACATCTCATTTTCGAACATAGAGAAAATATCATTCAAGTAGATGAATAATATAATACGGAATCAGCAACTGGAAGTTAAGTGAGCTTGATAGCGAGTTTGTATAAGGGCACGTGGTCGGAAGTAAACTTGTAGATAACAATTAGACCTGAAACGAGGATACATGACTGAAGATGACGATATTTTTTCGACCTGCAGGTTGCATAGACTATTGCAAAATGATATGACAATATTGAGCATAAGAACGCATGATTTATATACCGTTAGTTATCAGCATCAATTTAAATACACTAACTTCACAATAGATGCACATAAAGGCGCACTTATATCCCCACTAGATTCAATGTTCATTACTCACCCCAACATTAATTGCTTATGATCTATTTACGAGAAGGAATTAAATGTATTTGATCGGCACTGTATATGATGATCTTTTTGTTCTATCGAGTTATTCCAGATATATGATAAAGTCAAACAAAGTACCTGATACACTGCATTAACATACATTTAATTACTGTTATAAACTTTGAAATATGAATATCTTCTCATGATGTAACTATGAATATTCTCATCATATGACCGTGGACACACTGAAACCGTCCCATGATATACAATAATATAAAGAGAAGTAATCATTATATAATCATGAAGACAAAAAAAACATGTACGTAACTCCATAATGATATAAATAAATATAACAGTGGGAGAAATAATGATATCACCAAAGTGGAGATACCAGTATATTTGTTACAGCGCTGATATAGCGTTTGAAATTACTCGTTTCCATTTGGAATATATATATATATATATATATATATATATATATATATATATATATATATATATATATATATATATATATATATATATATGCCCACTAATGTTTGATGACGATGGGTGAATTTGATTAATGTTGACAGAAAAACGAAGTACATCAATCAAAACCAAAACGAAATGCAAAATGAAGAAAGAAAATCCTGACTCTCATTAATGTATTTTATGCAAAGATGCTGATCTCTGAAATCAGTCAGATACAACAACCGTGTGATAATTCTTCTATTACCTCACCCAAACCTTATCAATCTGAATATGAAATGTATTAACAAAAACACAATCTCTTCATTTGCTTACTGATGCATTGACGATTCTAATAACATACATAATCAGGAGCGTCGTACGTGCAAGTTAAATATCTTTCGCATGATTGCCAAAACCTATGCAAATTGAAAGTTTTTTTCTGCACACACACACACACACATATATATATATATATATATATATATATATATATATATATATATATATATATATATATATATATATAGAGAGAGAGAGAGAGAGAGAGAGAGAGAGAGAGTCATGTAATCAAGTTATTCCTAAATTCCGCTTATATTAGGATATATTATGTCTTTATTTCGTGACCTCCTTTTTGGTTTGTACTTTGGGAATAGAAGACAAACATCTATTATCATCCTACGAATTCTATGATATATGTTATCAGATCTAACCAGAACTAAGGGTTTTCCTGTCATATCCTCTTTAGCAAGAATCAGCCATTAAGTGAATACCAAGAACCTGATAAAATATGGAAGCTTGATGTCAGGACATGTAATCCGGATGCTGGATATTGTGATAAACAGTTGTTATGGCCATAAATGGATTTTTTTATACTTTGCTTCAAGAGAACATTATTGACTATAGCATAGCCAGGAAATCGGAGCTAATTGGCATTAAGAAAATCACCGAATCAGCAGACGCAGGGTAATTTGTTCTGGTGTCGAGCAGCTGGACAAGGATTATGAGTCTGAAGCTCTGCATACTGAGATAATCATGTCTTGAAGCAGACAGTGTTGATATGGCAGTGATGGGTAAATGCGAACAGCATATATCACTTGTCCACTATAGGCCCTAAAACAGCATGGAAAGAAAATTATGTTTTCATCGTTTAGTATAAATAATTATTAATAAATAAATACACATAAGGTAGCGCGTATATGAATGAAGGTGAAAATAATTGCTTCTTATAGCACCAAGCCAAACTTCCAGAAATTGTGTAGATATATAGAAAGTTAGGTACTCAAAGATAGAGATAAAGATCTTTTCGCAGATTCCTCTATCCAAATCACGGTTACATATCTGAGTGATTGCCAAATGTCAATTTCAGGAACGGAGAAAATATCATTTTTTGTTTTAAAACGTAGTGCATACAGAAATATAAATTGCATTATTGTGTTTGTCAGTATCTATTTACTATGAGAAATGCAATTATTAAGAATACATATCAATTATTGTGTATTTATAAGATAAAAACAGATAATTACGGAAATGTTTATTTCATGGATTCGCCATTGATTCGTTCGCTGGCTGATCCCCTTGATGAGAAAGGAAATAGTAGAATATGTTAAATAAATACCACACGATGCAAAACTCATTTACATCTTCATTTCCAATTGCTTCCTTTTTTAATCATCATAATTTCCTTTTTATTAAATTTTATTATTATTTTAATTTTATTTTATTATCAGTTTTAATATCTTTGGTGTAATTCATTTGATTCATCAATATTGCTGTAAGTGTAAATAGTAGTAGTAGTTGTTGTTATAATAATAATAATAATAATAATAATAATAATAATAATAATAATAATAATAATAATAATAATAATAATAATAATATTATTATTATTAATAATAATAATAATAATAATAATAATAATAATTGATTGATTGATTGATTGCTATTTTACGGCGCATCAGCACTGTGAGGCTATATAGCGCCAAACATAATTTTATATCCTTTTACATTTAAAACTGGTAAAATATTTTTATCGACCAGCGATTGGAGTCCAAACAGTAAAAGGTAATGCGATAAAAATGTGAACGATGGTAAAGTATTAAAAGTTTCCCGATCAACGGGATGTGCAAAAGTATGATGATGAAAACATATGATTGGCAATTAAAATCTATCGACTGCATAAATATAACACAAAACAGAACAAGGTGATAAAATAAAAGCTATAACTTATAATAAATGTTTGCTTCCTTAAGGAAGTCTATAATGTTGGTAATGTTAACTGTATCAAAGAGCTCCCTCATGTCTTGCACAACGTAGTAATGATCACTCGTAGGTTGAAGATCGAAGCAATCTAGCATAAAGTGCTTAACGGTGAATGGTTCATTACAAGCTATGCACTCTGGTGGGTCTTCTCCTTTTAATATGTAGGAGTGTGTTAAGTGAGTATGACCGAGTCGAATTTTTGCAATGACTACCTCCTCTCTACGGACGGATCTGTAGGAAGTGGTCCATTCTCCTAAGATTGGCTTGATGGCATGAAGTTTGTTATTCACGGCATCATTCCATGATGCCTGCCATTTCTGACGTAAACAGTCTTTTATACAACGTTTAAAATCAGTATATGGTGCTTTACAATTAGTTCGTTCTAGTAATAGGGCCATTTTAGCAGCATGGTCTGCTTTATCATTACCTTTAATTCCTACATGGCTGGGTAACTAACAGTATACTATATTGTGGGAGATACTCAGCTCAGTATGCTTAAGGAGAATGTTTGCTAATAATGGATTCTCCAGTTTTCTGTTATGTAGTGACTGAAGTACTGATAGTGAGTCGGAGAATATTATGGTATTTGAAATACGTTTGCTTGCAATGTATTGCAAAGCAAGGTCTATTGCTCTAATTTCGGCTGAAAAAATTGACGTACCATTTGGCAAGGGAACTTTGGTTGTGTGTTTTCCACTTACAAATGCTGCGACAGCCTTTTCCTTATCTTTTTATCCATCGGTATATATTTTTGTATACGTTTCAAATTGTGAGAGGAGTTCATGGTAAGAGTTGTGGAAAATGGAAGGGTTTGTCTCCGATTTTTTTTCCATCATGTAATGTAAAAATTACCCTTGGTTGCTGAAGTAGCCATGGAGGGTTTTCGGAGATGTTGGCTTTCAGTATATTTGAAAATTCAATTTGAGTACTTTCGAGAAATTGTGATATTCTAATGCCAAATGTAGGTATGACATTTGGTTTATTGTCATATAAGGATTTATATTTTGGTTAAAAACTGCCAAAAAGCTGGGTTCAGAGAGCTGGATCTTAATTTGATAGCATATTTTGCAGAGAGCATTTCTCGACGTTGTGATAAGTGTGGTTCATCCGCTTCGACGAGTAGACTTTCACACGGTGATGTTTTAAATGTTCCCCGGGCAAGTCTTATTCCCTGATGATGGATTGGGTCAAGCATCTTTAAATAGGATTTCCTTGCTGAACCATAAACAACGCAACCATAGTCTAATTTGGAGCGTATAAACGTTCTGTATAAATTGAGTATGACTCTCCTATCAGCACCCCAATAATATAATAATAATAATAATAATAATAATAATAATAATAATAATAATAATAATAATAATAATAATAATAATAATAATAATAATAATAATAATAATAATAAGCGAAACTATTGCGTCTTTGTGGACTTTTAATGTAGTGATTGCTTAGCCTTTGAAACTGTATCGTAAATTAGAAATTATCTGAAAATGTAACGGTGTTAACAGTGATTCTTAGGATATCAACATACTTTGATTAAAATCTGTCTTCCGTAGTAGACCGATTCCTTTCTATACCATTAAAACAGTTATCATTGAGACCATCATTATCACTATTGTCTGCATAGCAGGACTCTCATCGTCGTCATAAAATTATCAAAGTGTCTATCGGTTATCCTCCAGAAGTGCAGATTTAAGATATATAGCACCCAGACACAGCCAACATACATGTATGTTGTTCGGTCACCAACACGGATCAAAAGGGCCTTATGATTGGTAGCAAACGGCCAGAAACTTGACATGTCACATAAACTACTGTACGTAAGCCGTAACATGCAGATTGAAAAACGAATGTTTACTAATCTCTAAGCAAATAATAACAGCCGCTATTTCCAAGAGTATATCAACATTCAGATACATGAAATGTCACAAATAGCAACGGGATATGAGTGCAACATCATTTTCTTTGGCATATTCGGCTTCACGCGTTTAAGTCACCCACAGAATAATATTGCTAGCATTATTTGAGAGAATGTTCGAAATTACTGATTACATGATCGCTCCTTTCCTTCTAGATTTCTCTTTTACCATATTCCATGTGCATGATTATGTTGTATCTTTTCACCAAAAGTTTGTTTCGGCGTGAAATTGTTTCTTGAAACATTAAATCAATTAACATTATTCAAGCGACTATGACATCTATTTTACAACTATATTGGCCATAGAAGCAGTTTTAGCTCAAAAAGACGACTTAATTTTGTTGCTTGCCTTGGATATTACGAACGAAAAGTCGAAATGACTCAGTATTTCTTATATAATTGCATTTCATCCCATATATACGCTACGTATAAGCATCATAATCTGTTGTGAAAGCTGTTTGTAACCCGTTGAGATGAAAAAAGGAGCGGTATTAAACATTTTCGAAAACAATATCAAAAACCTACAATGGAAGAGAATGGAAAGAAATAATGCTTGTCACTGTGAGGGAGGAATCTGTATTGTACATCTGCACGAAAAGGATTTCAGAACTGAAGGAGACAATGGATAGTATTTACATTTGGTCGATAGAGTGATACATATTTGTGTTAAAGCTGTTATAAACTGCATAAATGCTTATTGACAAGACCAATAATTGGAGCGTTAACTGTACATACAACTTCCTAAAATCTCACACTTTATGTTCATTGAAAGAGCATGAAGTTCGTTATGATACTAACTAAAAGTGAGAATGTGATCCAATCATTTATTGAACTCAACACACATAACCATTACTTTAATGCTGTTATATCTTAGGGAAACACAGTATATCTGTCATGATTAACAACAATACATTTAACTCGACAATGTAATAAAATAAAATCTTATAAAACGTCATCTCACCTTATCAAAATCGATGCCTAACTCGCCTTCACGCTATGCTATAACCGCATTTATTTAAATACAATATATTATTCATCAACATAAATATACAATTTTATATGATTTCCTCCTGCAAAGAGGCAAATGATAAAATAGATACAAGCTTCATGTTCATATTCAATTTTGGTTGCAATTTGATTATCATCACCTTTCCCGTAGCCTGGTAGGTCGTTGCGACACCGGATAAGACCAAACAAGCAGCTTCCTCCATTCCTCTCGATTTTTCTTCTGTCCCATTGAGTCGCTCAAAGTCAAGCCTGTCCACTTTCGAATGTTTTCTTCCCACTCCTTTCTCTGCCTATCTGTCTTCTTTCTTGTACCGTGCCTTGCAGGATTGTCTTTGCAAGAGCTGATGATCATGAAACATGCCCATACCTCTGCAGTTTACTTTTTTGCACTGTGATCATGATGACATCGCGTGCCCCAATGGCTTGTATTATCCTTTGCCGTATTTCTTCATTGGTGACACTGTTTTTGTATAAGACGTCGAGGATCTTTCGGAAGCATCTAATGTTTGTGGCTTGTATCCTTTTCTCTAAGTTAGCAGTTACTGACCATGATTCACATGCGTATAAAAATATGGAAATAACTAGTGGGTACACTAGTCTGACCTTTGAATTGGGTACGATGTTCTTGTCGTTCCAGATGGGCTTCAGGTTTGTCAGCGCTGCTGTTGTCTGTGCCAATCTGGAGAGTACCACATGCTTCGATCCTTCATCTGTCACGATTCCCTCCAAATACTTGAAGCTGTGGACTGTTTCCAGCTTTGTATCCTGGATCCTAATGACAGTACTGTTGTCCTTTTTTGTTGGTCATCCGTTTTGTCTTCTAGGCACTGATTTCCATGCCGTAGACTTAGGAGATTTTGTCGACGCTCTCTACTAAGCTAGTTTTTTCTTACTCATTTCCGGCTTGTCCATCAATGTCGTCGGCACAACGTAAGTTGATGATCGTTTAGCCTCCAATGCTGACTGTCCTTTAATGCTTTTCAAGCGCTTCAGCCATGATTCTCTCCAAAAAGATGCTGAATAGTGTGTGTTTGTGTGGGTGTATGAGCAGATAGCATTGTAAGACTTAGACGGTCGTTTTGAACAAGTCCCTTATGTTGTCGTTGAAGTATACTGCACTGGGGCCTTGCCATATAAGTGCTCTATTACTTTGATGAGGTTGGCATTGATGTTGGTCGCCCGCAAAGCTGCATGCCATACCCTGTCAAACTCCTTCTTGAAATCAAGGAAGACGTGGTACAGATCTTGCAGGTGTCAGAGGTACTTCTCACACAATATCTAGAGATTGAAGATCTTCTCTGCTGTGCTGTGTTCTGCTCCAAACAACCCCTACTCTACGGCAATTTTTTTGCAGTTTGATGCTTTAGTCTGTCTACCAATACCCTCAACATAACTTAGCTTGGATGACTTATTAGACTAATTGTACAGTTGGTTTGACACTTGTAAGTTTTCTTCCTATGGTAGGGTGATGATCAATGATGGTCAGTCTCCTTTTAGCCATATCTTGTTGCAGATGTTTGCTAGGGCGATAATCATTGCTTTTCCCCTGCTTGGAGCAGTTCTGCTGGGATGCTGTCCACTCTTATTCAACGATCTCACTGTTGCTCATATTTCATCCTTAAGGATAGTGTGGTTCTCGTTGTTAAGGAATGTTCAGTACCTCTGGATCTGTTGTGCGTTTTTGGTTGTAAAGTTCTGCGCAGTAGTCAGTCAATCTCTTAAGATTGTCTTCTTTTGAAGGCATTTTCCTGCTTTATCATGTAATGATGTAACTCGCCGTTGTTTTGTGCTTGTTAGATCTTTGACAAGTTGGTAATCTTTATTGCTTTTGTTCCTTTGCAATTTGATGGTCATGTGTAAAACATGCTTCAACATCAAAATCAAAAACAGACAAAATATGTTGATCCACAATACGTGTTCATTTATTCTGATTTAAAGGCAATGTACAATTTAAAACATACAGATGAAAGAATTAGGTGTATTATATGCGATCATGATGGGGAGAATTTATGCTTTGGACAATGTTTTGCACTCAATTATTATCATTAGCAGGCTGAATTTGAAGAAATCTCTTAATATGAAAAGAAATTGTGACTTGAACAGTATAATAGTTCTAAATATCACATTGGTACAGGGATAATCTAAACTGCTACCGCACATTTAAATTTGAAATTAACTACATTTCTTTGAGAGGATTTTATACACATTGATAAAAAGCAATCATCCTAATTTGTGTGGATAGTATAGATCCAAGTATGACATGTTTACTTAGTACAGGCGTGTCCCACAGCTAGTATAAAATAATCTGAATCTTATTTGCACTGCAAACAAAAAAGTTTCACAAAGCAATTTTGCTCACATCAAGAGTTATTAGACAGGTGATTTGCATGTGATCCACCATTTTTAATGTATTATATTCTCTGACTTCAATTATATATTTTTGCTGTGATGGAATTTTATATAATTCACTTGAGGTTTATTACATTCATTATTTAATTCAATATATATGCTATATTTGGGAACATCAACGTAAATTGCACCAGTTACGCCCTTATTTGATAGTTCATATGACGATAATTATTAAAAATCATCTCAAATACTTGCTGACACTGATGCAAAATGTTCACATGATAGCCGATATTACGAAAAAGTCATCTTTATTGTTTTGACCTTAATGTTAAAGGCAATCGAACAAAACAGACTAGGAAAAGTTGTGTCATCGTACACGATCGTACATGATTGTTCTGGTTGAGATTATATCTGCAATAGCTTTTTAGGGCGCAAATGCTTGTATGTGTCATTACTAAACACATAATTCAACCATACTTTATTTGCTTGGTGTGTACCCATATTTTCTGATTTTAAATAGCTACTAAGTTTTGGCACTGAGTTTGCTCTAGGTTTTTTATGGTATATTTATTTTATTTAATGAAGAATAATTTCTTTTCTGGGGTGTGTTTGATTGTATGCTTGAGAAACAAGTGACATGAGCACCATGAACACTTCTCCATAAGACGGAGGCACTACTAATGATTTACATACATTAAGGCAATAACAGCAGTGCATATAATGTTGGCTTTTAACAGAATTTTTCAGAATAAATCCAATTTGTCCTGGTTGTCGGTGTTAGATGTTATATTAGATTTACTGAAAGCAGATGTACTAAAGCAATTGTTAGCCAATCTTTACTATGTATGAAATTTGTTGGAAGATCTAAATTTTCCTGCTTTTTATTTGTTGCAAATATGTCCGAGAGAAGTCAATAAAACACGTTTGCTGAGAGGTTCAGAAATTCAAGCTTGGGTCTCTCCTGAATAAAAGTCTCAGTTCCTCGCGACGAACTGAAAATATTGTATCAGCCTCAATGTACTTTACCTTTTCAAGAATGTAGCAAAGTCGTCCTAACAATTAATAGCATATCTGGCTAAGATAAATACATGATTGTGAAAAATAATCTTTTTGTGCTGAGAAAACGAAATAAACAGCTGTACTATGTCAATGTAATATTGAGTGATTTCGTCTTTCACCTTGAGAAATGACAAATTATAGCATGCGTTGTTTTTAAATTAACAGGAAAGGGATCACATAATCTATGCGGCAGGGTTAGAATTTCAATGTGTTAAATGCAAGCAATATGGAAAGTTCTGGTTCACTTGAGATCTACGGCTGCAAAAGATAATTTCATTTGTGAATGGCTGGCCTTCTCTAATCTTCATGATTTGGTCCGCTTGGTGTTAATGTTCTAAGGCGGCTTTACCAGTTAGATTCATATTCTTTCCTCAAGGACACCCTATTCATGTCGAAGCTAACGCCTATCACTGTTTAAGACCAACCTAGGCAATCTGCCCCACCCCTTTGTAATGATAAGAGGTTCAAAAGCTACAAACATATGATTTAGACCAAGACATTTTCCATGACAGTGACTAGAGAAGAACTTAATATATATGGAGCAAATAACAAAATGCAAAACGGAGAATGTAACTTATCTAATCATCTGTAAGATCCGCAGCCTTCAACAATAAAATATTCGACATATTATTTGCTCTTATATAAATTTATATAAAATAACAGATGTCATTATTGCTTATCGATTTCTAGGTCAATAAAAATATATTCCAGCATCCGAAAAGAGGAGAAATAACTTATTTAAAAAATAATTAATTTTAAGGTTTAATATAAGCACAAACAGCCATGTAATGTTTTGCATACACAAGATTTTTCTGTTTTATTTGTTTTTCTTTCTTTGTTTTTTATTTATCTATAGATTTTTACGAAGACAAAAGCCCACTTAAAGGAAATTGTACGAATAATTTTCTACGTTTATTGTAATGTTATATGTTTGAAACATTAGAAGGAATTTACAACAAATGATACAGCATTACAAAATTGTGCAGGAATAAGATACATGTAGAATCGTATGTATATCACATAGCGAAATACTGCTTTGATCAAATTCTAAGTTACGAACAGAATGAACAATATAGTAGAAATGGTTCACTATTGAATATAAAATTGTTTAACTTAAAAATGTGTCAAACGTTTCAATAAAAAGGAAGTTGGAAGTTAAAAGAGTTGGATCAGATCAACTGTACCATGATGCCTATCATTTGTGCGATGCTGTTGTATAAGGAGCATATATCCATGGTGACAAGTAAGGTTAATTTTATGGTGTGTTGTTGAGATAGTCCGTGGTATCTTGGATATAATGCAGATTTTTCTTAAACTGCCTAGTCGAAAATGAATGAACGTTCAGTGGGATGGCTGTTTCCTGGGATTATTGGCAACCCCAGGTCACCCTCTTTACGTATATTATGTAGCATATAAAATCTCCCTGGTTTGGAGGCTACTTGTAAAAGTTAAACTTGTATTGTGTCGAGAATGTTTAATTCTTTATGTATGCATTTAAATGTTTAACACACAGTTTCAGGATAAATAGGTTTTGGATCTTTTTTAGTTCATTTATAAAACTTCTTATCCTAAAGTTGCATGTTTGCCTCCCTCTCCATGCCGTAGATAGATAACGTAGTATCATCCTTTTTGAGATAATAAACAAAATAACAGGAAAACGACTGCTGAGAAGGTAGCAATAACCCACAAAATAGTTTAGACGGTGAATTGGTAACTAACACACGTGACATGTTCACAAAATCTCAGATAATTTAGAATAGCAGTGACACTACTACTAATGCTATTATTATTATTATTATTATTATTATTATTATTATTATTATTACTATTATTATTATTATTATTATTAGCATTATTACCATTATTATTGTTAGCATTATTATTAGCAGCATTATTATTGTCAGCATTATTATTATTATTATTAATAATAATAATAATAATAATAATAATAATAATAATAATAATAATAATAATAATAATAATAATAATAATATTATTATTATTATTATTATTATTATTATTATTATTATTATTATTATTATTATTATTATTATTATTATTACATATTAGTCCAATGTAGACAGGCATATATTTAACATATTTTCATTTTTAGTACGGTCTTCAACTAACAGTGAACATAAGCGATGTTTTGGAAGATGTGCCATTGTAGTCTATCGGCGCCAAGAGACCGCCAGATAGTAGAAGGGTGACATGTACCTATTCTATAGCTTAGTCGTTTGATTTCATTTGAATTCAACGGGTTCAGTCTCATTATCCGCATTTCAATCCCTCGTCCAAGTCTCTCGTCAGGTTGGTTTGTTTTCGTATCGACAATAACCTGGAAAGATCCTGGACTCGCTGCCCATAATAACTCTGGATTTTTTGAAAAGTTTGAACGAAAAGATGACAAGGTTTGTTTTTGCAGTATACTTCCAACTGATAGGATACACACGGTAGAGATTGTGACAATTTCGAAGAACAACGGCCACTGCTATGCTTTGAGCAAATCCATATAATTCACGTCTACCTATTTTACATCTATTTTCCTTTCCATATTGTTTTGTCATAGTTACATCATTGTTTTGATCTGCAGGGGCCCCGAGTGACCGAGTGGTCTAAAGCGCTGTCCATTACGGATCACATCCATCTTATATCTGTCTGCGTGGGTTCGAGTCTAGGATTCTGCGAATGTGGATATGTGAGAAAGCTTGCTAGTATTTAGTCATGGGTCGCTGGTTCTTTCCGGTGATTTCCCGGTTTCTTCCTCCACCAATTATACTGGCCGCCATGAATAGCCTATCGTATGCTGAAAAATAGCGTTAAGCCCAACAACAACAACAACACCAATTTGATCTGCAATATACATGTTTTTTCTTCTTTAAAATTGTAATCAGGGTACTATTGCAAAATATATTCATTGATTCTTGAACCAATGGTATGTTGAATATGATTAACTCGTTTAATATGTGATCTACCTTTTAACTATGCATTCAAATTGAAATTATCACACGCAAAGAGGACGAATCTATTGCTTATGATGTAAGGGTTCTCATCCTGTATTTGAAAATTAATATTAATCATTTCAGATGCATAATGTCGAAACCCGTACAAAATTATTGTATTATAATTATTTCATGGTCATGCTTTTAATAAACGTTAAGAAAATGCATAATTGCTAATATATAGTTAATATTGTTACTAATATACTAGTATTAAATAGTATTAAGTAGTGAAATTAATAACACAATAATATATTTGATTTAGGTTATATTTATTTGATTAGAACAGGATTATGTTTAATGTTAAAATATAAACAGCATATTATTTGCCAAATAGGCTACTTGGCCTACAGGTAAATAAGTCAAAGAAATTCCTTCAATCTTATATCCATAAGGTGAAGTCAAGCCACAAGATTCATTCAAAGTCTAATAGATGTTGTGTGCTTAATGATGGCTTTAATTAACTTGTTCCAGAACTCTTCCAATTTAGCTTGATTTTCGGAGCTGGGCCATTCCAGTCTTGTCCATTTGAAGCACACTTTTCTCAGAGAGGAGGGAAGAGATCTAACCTTCAAATCTCCCAAGACCACTAAGATCATTGGCTTCTCTTGATACAGGGCAATTTCTGCCTCAAATTCGCACCATCGGCTGCGTGCAAACTCTTTTGAGATGATGAATAATACAGCAGACGATGATGCGATTGCATGTATGATCTCATCTGAGATACTTACTCCAACATCAAAGTCTCGATCTGATATACACACTAGATTATCCTTCTCCCCCACTTCCTTCTGAAGTCTACCCTCAAGTTCAGGATAAATGTTATGCAAGACAATATCACTATCCGAAAAGCTGTATGCTAGGTAAAGAAGAAATCTTCTCAGCACTGGAAAATTGTCCTGAGCAAACTCATTGAGATGCTTACGGATCCGTCTGATTCTTAGAATATTCCGATAATATCTGACATAGAGAACGACACATATGGCCACTATAAAAGGAATGATACATAAGGCAATGAGACCTTTGTACCTGGTAAAGTTACAACTGTTCACATAGGACTCAATGTCGTCTGTATAAATGTAGAGGAACACGCCACCATCGGCGCAAACTATCTCCTTAATATTGGAAAGGTACCGTTTTGTTCTTGATAGCCATCGTAACAAGTCTTCCTGGTCACAATCACAAATTATTGGGTTGTTGGCTAAGTTTATTTGAATTCCTCTCATTTCTCCAACCGAGTATTTATAGCCATATCCAAATTTATCTATCACGTCTCTTGTTCGAGAGTCTATCGTCTTAAGGCGATTTCCTTTTAAATTTAATGAACGCAGTTGCATTAAAGTACCTGACAGCCAATTAGTGTTATGCAAGAAGTTCTCTGAAAGATCCAAACTTTCTAGCATTCTGTTTGTTTTAAATATATCTGAGTGAAGTCGGGTAAACCCATTTGCTGAAAGATTCAGATATCGAAGGTTACTGTTTTCCCGGAACAAAATTCTTAGTTCCTCGGGATCTGTTTCTTCCATCTTTGAAAGTAAATTTCCATTTAAAAGAAGGATTTTCAGCGACTTCATCTCAAAGAAGACCAGACTTGACATATATTCGCACTGATTAGAGGAGAAATCCAATTTTTCAAGCCGATTTAAACCACTGATATGCATATCCATTCTTATAATACAGATATTATCTAAGTATAATTCGCGAAGAACAGTGTTTTTGGGAAAAATGCATTGACTTTGATGTTCACAGGCAAAGGTGTTGGTTGTCAGACAGTTAATATTTGCACCAAAGTTCGAAACTTCTAGGCTATTGAACATTCGTACTGATGGAAGTACAAAGTATCTGCAAAACGGGTTATCATATCTGGTCGACCTAAACGTGGGAATTTCGCAGTTTTGTTTCTGTTTTCTTTTGATAATGGGAAAATCCGAAATAATCAATTTTCTTAGTTTGTCCAGCTGGAACATTCCGAAATAGGTTAATATATCAATATCACCAAAGTTATGTGACACATCAATAATTTCAAGGAACGGAACAAACAGATTTATCTTTGGACTTGATATTTGGTTTATATTTGATCTCTGACTGCGGAAAACTCGAAGTCTGGTTTTCTTGAAACATGAGAAGAAACTATCATTAATGTTTGTTTGTGAAAACTCCCCTCTAGAAACATAATCGTTTATACTGTCTGCGTAAACTTCTTCCAGAGCTTCACCTGAGATTTTGACAATATTGCAGAGCTGATCGAACGTTATGTGTCTCGAAAAACTAACATCTAAGTATCGAAGATTCAGCTTTACTGACATATTTATTTTAGCCAATTCCATTTTCCCACCATGAAAAGAGAAAGTTGACAGCTGTGGTAAAAATTGAAGTTCATCCATTCGGAATAATGCGCCATCATTGAGTATTTGGTTGTCATTAATGATATAAAGGACTGTCAGCAAACGAAAACCCAGCAGGAAGAAGGCTTTAAATGGAAACTTTAGTGAAGAATTTTTCTCATTGCTGATGAACTCTAGGCTTAAGTTTCGAATGTATTCAGCCGGAGAATCAAACAAAACTTCAGCTGTAATGTGGTCTACATCATGTGTATCAAACCGGCACACAGTGGCATTGTGTCCTATATCTCTACACAGGCAATCGGCTGCGCACATGCAAGATATTGGCTTGAAGTTCACAGGCAATAACATCAAAACATAGCAAAAAATGAAACCAGTCCTCATTGTTAGCTGGTAAGAAATATCCTCTGAAAAATAAAAGCGTATTCAATGCATTAATTAGTTATATAAGATTAATCATTCAAATAGGTTGACATGTGTCATGACAGGGACAAGTATAGACACATGGCTGAATTAATTATTTCTGATCATCTGTGGAACTGTAGACACATAATCGAGCCATAACCATATTTATACCGACTCAACATCATTTCATTGCCGTGAACGATTTACACCATCTCCATGTTAACTATCCATGTGCACCTTATGTTGAACATACTTGTTTACGTATAGGCTAAGAGAAGTGTCCTTATGCAGACTGATCAATATTTACTGACACAAAGCGTACGGAAATGAAATGGAAAGGTCGAAAATAAAATAATAAGCTGAATATTACAAAAAATACACTTGACATGTTACGTTTCAAAGATATAAGCCTAAAGTAGGTGACAATATTTTCTGAAAGTCGATTAGAAAACTTTGTACAGTACTTATAATCTTAGTAACTTTAGTAATAAAATTCAAGCTTGAGAAAACATTTTAAGTTTGTTTATATCTTTGTTAGTAGCTACCAAGAATACTTCCACTGCTTGATCCTGAATGTTACGTTTTTATATACAATATGAACTGTGATTTCTTTTCGTATTACATCTTCGTATATTTTGCAGTAACTGAGCTTAATTTATAAACTTTGGATACTGCACTAAATATGATAAAACAAAATGTATAAAAATACAGATATTGATGCAATTGTTTGCTTATGATTTTCAGAAAATCTAGGTAACAGGAAGATACTGCTTTTCAGTTTATATTATGAGGCATATATTGTGAATCATCAAACAAAAAGCAAACTACAAAAGGAAGCAATATAATTACATTATCTCAGAGGCACACCTCTCTCACACCAAAACACGTTCACACACACGTTGTAATGGATATTTAGGACTCGGTTGTCAAGTGTTTGAATTTGACGAAAAATAATGCAATAATAATTTGAAAACACGAACACTATGACAACTGGTACATCATTGTCGACGAGGGAAACTTTTTACAAATATAATGAATTATCAAAGAAATCTGTTGACGAAAACTGAGACTGTAAACAGCATGGACAAGGAAAACATATTTGCACAATTAGAATAAACTATCAATACATACAAAAAAATCACACTGTTATTCTGGAACTATTGAAATCTTTGGACATCAATAAATTATGGATAAAAAAATCTTTACAACGTAATCTGAAATATTAGATCAATCCGTTTTCGTAAACACTTGCGTAAATTGCATCTAGTTACTGTGTTTGACAAAGACCCTTCCCAGAAAACATCAATATATTTAACTAAAGTTCATATTTATGCAAAATGGATGTTTAGTATTGCCCTTAAGCAATCGTTGTATGTAAGTAAATTCAATGGTTTTAATACTTTAGGTCAATTTAATTATGTCATTAATTTGTATGGTAAAATTTTCTGACTGTAAGATGTCACACCTGGAGGATACCTTATCGCTTCTGAATTTTAATGAAGCTAACACAGCCTATAACTTAATCAATAATTCAGAGGTTTTTGTTTGATTAAAGTGAACAAAGATCTGTGTGGGCCAATCGTCATTTTTCTTTATCAGTCTTAAATGCAAAATATTTGTTGAAAGTATCATTCGATGAAAGGTCAAGAGAGTTTCTTTATCATAAAAAGACATTTAAATGCTATATAAGCTTAAGGTGCTACATCCGGTCATTTTACATATTATTATTACAGGGATAATGGTTTATTTGCCAAAGGTTTGTTATCATCGCAAATTAGCATCAATATACTTAATTACTTAACAAGGTGCACAGCAGGAAATAAGGAATATGTGTAAAGTCTTACCTTTGATGCAATGATATTGCTGTATCTTCTATCTCGATTGGTCACAAATAACAGATGTGCATACAAGTTATGGGTGATAAAAATATTCAACCAGCAACAGGAAATTTAATAATCTTTAGATCAGCAAATGCGAAGGGCAAGTAATAGGAAGTACACTTGTAGATAATAAGTAGACCTGAAATTACTCTGCCAGATTCAAGCTGACGATATAGTTTCGAAATGCACACAGCATCGACTTTAGCCGACAGATATGACAATTTTGATCATAAGAATGCATCATTTATATAATCCTAATTATCAGTTTTGTAACAAATAAACTCACGTCCGTATAGCTGCGCAAAATTGTGCACTTACATCCCCACTAACTTTAATATTCATTACTCACCCTTACATTAATATGTGAGGAAATTAAACTTTATTTCATCGTCACTGTACCAGATGATCTTTAAGCTCTAATAAATTATTCCAGATTCATGAAAAATTTAAACAAACTACATTATACATTGCATGGATACACAGTTACTTTCTCATATTATATCTTTGAACTATGAATATTTTTTCATGATATAACTATCAATATTTGTATGATTAGCCGTGAATGCACTGATACCGCTTAATAATTGAAACATCATTTCAATGACATATATTCATCATATAACCACGAAGACAATATAAGAAACACTTTGTACTTAACGACGTAATGAGATATATAAATATATCGGTGGGAAAATAATGATATCACCAAAGTTGCAAGGGCCTCGTAAGGTTTAAAGTGCTCTCTGTTTTGAATCACTGCCATCTCACCTCTGTTTTCGTGAGTTCGAGTCTAAGATTCTGCGAATTCTGTGAGAAATGTTGTCAGTACCTTCTCGTGGGTCGGTGGTTCTTTCCGCGGATTTCTCGGTTTCTTCCTCATCCATTAATACTGACCGCCATGTATAGCCTATCGTGTGCTGAATAATGGCGTTATACCCCACAACAACCATCCAGCAAACCAAAGTTGCGATAACATAATAGTTGCTGGAGCAATGTAATTAAATTTGCAACTAAATTTTCCCATTTAAGAAATGTATCTGCTCAATAGTGTTTGAAGACGATGGATGAATTCCATGATGATTAATGCTAATAGGAAAGTAAACTACATGTAATCGAAGAAGCCAAACTCTCGTTAAAGTGTTTTATGTAAAGATGATAATCAATGAATTATGTTACAAACTCCGAGAGATAATTATGCTTTACGTCACTCTAAAGCTGTCAATCTGCATAGGAAATTTATTAACAAAATCAAAATCTCTTCATTTGCTTAATGATGCATTGATGATTGATATAAGGTTCAGAATCTTAAGCATGTGCAAGAAAAATTTGTACTACGTCGGTATGCGGAACTCGTCGGAAAATAGAAGTATTCTTCCTTTAATCGATGTAGAAATGTAGCAGTTAATCGTTATTGTCTCATTATTATCGTCGCATAATAGAAGGGTTTATTTTCCTGCTTATACATACACACACACACACACACATATATATATATATATATATATATATATATATATATATATATATATATATATATATATATATATATATATATATATATATATATATATATATATATATATATATATATATATATATATATATATATATATATATATTAAATATACGTCATAATTTAGATATAAGGAAATATTTAACTTCCTAACTGGAACCATTTGGTATTGCTACCAGCGAAATATTTCAGAATATCTACCAATTTGGGCGCATATCCTCTATACATACACTCGCATTGCATCTCGATGATATGGAGTTGTGAGCATCTTGCTTACGCCCAAACAAATCCACGACCATCAGCCAGATCCATTAATATATCATGTTGACTGGTTTTATCGCGTTAACTACGCAAATGAGTTTTACATGTCATTATTGTTATTATAATTAAATATCAGTTCGATACCTAATGTACAGGTGTATCATCAACGTGCCCGTCTTTGTCCACATCGCAAAGAAATAAATAATGGTCATCTGATTTTTATGCCATGGATGATAACACATGTACTGTGGGAATAATCGATAAGTAGTCAACATGTTCCACGGTTGGTGAGAACTTAGACAAAATAAAGTCCTGAAAAAACTACTTATGTCGTTTCTGACCACTTTTCATGGCTACACAGGTTACACTGTCAAAACATTAAGCTGTGCTAAAGTACTTTTGGTTGCAAATGGACAAATTACTCCTTTCTGAGTCGAAATTGACTATCACTATAGATGTTGCTGCTACATTCTACGGAAAAATGAATTACACATTTCCTTAACCCGGGGCTGAAATGAATTTCTCGTCTAGACTGTTTTTTGTCTATGCTTCGGGAGAAACATTTTTTCGGTAGTGATGAATCATATTTGGCTATTGATTGCATTCCAGGGCGAGGAACGGGCTCGACTATACTGTTACTTTAGCCTCACCGATTCCTGGCAGCTCTTTTGTTAACGTTGTCACAGTGTAGGCATTAAAATCCAGCACAAATGCATGCAAATAGTTTAATGACTAGAATATAAATGTATATTCTTTCCGCAAATAATGTTAAGCTAAATGCAGCATATACACTGAAAAGAAGGCGTCTCTACATGCGTCCCAGTTGCTATATGAATGCGGCCCTAATAAAAAATGTTTGTTTTTTTTCACATGCTCCAACAAAGTTGCTTGAATGGTTCATCTTGACAACATATTTAAATTTAGTTACTAGCTTATTAACATGTATTAGCTGCAATTACATCATGTTTGGGTAGATAAACCATAGTAGAGAAAGAAGGTATTAGAGAAGGATGCACTGAGTATTGCTTAAGTAACCGTTAATTAATTAAACTGTACTTTATGTTGTTGATCTATCCAATTTTTAAATTGTTCTTTCCTTTCCTCTTGCAAAATGTTTCAGTTTTTCATAGTGTATTTGTGCACAGTTCCAATGAGGATTCAGGTTCATGGTTTGGTTTTGGTTTTAATACACGACGGCTAAGCAGTTTAGGTTTATGCTAAAATTACTTTATGTTTTGTTTACTACTTTTTTCTAGCCATTTGATGTGATATTCTGAGCGAAATAGAGGCACCGTTTGTTTCTCTAGGCACGTAGTAAATTCTCTCGTTTAGCTTTGTTCCTGTGTAAATTCTACTTTTTGTTGTTATCTATCTTCATCTGTTTAATGATTGAATGAGGTATTCACGAGCAAACACGTTGGCCTGTTTGTATCATTAATTGAGACATGTACTGTGCCCATGTCATGGTTATATCCGTTAGAGCGTATTTTCTATCAAATACATCATGCATGTTTCGAACATTTGCCCACTCTTTACCTGTATCATGTTTCGTGTCCATTAACTCATTTAATGAAATTTGAGGTCAGTCAAAATTTAAATATTTATCATATACCTTTAAAGGTAGCTTTTCATGTGGTTTCTCTGTCCTTAGGTCTCTCAAGAACAGCCAATCGTGGATTTGTAAGGATTGCCTGGCACATGGCGTTTATTAAACAACTGACGTGGTCGTTTCAACTGCGACCTGTACGCAGGTGGCGTGTTTGTTATTTTGGCAGGTGACCCTGCAACATCTTCAAAAAGTGTACCAGCACATTCTTTAACTATCCTAATGTGTTCTCCTAATTCACTAACATCTTTGAATTCTACAATTACCTTTAAAAAAGCTAAAAATTTGTGCATTGGTCTTGTGGCTATTTTATATCTTTAGTGCGTTTGGTTAACTTAAGAACTGACCATGTGCCAACTCTGTTCTAGTAAGCGCTTACACGTGTCGTAAAGTTGCTCTTTTTGTCATTTTATTATCCTTAGGACGTTCAGCAATTTCATTTTTATGTTTATTCAACGACATAAATGTTTCTTAAAACCCCGTTGTGAGATCTTCTCGTGCAGTCTGTCGTGACTGCAACATATCTTTGATATACAGATTCACGGTGTGGCTCATCATTATCTTCTAATTTAACTGTGCCAAATCTTTTCATATGTTTTATTGTTAACTTGGCGTATCCAAATATTTACCCCCTAGACTACATGTTCCTGTCAAAGCAATAGTGAAAACAAAACACATATTAACGCCCTACTCGATGTCCTACCACATCATACAAAACTAAAGTATATTCTGCTGACACTAGCGTTAAAATCAATATTTTGGCTATTACTGAAAGGTTCGCAAAAGTTGCTAAATCCTGTTTATTTTGTGACCATATGAACCTAGTCATTATAAATAATAGATGTCAGCGTAGCATAGGCCAAAGATCCGTCAAAATGCCAGTTAGTAAATCAACTTACGTTCAAATCCTTTGCAGATAATTAGAGTCCCAACTCTCTAGGATAAACAAGTGTTCACAGCGTCCATATGTTATATTGATATGGTTATAAATCTTATTAGCTTTCAAATGATAATTCTCTCTATATGTGTACACAGAGCTCATGTTCCATGATATAATTCTAAGGTGTAACAGTGAGAGCAAAATCCATGATTGTGTCATAACGTTTGTGTCCTTTGTATCTGATCGTTAATCCTCCTTCTCCACGATGTACTACTCTGATCGTTTATGTTTATGACACTATTAGTCCTTAGGTTGCTTTGCTAGTTCATTTTAATTGGGTAAAGATTTTCTCGATGTCGACACTGTACCATTGTCCACATTCTCTTCTGTGTCAGATTATTGTTAATTGCGTCATCTATGTTAATTTTAACACATGCCAGCAATCTAAAACCCTACCCAAACTAATTGGAAAGAATTAAAGAAATCAACTTTATTTTTAATAAATATAATACATCAAATGAATCAATGCACATAGAACAAGATCAATTAAAATAAAAATATGAAAAGAAAATAAGCTTTAGATTTCATAAATTATATCGTTTCAGATTTTGTGGAAAAAATATTGTCGTATAGAGCGAACTGTTTCTTGATAGTGCAGTTTGCACATACGTACAAAGGCAAACTACGTATTTTGATATTTGAGATTATTTACGAACTTTTTATGAACCATACTGAACCAACAGGTGCCGCCATGTTTTGTGAAGCAACAATTGGCAATAAACAACGGATGTATTACCTTGGTAAGCATTAATTATGATGCGATCAACCTTTGGTTCTGAAAATGGTTAAGGATCATATCGACAGTTTATTTTGCAAACTATTTGTTCCCAAAGACGATGCCCACATATGCTTTAGGTAATGCCACGAATTCCGCTCAATCTAAATGCCATTATATAAGCAAACCTGAGATCGATACTGAACTTGCCATAGCTGACAAATGTATAACATATTCACAATAACCCCTTCTAAGACAGCTTGGTATCCCAGTGTGTTAACTTGGATTTGATGGCACAGTCTTTGATGGGTCAAAGCTGGTATTGTTCCTGTATGTTTGCATGCATGATAGGACAGCAATTGCATATTTATTGGAAATCAATTAATACACTTAACATTATGAAACGTACGCTTGACATGGTTTTTCGGATTTGATGTAATTTGTTTGTAGGTGATAAAATTTATTTACAATGGACAGAACATCACACGCTGAAGGTTTATACAGTGCGTATAACCTTTGTAGCCGTAATGTTCGCTTAATAAAATACAAGCTTGATAAATCTTTTAAGTGTTAATTGTCGAGTCAAAGTATAAATGAACCTAGTAATGAGACCATTAACTCTGATGAATTAATACAAAAATACTGTTTATCCCGATGTGCGACCTTAGCATTTAGCTTGCTGCGTCGTCGGTAATACTCTCTATCAAGGTCAATAAATCGATTTCCCAACTAAGTATTGCAAGCACACACACACACACACACACATATATATATATATATATATATATATATATATATATATATATATATATATATATATATATATATATATATATATATATATATATATACAGACATATATAAATGTCTGTATGTGTGTAAGTATGTATATATATAGATATATATATATATATATATATATATATATACAGACATATATATATATATATATATATATATATATATATATATATATATATATATATATATATATATATATATATATATATATATACAGACATATATAAATGTCTGTATGTATGTATGTATGTATATATATATATATATATATATATATATATATATATATATATATATATATATATATACTTACATGTGTGTGTATGTAAACAATGTCTAGTTCGAAATATGAGGATTTCATTAAACAATCTCTCCCGCAGCAGTGCACAAAGGCACGTGGTTTAAATAGGTTTGGCATATGTTTACAACAAATATACTTGAAAAGAGTCAGCAAGATCGAAGCTAATGATATGCCTAAGATTTAAAGTTACCCAGATTTTGAGTTTAAGAATACTTGATTGATGGACAGTCAGTGAACTGTTATGGAGTGAACAGGGCTCAATACAACCACTCTCGCACACCTGAAGTTTCGTTGTCCTAACGTATTCAAATTATTTACAGATAATATATATTTAAGGACTTCTCTTGTGGACTGAGTGGTTGGAGAGTTGGCTTTGGATTAATGGTTCATCGGTTCGAATCCCGGCCGGTCATAAAATACTTATCAACATGGTTCTAGCAGCTGCCTCCCTTGGCTCTCAGAATTAAGATGTTAGTGTTTGAACTGTTATCCCTGGTCTCAGGATAATCTGAGTATGTCGGACATGATGGCACATGTCTGGCGCCTAATATCAGTGCTAAACATAACTATAAACAGCCAAACATTAGCGATAAGACTCAAATTGTTAAAGATATGTCACAAATCCAGTTCACACACATACACGTATATATAAGAAAAAGAAGGGAAATTTGCTTCATCGGCACTCTACAGCCTATTCAGTAGATTTCTCTCTACTTAATCAAAGTGTATGAGAAATGCAAAGAAAATACATTATTCATTGCACGAATATGCTGATACCTGCTCATTATTTAACCATGACAATAAGCGAAAAGACGACAACCTTAATAACTAATTTGATAGTGGAGATAACGAATATTATCAGTAGGAGGTAAATAATACCACCACTTTAATGGCTAATGACGATATCAATTTTTGAACTATTCTTTATTCCGTTTAAGAAATATATCCGCCTTTATGAATGCATGTTTCCAATTGTTCGTTTGATACAATTCCATGTTATCTAGCTACTGGCACCGCTCGACGTCTATATTATCTCCTTTTCTTCAAACAAAGTTTTCCCGCTGGTAAAATTTCTTTATTTCAGATCTAAATCACCATCATCTCTAAACATATACACATACACGTGCTTCCAGTTGGTAGATATTTGTGACTCAGGTTCCCGTACAGAGGACATTTATTGTAACTATCTTAGAGTGAATGTAGATACAGCTTTCATTAGTTGATTTATAAAATAGTAAATAATCGTGGAAAGTACTGCATGATTTATGAGAGCGAGTACGCACATGTTTAAAAGATTTGTATATTTTATCAGTTCAAGATAAGGACACACACACACACATATATATATATATATATATATATATATATATATATATATCTATATATATATATATATATATATATATATATATATATATATATATATATATATATATATATATATGTATATTACCTACCTAATGGAAGTTGTAAATAATGTGACACCATGAGCAATTGGGACCCATTAATTTGCAGAATTAAGGGAGGAGAGGTAATATTAATACGACAATGAACCGGTCAAACTATGATATTTAGTGCACTCAAACGTAAGTATTGTTCATTTGTTTTGTCAAGTAGATCTGTAACCGCTACAATGAACAAATGTAATTATTTTCAAAGCATTTATTAATTTAGTTTGACTTTCCTCACTGAAAATGTATGACAACACAGTTCTGTTACTTAAGGTAACATAGACTGTAAATTTTTCAATTAGCCGCAAGTTTTGTTTTTTATTAAAGCGAACGAAGCAATTTCGTGGCCAATCTCCACTCTTTTCTTGATAAGTCTTTAGTGCAGTATCTTTATCGCAAGTATAACTTGATGAATAATATCACTGTGCTAAATTAGATAACGAGAGGCTCAGTAGTAAATAAATATAAAGTCATACCAATAACACAATGAAAATGCTCAATTCACTATCTTGCGTTCTCACAAAGATCAGTTATGCATTATAAAATATTCGTTGTGCAATAACCAATCAGGAAATTTAATATTCGTTAGACCGCAGTGTACAAGGTCGCGTGGACGGAAGTACGATTATAGATAACAAGTAGGCCTACAAAAATTCTGCAAGATTGAAGCTGGCGATATGGTTTTAAACTGCTCACAAATCTAGTGTTGCAAACAAACATGACACTTTTGAGCATAATAATTCTTAATTTGCATACTGTTAGTCATCAGTTTGGAACAAATAAACTTACTTTCCAAAACGTGCACATAACATGGGCACTTTCATCCACACGGACTTCAATGTTCATTACTCAACCTTACATTAATTATTTGAAGTACATCATGACAATTTAGTTCTACGTATCCCAAATATATGAAAAATTTAAAGGAACTAGTTGTCGAGTTGTCGCATTGCATAAATACTGTTATCTTCTCATGATATAACCATGAATAACTTGCATTGATATAATCGTGAATATACTAATACTTTCTCAGGATTGAGCTATGACTTCGCGGTTACCTTTCTATCATAAAATCAGGAAGACGAAAAAGATATTCGTTGTAATATATTTCATAAAGAGATATTTAATTATATCAGTGAGATAAAACAATGATGTCCACAAAGTGGCGATAGCAATATCATTGCTAGCGTATCGATATTAAGTTTGAACCTAACTAATCTCATTTGGGAATGTTATCTGCCCAGTTGTGTTTGAAGACATTGGATAAATTGTTCATTAATTAATGCTGATTGAAGAAAGAAGCACATGCGATCGAAAACTCACACACAAATAAAACTTGAATGTTGCGAAGCATGATGTATTGTATTGTAATGAGCGAACTATTTCCGTATATAAACCAAAACACATAGATATCCTCTATACATACGATTAAGTTGACAACAATACATTTCTTTATTTTATATTTATCACTTCATAGAAATTATTGATCAGTGTTTAGTGCATTTCGGTTTAGTTTTTTGGTCTTCTTTAAACTTAGATATTGTTAGGGATTTTTAATGGTTACGATAATATTTCAGGATTTGTTCTAAATGTAGGAGATCTGTATAAGCATGAGAAGCAGTGTTTGATATGTTGCACTATCAACAATCTATCAGAATTTTAAATCTATGTTATTAAAGTCATGTTCGTATATATGAGGCACACTATAATCAAGTGCAATACAAAAAGGAAAAAATAGACATATGGAATCACAAATGGGCAGAACTAATAACACATGCAAAGGAAAACGTGATCACATTACTATTGAAACAATACTTCGCATTAATTTGTATTGATCACTTCATAGAATGACAATTACACGATTTACTACATATTTTGTCGTGGAATGAAACTATTCCTAAGTGCCGTTTATATGAGGATACATACATACATGACGATGACTATTGTGATAATAAGGTGTTTTATTGCCAATGGATCAGCTGCGCTTTATTTTAATAGATATGTTAGCACATGATTGGCTTTATCATGACCAGCAATGCGGATCTGAGTGCTTTTTCTAAACTCCACTGAAGCAGCCGACGAATGCTGACATTCGTAAGTCTCGATCAGCCGACCTTATGAATGCGAGTCTTAAACTATATCAACTGATCGACCAAGGATTCCCATCTCTTGAAAAATAATGCATAAATATTTGTACTGAAAGTTAGTACGCATGAAAAGATGAATAGAAGCAAAATGTATAAGGAAACAAGATGACAAAACATTACAAGGTAAGAATAAAAATTTGTTAATATTTTCCAGGTGCTATGACCGTCGGCCTGTACTTCCCAGCTGTCTGGTCAAATACCGCATGCATTCATTTCCCTCTTGCAAACATCCCTGAGGCCGAGTGACGGACGGCCAAATCTTCTGGAGCCAGTGGCCAACTGGCCATATAGGATTTCCTTTGGCAGCCTCCCATCCTCCATAGCGTCGGACATGTCCCAGCCATCGAAGTCGGCGTTCGATCATCAGGGAGTATATCCTTGGGATACTTGCACGCTGAAGAATCACGCTCTGTAGAATGTTGTCGTGCCAGCCGATTTTCAGGAATCGTTTTAGGAGATTAGCTGACGCTCTTGCCTCGTGTAAGCGCTCCTCCAAGTCTTACTTCCATACAAGAGGGTGCTCAGAACGCAAGCTTCATTGACTTGAATCTTTGCGTGCACTGTTATCGCGCTGTTTTCTCACACCCTCTTTGTCGGTCGGGCCATGATGGTGTTTGCCTTTCCAAGCCTTCAATCCAGCTCCAAATCAAGCGAAAGCGTGTTACTGATAGTTGATCCCAAGTAAATAGAGTTATTGACTACTTTCTGGGTGGTGATGTCAATATATATATATATATATATATATATATATATATATATATATATATATATATATATATATATATATATATATATATATATATAAAACCTTATATTTAGTCGAACATACGTCTCTTCTTTGTGAGCTTAGGGTGTCAAAACAGATGTGTTCTTGCAAATGTGTAGAAATAAATCTAATGTACACGTTTTTTTTGTAATATCACCTTGGGTATGAAATAAATACTAGCAAATAACCCTACACAAAACTCATTTGACGGTTTTATTGAAATTTAATTGTGTATACGTTAGGTCGGTAGTTCTTACCTGGAGTCTCCGGGTTCTTTTTCCAGCAGTTTTATCGGCTGCCATGCATAGGATTACTTATATTCAATATAAAGGGATCTGGCCCCTTATTCACTCTCTAATACATATATATATATATATATATATATATATATATATATATATATATATATATATATATATATATATATATATATATATATATATATATATATATATATATATATATATATATATATATATATATATATATATATATATATATACAGAGACACAGAGAGAGAGAGAGAGAGTCTTTCATGTATCATTCCTGAATGTTGATTTCAACGTGTTAATTTTGAATGAGGCTACAATGAGTTGATTATGTATACTTGGCTGTGTGGTTGATTATTTTTCTTTGGCATCAGACACAAATCTTTGGATCTATGTCCATAGTCATATTGTATTTTTCTGCACGAAATTGATGCCGAAACGAAAATGTGAAAAGGATGACTTAATCTTCAATTGTGATTTCTGGATTGTTATATCTAATGGCTTTATTACCATTGATAGCATTTAAAGGTAATGGGTAACTATTTGGCTGTAAAAAGCTGGTTGACTTTATTTTAGGATGCTTTTATCACTGCCTACATGGTTGGGGTTCATAAATAGCGGTTCCTCTATTTATGTCTGTAGACATTTTCACTCTTTTTAATAAACATATTAGTCATTTCAAGTATGCAATAGTCTATATTCCCATATGTAAAATAGAAAGCTTTGTTTATTTAAAAGCAAAGTTTGTATGCTACTCTTGGCAGTTACGCAGTATTACAAAATGTATAAACCCAGAGATAAGAATAAAATTAATTGAATTGTTCCTATTTTGTAGATTAATGATGTTTGTTTTCCTCTACCATGGATTGCACTTTGGGTACTTCAAACATGTAGTTCTATGGATGCTGCCCATGAACTAATTAAATAACCATGAATCCGATTGTGACCGAGAGTTGACTGGCTGTATTACGGATAGTGATTACATTCATAATGACTCCATGCACATGTAGAGAAGATTATATTTTTTCTATACACAGTTTACATGAATGTTAATTATTTTGTCTTCTTCAGATATGCAATTTAAATATAACTTTATTTCATTTTCACATGTAGTTTTCCAGTTAATGCTTGTACGCACCCAAAACGATACAGTCATCCTTTATTCAACGATCATTATCGATGAAAATTGAAAAGGTTGAACTCACGATAAAGTAACGCATACAAGACTGGCAAATGACCTAAGGAGCTTGCAGTCAACGAGAAAAAGTATCTGATATAATACGATTATCACATAATGTGATTAGCATTGGACTATAATATACTACGAATACGATTAGACTTTGATATACGAAGGAAATCGGATTTTCACATATTAAGAAAACGATTAGAACATCACATGTTACGAATACAATTAGATAATCACACACAATAATACTATGCCACTATCACATACTAAGACTACCGTTAGACTATGACATATTAAAATACCATTAGAGTATCACATACTAAGAATATCGTTAGACTATCACATACTAAGAATACCGTTAGATAATCAAACACTCAATAATACCATGAGACTATCACATACTAATAATACCGATAGACTATCATATACTAAGTATGACATTGGACTATTACTTCATACTGTCATCTATACATTTGTCCAATTTCAAAGATTTAACGTATCTTTCGCACAGAGTGTAAGATTTAAAATAACTACCTAATCCCCAAAAAGAAACGGAAACCATAATTCAACATTTGACACGATTTAGTTGCTCCGTAATAAAATTGCGTACCAAATGCATGTCGATACTGACAAATATGGCATTTGCTGATATTTGTGACGGGATAGACTGTTTGCCATATAATTTCAATATTATCATACTTTATTATCCTATGACGTTTCTTCAGTAATATCTTATCACAAAATATGGAAATATAACTTAAACAATACAATATTTCGTATGTAAATGTAGTACACAAGCAACAATTTAGAGTGACTAATTGTGCTCATAACATTGTTTATGTAGGGTAAAAATTGAAATAGTCACCACAAACACATTCAGACAGCATCAACATGTTAGTCTATAATTTTGAAAAAAAAATGTTTGTTTATTTAGGTTACTTTTAGTTACACTAGTATGAAATTACGAAAGTCATGTAATCATGACTGAATGGATGATGAACAAAAGAAATTCAAGACCATAAATAGCATTAAAAAGCAGGTTATCTCTATAAATATATATGATTTATTATGAGATTGAAAATATACTAGAATGATAACTCACATTACCATTAGCATTACATATGGGCCATATAAGCACGCTAGCAAACCAAACACAAAATATTCTGAATTGTTTACATACGCTTTCTTAATCACGATAAAATATAATACACAGCAAATTGGTGCTCAAATCAACAGTTATACAACTCTTTAGTGTGTTTTATTATTTGGGTAAAGCAATATTGTTATGACGACATTTTTCATACGCTTAAATTTAGATTCGACATAGGTACAATATCACTTATATCATAAGTTCATGTTCAAATGTATCTCTATTGTGATTAGATTCTTTTTCTATCGACATGCTTGTATATCGTTATTCTGTATGATATGCATGTGTCATATAACTAAGACTGTCATATACAAAAATAGGTGCTAACATCATTTGAGTTCGTATTGATAAATACCAAGCGTAATCTATTATCTACATCCAAAGCAAAGTTTGAATAAATGTTCTTTTCATGTTACACACTATTTAATTTTTATTCATTTAAATCCATTTTGACTTCATATTCTTAAATACAGTTCAGCTTCTTTTAAAACAGTAAGGAATTAATACAAACCTTCTTTGAATCAATTACTTTCTACACACGAACTGGTAGTGATTGTAATATTATTATTATTTAATATAATTATATTATAAAAAATCAATTGTCATTTCAATGCCTTAAGACGAACTTATAATAATGTATCATAATTCCAAGCAATTATTTTGCAAATACATTGTTTAAAAATCCACTTCAAACTAATTCGCAAACTTAATATTATATTCCTCTTAAAGGATACTTTTACATCTTGAAAATTTGTCTGTCTATTCCATAATATAATGAAAAATAAAAGCATTGGCGTAACTTAAAGATGAATTATAATTCTATACTTCTCATCTGGTGGTCATGCGTAGTCATGCATGGTATATCTATCAAGATATCAATTCTAAAAGAAAGAAACGAAAATATTAATTTGTGTACAACATATTGAAATCTCTAGTTATTGGAAGACAAAAAAATCCAAATTTAAGATAGTGCTTTGATATTGATTTGGAGTGTAGGAGAAGCGTGGTCCAATCAATAATTCATATCCTGAATATAATAAGGACATTGAAATGAATTTAGATTAAGCATTTATTATTGATCAGCTTTCACTTGGTAATGGAAAAATCCTAATTAATAAGCCAGTTCAATAGTTCACCATTCGGATAGAAGCCGAATAATGTTTTATCTCACCATTCAATCAATAAAACCTTATTAAATTGCGTTGTGATGTTGGAAACAAAGTAATTGACAATCACCCTAGGGAATTAATTAAATTAATTAAGTTTACAATGTGAATGACCACTGGAAGGTTATGGACAATGTATGATCCAAAAGGTCGTTACTTCGGAAAAATACCGTCCACACACTCACACTCTATCTCTCCCCCTCTAAAACTTGATATAAAGATAAAGCTGTCCTTGGCTACCACGCAAGAAGCACGCGTGATTTTTAGACAAACATCTTTTGAGACTGGATGTAGCACTTGTGATCAGGCAGCTTCCAGAATACAAAAAAGGCTTTGAGCTGCTTTATTCTCAGTGGGATTCCAAGCTCTAAAAGAGTATCATGTCTATTTCTTACAGATTCTTGGTACCTTCTCGTAGCCAAAGCATTCCCCACAAAAAGATGTAACCGTATCTACACCATCATAAGTGACACCTTATTCTTATGAATGCTGAACTTACTACTTTCTCGTAACTAGATACGAGAAGAAGGTTATGATAAGAAACGTTTAAAAAAAACAACGCCAGAATTTCATATCATAATATAGTGGCGGAGAATCCAATCCTTTTTTCACATCATAATATATCTAACGCTTATAACAGCATCAAATATATATTTATCCTCCTTACACTCTTTGTAATACATGTTTCACATGCTCAATTTTTTTTATAAAACTAGACAGAGGAAGGTGGGTGTTGATATTGCTAATGTATGTGAGACGGTACTGTAAAGCAGACAATAAAAGCGATACAAACTGTAAAGTTCAACGTCACCAATGATCCAGTATTCCTTTTCCTAAATTGACTGTTTCAACAAATCTTGTTCTGGATTTATTAACACGTGCTTTTTACAATATATCAGTTTAAACATAATTTATTTATTATTTCCAAATACATTAAAACGTGCGCTCAATATTTGCAACAGCAATGTGGATTTTAGTTGTTGCGTGTTTGTTTCAATTCTTGCAGGGAGGATAGTTATTAATAGGTCTTGTTAGATTACCTTTCAGCCTGGATTGAAGCGTCTGTTTTCGAATTACATGTAAATTACAAATATATTTTAACTAAGGTCTTTATGATGTTAATGGTAACGCGTAGGACTTAAAACAATGCATACAAGGAAGACTTTGTCATTAGACACGATCTTTGCTAAATGTAGCTATTTTGAATTATGCCCTTTTCTAGTTGTATACTGACATCTAAATTCCCCTCATATGACCTTGTCTGTGTTTGTTTAACCAATACTTTTTTCCCTCAAAATTATTCTCTAAAAAATAGAACAAAGCATGATTTACAATCTCCAATGTTGATTAAGTAATTGTAAAATCTGCTGGTAATTCTTACTATCGCATTCTATATATCAATATCCTTACAAAATACAATTTTAATCTGAGAGCGTATATCTTACTTTATTTATGCATGGATGTTGAGATTTAATTACATTTAATTCGTTCAAGAAGTGCACGTGCTATGAAATATCATATTTTTTATGTATATTCGACCTTGTTAATGACTCTACGATAACTTTCTCATTATTTGATCTCATAAAATATGATATATTCCAGGTAGTAGCCCTATATATTTATGGCGGTTTTGTGATACGATTACATTCGGCATTTTGGTTATAGGCAGGTACTTTTCTTTAATATTAAATCTAAAAATTATCTATCAGAAGTGAAAATACTTTATGAAAATAAACGAATATGTGCATTTTCCTCACTAAGTTTTAGATCTGTTCAACAATGGAGATTCAATAATTAAGGACAATGACGTAAGTGTTTCAAGACCTGATTGCTTTTGAAAATTAATAAAAGGTTTGAATAATTGGAATAATTGCCCAGTTGCCACTTCCCAAGGATCAAGCCATAAAACTGCAAACAAACAGAAAGGATATATATATATATATATATATATATATATATATATATATATATATATATATATATATATATATATATATATATATATATATTGCTTATTTCCTTTTTTATTTATTTATGTTTTGCATTATATAAGAAGTGATCTTTATGTCACTTTAAGTAAAAATATGTGAGATTAAGTTAATTTCTATCTAGATATTACTTTGATAATAATTATTATAGGGAACACCAGCTTCGTAGTGTAACCATAGAAACATACACGCGAAACGCTACTTATTATGTACTATAGTTTAATTTATTAAACCAAAATGGGCACATATGATTTTTTGTGACAAGTTTACAGACTTTTAAAAATAAAATGCACGCAAAGAAAATGACCTTTGCGGGCGGTTGAACAAGGCATTTGACAGAGATGACGATGACACACATAAATTGCATGCCCTGATCGTGTGTTGGCCTAGTATCACTATAATCTGATTGTCATGTATGAAACAGGAGAATGGGCTACAAAACGCTTTATATATATATATATATATATATATATATATATATATATATATATATATATATATATATATATATATATATATATATATATATATATATTTATATATATATATATATATATATATATAGATATATATATATATGTATAGCGCATATATTGGTATATATATATATATATATATATATATATATATATATATATATATATATATATATATGTATATATATATATATATATATATATATATATATATATATATATATATATATATATATATATATATATATATATATATATATTAATAACCAGTTCTCTGTCTGATTTTATTGAACAGATGCTCGTTCGGAAATGGACAATAGCTTATAGTCAGCATTTCAATGGCACTTGTGTAAGTCAATTTTTAACGCGATGATGAATTTTATTTGATGCTATACATTTCTGTATAACTGTTTCGTTCGGAAATTACTGATATTAGACTAAGCACCTATCAGCATAGATCACATAGATCACGTATTGTGCATTCCTTCGATTAAAAGACAAACTATTCTTCAAACTCTTAGTCCCATGGAACAAGAATAACTGTGGGTAGTTTGGCATGTTTTCAGAAGGTTACATTCAAATAGTTTTCCGACATGTGAACTGTAGTTTTTTGCATGTGATAACATCCTTTCTCTCTGCATAGTAAGTTATACCTTCTTTACAGAGTATCCATGATTATCTGAATTAATTTCTATTACGTAGAAAATAAAGAAGGGGAAAGATAAAACAGTACTTGTGTATTTTATTAAGTTATCTCCCTTACAGTATACAAGACATTTTCATTGCATAAGCCCTTAAATTTTAAAATCTTGTCTTATAAAAATTATTAGTGTCGTTTCCAACCTGGTTTAATAATAACCGCTATCGGCACCACATCTTATATTTTCTTAGAGTTGATAATGCAATTTTCACAATGTTAGGCGCGATTTGATAATCAAAACGCAATAATCATTGTCAATGTGATTAAAGTCGATTCATGTTGATTTTATCCTCTTTGACAATAACGTCAATCACTCTTTCTTCGACATTCAAAAGGGAAGAGCTATTTAACCCTTTTTGTGATAATCTCTATTTGATTTAATTTTACAAGATCTGCTAACGTGTTAGTAGTTGATGCCAGTTCTGGATTATCCAGATATCGTTATTTTTCAACCACATGCAGTAGCTGGAAATGTTAAACGGAACAAGGTATTTCTCTATAATAATTATAAATGTAATAATGCGACAGGCGAGTTTTTACAACCAGAGATTGACTTTTTTAGTCTTATCGTTGAAAACATAAAATCTCAGTTCCTGGAAGCCCACTGACTTCAGTACTTTCTTCGATTTTCCTCGATGATTTATTTTATCCAGAAATTCCTGAGATTCCTTTGGAACATACACAAGGTTTTATTGTGAAGAACACTTCCTGTCTTAGAAATACTGCTGAGTCTTATTTTTATCCAGCATGAAATTTTCCAGATAAGTGTATGATGCTGCAGCGATATGTAGATTGATTGTTTTCAATTCCCGTTGTACATAATTGCGTTAAATGGCAATTCATTGGACTTGTTCTTTTTCAAACATAGATGGTTCGTGAACAACTGCATCCTCTTCAGGAGCGTTTCCACATCGATCATAGAGTGTAATCACGACCATGATGACCTCCTCGTGCTCATTATTTACGTCGACCTGCCAAAAAATATGCATTTGTCGATGGCACCTCCCAGTGTTTGATTGCCATTACGTGAGACGATATTATCCAGGCACTAGTGATCTATTTTTTGCAAGGCATTGTCTTTCTGTCGACCAAACCATAGTAGTTTAATGTATCCGGTTTTCGTGAACACGTCTAAGTCGCAACGATGCAGCTCCACTATGATATCGTGGACGATACCCTCGATGGCTTTGTCAATAAATGTCGACTCTCTATCGCTACACAATTTAAGTACTACATATGCTTATCAATGACGTATCTGCTCTGCTTCAATCGAATTCTTCCAACTGAAATATTGGCCTGTTGAATCTCATCGTGTTACCACTGTTGATGAGCATTTTTAACTGACACATTACCCTTCTGTCTCATTTGATTGATAACTGCATAAATTCCTTTGGTCTGTTTTAGAACGTAATTGTCAATTTCAATATACGGCACATACTGCCTCTAAGTATCTTCATATAATAACTGGTAAAGTTCGATAGCTAATAGGACGATTTCTGCCATGGCAAAACCTATATAATGTTTTTCGCACTGGGCGGGTGTAATATCACTGACACAGCCACATAAATGTCCAGGATGACTACCGATAACGGAACACTTCTGCAAACATCAAAATAGTGCCAAATTACTATACGATAAATATCAGAATCCCGCTAAAGGGAGGTTTTAGAGCAGAATTTGACATTCCGAATTAAATCAGATTCATTCACAGTTTTAGCGCAAGTATTCTCTTAGTTGGAAATGAAGGACTCTACTGAGATCTTTCCATCAATATCACTAACTCAATCAGCCTAATCATCAACTGTTTGATCGTTCAGGGATAGTTACCCTCGGTTGGTTCAGACTCCAACTTGATTTGTTCCACGTCGATTAACGTTCTCCAAGGCTCTTTCAGGCATGCGCGTCATAATCCGTCCATTTACTATCCAATTATGAACACGTATGCGATGTCCAAAATCACTATGTATCTCACTGATTAGTCTGGAATCACCGTCCAAAATAACGAAATATTCACCTCACATCTTCACGTGTGTCGAAAATCTTCATAGTCCACTAAAAGAAAATCTTCACAAATAAAATAAACACCAATTAGACGACACAACATCGTGGGTGGAGGGGAAATTACAGGAGAAGCATCTACCGGTACAATAAAAAGTGAACAAAAATATCCAGCAAAGTCATGCCTTAATCGACCACGCCATCACAGTTGTCGGCAGCGACTGCGACTGATTACTCAGCTGTCCGATCTTTCCAAGAAAGCCAAACAGACTGTTCAGAAAAGTGCTCCGGTACTCAGAGCTAGTTCGGAAGCAAATTTAGAGGATCAGAAGAGAAAGTCGGTGTACAAGAGACACCATCTCTTGCCAACAGCATTTCTGACCATTGTTAAAAAGATTATAGAGAGATATCTTAAAAAGCATTAAAAAGATATTTCTGGACACATGAATGTATTTTGATTATATCATGTTTTATTATGACATAGCGACATCGTGTATTTCAGGTTTACTCCTGATTACCTTAGGCTGAACGATAATGACCCCGTCGACGACTCGACGACCGAGAACGAGTAAGTTGCATAGAAAGATAGGAACATCACTAATCTCACCGAGAGCACGCATCGAACATTTGCTACACGTGTCAAAGATTTGTACCTGCCTCCAGATAAAGCCTTTCTGGAGTTTCTAGGAAAATAAAACTTGAGGAAGGAGAAGACTATGCAGTTGGATCTCAAGTCACGCTGCACAGCAAAGGATGATCGTTATTCAAATGAACAATCAAATTGTGGACGAAACCAATATATACTTGCCACAATCCAGCATGATCCTGAATCTGATCATGTTCAGCGATCATTACATGCGAACTGGTACCACCAACATGTGGTTGTTTAGATATAAAATCAATAGATCTGAGTTGTGAATTCACTACCAACGCAGATGTGCTATTAGTGACAGCTGTGGCCAATGCTACTAAACTTACCAGAAAGCGTTTCAGGACCAATTTGCTTTAGTACGCAATGCTGCCTACAACACAAGATTCGCAACGCGACTACTTCTCATAGATTGGAGCTACGAGATCTGCATAATACTTCCCCAGAGATCATTTTCAGAGGGTGCAGGGATACCAGTACGGTGTTCAGAGGAGTGAAGCATACTCTCGTTCTGGAAAGAGATTCTCGGTACATGCACAGAGAAGACCGAATAGATAGATAATATAACATGACGCGGTTATAGCTGTGGAAACCAAAAAAAAAAAACTTTCTAGTACACACATGCTTGAATTAAAATCCCCAATGGACATATTTTCCAAAGGAATGTTTATTTGAGCAACACTGTAGTTATATGCTACAATTTGCTGCTGCTCAGGTAACCACGTCGTGGAGAGTCTTTACAAATTCAAACATTGACCTTCGCAGGCATGTATTCGTGATATTTCAGCGGTAAGACTGACATGTAAACTTTATGGGAACCTAGCATGTGTTTAACTATTTAAATCTGTCTTGCATTCAAGTCTGCACTAATTACAGACTACATCTAGAGCGAGAACTCGAGCGTAATTTCGATGTCGGAACCAAAATTATACTTGAGAGTATATGTTGCGATGCAGAAGTATCAAGACGAGACGTGGACATGGGCAAGGAGGTATCGCTGACAGATTTTTGTGCTCTATCTTCCCATTCTAAGACAAATATTTAGTAATATGATGGCAAATTTATCAGACTTTTGCTTTTTAGAACATACCATCGTTATTAGTTAGTCGTTCAAGCAATTTATAATTGGTTCAGATGAAAATTGTACCGGAATTGAATATTCTTGGTAAAACATTGAAAAACCTCTCATGCAGGATCTAATCAACGCAGATTGGAAACAAAGCTAGAAAAGAAACTAAGTTGTACCTATGCATGCAAATCATATCAGGCTGGAAGAGACAATGCATAGCTAATACATCTGGTTGACAGTGTGATCAATATATATATATATATATATATATATATATATATATATATATATATATATATATATATATATATATATATATATTGATAAAATCTCAGACTTGATTTATTCTCATTGAAATATCATGAATGTCAATTTAATATTATGATAAAAGTCTGAGAAAGTGATCCAGAAAGTGTCTGAACTCACAAAAAGTCTCAATTACTTTATAAGTGTTTTCCCTTAGGGACAAACAATATCTCTGTCATGTGCTGCAACAATTCATATAAATCGGTATCGAAGTGAAGTTTAAATCACCTTTATATGATTTCACGTTATACAGCCACCACATTTGTTTCAACACAATGCATTATTAAGCAAAGCAGATATAAGACTTAAATATCATTTCTTACTTCAGAGAGGAAAGCGTTAAATTAAATAAAAGATTTTTGTTTAAGGGCCAATTTTGGTCATACGTTCATGGTCGTGTGTACATAACATCAATAATAATAATTTTGTTTACTTGTTTATTCATTTTCATTTAAAGTCAAGTTACAATAAATAGGCCAAATTCAAAGGAAAGAATCATGCTTATCGTACGGAGTCGTTGTTTCGAGTATTTAAGCTCTTCACAAATGTTGTGCACTGAAACAAAATATATTTAGCACGTTGTGCTTAAAGGAGTCTCCTAACATGATATTATGTGCCGTGAGAAATTGTTTAAAACAATAATGTTTAAGAATTACAAGTTGTGATAACTGGAACAATAAATTATTTTCTAACTATCATGTGGCCAACATCCTGCCACTCGTGTACATTTGTAAATTTATTTTATCCTTTTGATTGGGCTTTGTCCACAATGATTAAAAGCAAACACCATTCTTAGTGTGGATGGTACAGACCCAATTAGTACCTATTTAATTAGTACAGGCATTTCCTATAGCCATTACAAAATAATATAAGTCTTGGTTTTACGGCTAACAACTATGGCACAAAACAATATTGTGTTCCTATCAGCAGTTATTAGAAAGGTGATTTGCATAAATAGCACTATTTTTAAGTTCCAATAAATGCATCTGACGTCTGTTCTATAGTATTGTTTATCTAGATCTTTTGTATACCTGACTAAACCTTTTTGGCATTTAGGACGTAATCCAGTACATATTCTATGTCTCAGGTGACGATAATCATTAAAATTTGTAGGAAATAACCCCTGACACAAAAGGCAAATGTTGATATAAGGGCCTATATTATGTAAAGGTCTAATCACGATCTTCATTGTGACGTAAAAGGCAATATAGCAAAACAGACGAGGAAGATCTGCATCACCATACACGATCGTTCAGGTTTATGGTTACTTTTGCAATTTTATCTGCAATAGGTCCTTAGGGCAGAATTGCTTTTATATGTAGTTTTTCTCTTTCTTAAGGAATATGCTCTTAGAATATATACAATATATACAACAAAACCTGTCTTTAAAATGTACGTGATTGAAAATCACAGTAATTCACGTAAACTAGTTTAGTTATGTACCTAACGTACTAATCAGCAGAAAAATAAATTGTAGGACTATATTACACCCAGTACTTATGTGTGTATGATCTAATTTTGATAGAACATCCTGATTGTTTGCAATGAAGATTTTCAACGTCAGACAGTGAGTGAGGTGGCGGTTGAAGAAGAGACAGACAATGAATTAGATCTAACTATTGACATATAGGCCGATGGAAACGAAAACATATTTCCTAGATGGGTGATATTATAAAAGTGGTGATGCAACTTTAGCCGCCATTGTGGTGATAATAAGAAGTGATAGCACCGATACATTTCAATATCAATTTATGAAACAAATAAAAAATGAATTGTCGAGTGAAAGTACAAATTAATATAGTATTAGGGCCTTTAACACCAATGCATTGATCAAATATTACGGTCTCGGCAATATGTTTATTCTTGCCATTTAGCTTGCTTTGGCAGGGTGGTAAAAGTGTTTCCCAAATACGTTTTGAGAGAGAGAGAAAGAGAGAGAGAGACAGACAGACAGACAGACAGACAGACAGACAGACAGACAGACAGACAGACAGAGAGAACCGCTTAAAGACTATCCGTATATCCTACACGCACAAATTGTACACTTCCTTGCTGATGTAAAAGTCTGGAGTGATAGTGTACTCAATAATAATAATAATATTTTATTTTGGTGGATTTGTGTGTGTGACTACTACCCGCGGATATCGATGGCATCAGCTTTGTATCGTCATTATTTGGTGATTTGTATGGCTGAAACTAATGAAATTTAGGCTTACTGGCTTGTATATAATTGACTTCACTCGTGGTCTCGGTTTCGAATATCCATAGAGTAAAAATTGGAACGAAAAGTTTATCTCACCTGTATTCACATTTTCCACCACGAGATGAAAGATACCCGTTATTCACTGAGATAGATAGATAGAGAGAGAGAGAGAGAGAGAGAGAGAGAGAGAGAGAGAGAGAGAGAGAGAGAGAGAGTTAACCGCTTAAATGCTATACGTATATCCTACACGCACAAATTTTAAACTTCCTTGCTGACGTAAAAGTCTGGAGTGATGGTGTACTCAATAATAGTTATATTTTATTTTGGTGGATTTTTGTGTATGACTACTACCCGCGGATATCGATGGTATCTGCTTTGTATCGTCATTATTTGGTGATTTGTATGGCTGAATCTATTGAAATTTCGGCTTGCTGGTTGTATATAATTGACTTAACTCGTGGTCTCGGTTTCGAATCTCCGTAGAGTAAAAATTAAAAAGAAAAGGTTATCTCACCTGTATTCACATTTACCACCAAGAGATGAAATATACCTTTTATTCACTGGAAGAAGCGTATTTCCTTTAATGCTATAGTCAAAACTAGATGAATGCAACAGACATATAAAGCATACCGTTATTTTACAATGTAATTCAGAGGCTTACAATGATTTCAAAACAAGTTTAAAAATTTCAGCTGATTAATAATTCCGACTAGTTTTTGCAAGAAAGCCAAATTTTTACAAAGTAGAATTATATCAAAAAATAAAAAAAAAATCATTCCCATAACTACTGCACCTTTTTTCATTCTTCAGATATTATTCGTGCACTATCTCATATCCGAAAGTGTCGGGTAACATACTCTGCTCCAAGTATACTTGGCGTTGTCGTGTGATATTAATACAAAGAAATTTAATTTTAATAAAATTCGAACTTATCGTTATCAGTTGAAATATTTATTTGCAATTTCACAATTATATTAACGTTGAACTGTATTCAATAAGCACTCCACATTAAGTACTAAGATTGTAAGAATAGGATGTTATGTCATTTTCATTATAGTAGGTTTGATAGGGTCATTATCAAAACATTATTTGATGTCCTTCACTATTGTTATTTTTTTATACCTGACTAAACCTTTTTGGCATTCAGGACGTAATCCAGTACATATTCCATATTTGGTAACATCTAGGCAATTGCACTTTTTACAGCCTTATATGTATGTCTCAGGTGACAATAATCATTAAAATTTGTAGGAAATAACCCTGACACAAAAGGCAAATGTTGATATAAGGGCCTATATTACGTAAAGGTCTAATCACGATCTTCATTGTGACGTAAAAGGCAATATAGCAAAACAGACGAGGAAGATCTCTATCACCATACACGATCGTTCAGGTTTATGGTTACTTTTGCAATTTTATCTCGGGTAACATACTCTGCTCCAAGTCTACTTGGCGTTGTCATGTGATATTAATACAAAGAAATTTAATTTTAATAAAGCTTGATCTTATCGTCATCAGTTGAAGTATTTATTTGCAATTTCACAATTATATTAACGTTGAACTGTATTCAACAAGCACTCCGCATTAAGTATTAAGATTGTAAGAACAGGATGTTATGTCATGTTCATTGAAGTAGGTTCGATAGGCTCATTATCAAAACATATTACTTGATGTCCTTCACTATTGTTATTTGTTATTGCCAACACGACTTTTCGTCTCTCTTTTACATTGAAAGATGTACATAATGTTATTGGTGGCATATATTCATTGCCGCCTTTTCTAGTGACCAACAATTAGTCCTTGGCAGAACCACAATCAAGTAAATGAATTGCATTATTATTTGCATAAAATTCCATCTTCCCCACGTGTGGCTATGTGTATGTTTTGGTGTGCCTGTCCAACAATATCACGACCCTCGTGTTAGTCTCAGCGTCTTCATCTGCATCGGTATGGTAAAATATATTAGAAAATGTAATTAAATATAAGCTGATACCATATAATTATGCATAGTGAACTTGCAAAAGCTTATAGAGACTAACACAACGGTCAGATTATGTGCAGATTATTTAATGGATATGAACAAACGCTATCAAGCATGTGTTAATGATCTCTACAGTACTAAGTTGAACGTCTTACTGACTCACAGACAATGGATGCTCAATCATCTACTCGAAAGCGAATATTGTGTCATAGAACATTGTCTTGTTTAATTAGTTGATAGTATTGTGATATATGAACTGCAAGAGTCAAAATTAAACCACAAGCCTGATAACATTATATATTATCAATGACTCATTAGTTTGACTGTTGTTGAGACACATCTTAGCTCAACAAAGAACTGTTTCTTCGCATGCTTTAATATATAAAATGAGAGCAATATTTGTTACTCCAAGTTGTCTTTGATAACTATCAAACGCAATGTCGCCAGCACAACAAAAATCTAGGGTATTAAAGGTGAGGGTCCAAGCGACAATGCCGATTTTTCTTTGTATTCATTTAGGGAGATTTGTTTTGAATGTATGTTTGTGTAAACCAGCGCCAATAACCTGATGTATGAATTTGTATGTGCATGTAATATATACTGTTAAGTTTCTTAAATGGTTAGAGATATGCGCTATTAATTGAAAGTGGACTGCACTAATTGGATTGGACAAGAAATCAAAGATTAGCAGCACAGTACTGACACACTTTACACAAAACTGCACACGAATCTCATCCAAGAAGATAGATGATAAAATCCACAAGAACGCGATAGTGGCCTTTATGATTTGACGTCCGAATATAGATTTGTAAACAAATTATACAGAAATACATGATCTAATATAAAGTACGTGCAAGCGAATCTGCCATTAGCAAAAGGTATCGAACGTTCCAGAACAATATTGTAACGACAGTAGGAACTAAGCAATTCATCACAAGCAGCTAGAACGGTAATTTAGAAAATTTTAGCAATTAATAAATACGCTGTTTTTATTTGATAAGTTTAGGAGACTACAATATTTATTAATTATAAGACTTATTTTAGGTAATAAATGATTGTATTGTATTGTAAAAGGAATTATAAAAGGTCTTATAATTAATAAATATTGGAGTCTCCTAAAATTATCAAATAAAAACAGCGTAAAATCCCTTTACAACAATAAGCCCATTATTGCTTATAAGAGACCCAAGAATTTGCAAGATTTTTTAATTAGAACTAAACATACAGAAAAAATATAAAAGGACAATTCTCGTCATCTAAATGTAATAGACATCGATGCTCTCAATGTGCAAACATAAGAGAAAGTAGTTCTTTCAGTAGCGCTAACAGAAAAGAGACATTTTCCCTACAATATAACACTAACTGCATATCAACTAACGTGGTTTATTTGATAACCTGTCAAAAATGTAACATGCAATATGTTGGACAAACACTTCAACAAGTTTCTAAAAGAATAAATAATCATTGCTTTCATATTAAAAATTACAAAGATCCTCAGTTTTCGTCTAATATTTCTATACATTTTAACACCCATAATCACTGTCTACTCGATTTTTCTTTCATGCCAATAGATATTGTGCATGGAGATATGAACAGACTTATAAAAGAGACTTATTGGATTCATAAATTAGATACTTTGTATCCTAATGGCCTTAATACCAATGTATTATATACAATTGCATAATTTTCTTTTCAATTGTGAAATTGTATATCTTTTATAACACTATAATTGTATGTATGACTGTTTATCTCTATTATATTTTATTATTTTACTGATTCAGGTTTCATTAGAGACTCTTGTATCTTTTAGATCCTGTCATATATATAGTTGTTGTGATTATGCATTGTTTTTATGACGTTACGTAATGACGTAATTTTTTATGAAGTTACGTAATGACGTAATTGTTATTTTAGCCGGTAAAGACGTCATCCGTTTATTTCAAAACAGTTTGTGCCTGGAGAAGCATATATTATATGCGAAACTAGTTGCACGGAATTATCGGCGTTTGTGTTGATTTTTGTAATCCCAATTACTTAATCCTTGAAACGCCTATCTGACTGTTCATTTGTGAATTAGCATAGTCATTAATGCCACATGGGATTTACTAGAGTTTAATTGTCCATTTTTCACTCATAATTAAACAAACATGTTAAGTTAATTATGAACAAGAACACTAAACCAATACCCATTTCCAAACTTGTAGAGAGTCTTTAATGGCTTTAGTATAAATAGCCGTTGTAAGATTAGCAAATGACCTTTGGATCAAACTATATTGCTTTATTGGTTAGCGTGCACGCTGGAATGTTTGTGAAATTAAGCAGTATTAACATGTTCGTTATATGGAAGATTCTATGAAATACTAAAATGAACTTCTCACGGAAAAAAAGCCACAAACAGCAGCAAAAGAATGGTGTGAAATGGCCCAAAGACGTTCGCAATCTGCCGTTTCCGTGATCTAGAACATAAAACCACAAATGATAAATACACACACGGCAACAAATCAAAACACCCAAAAGTAACCACTATACGGTGTCTACATTGCATTTGCTGCAGATACTTACAATTAAAAACAAAGTAACACGTAAAATATGTTGAGTTAGTTTGTAGTGCTCGAATTGCATCTTACTCAAATCCCCTGTTTTTGTAGGTCGGTAGACATGGGATAGTACATGCGCTTTGTGTTTTAAGTTGTTGTTTGTGTGACTCTCTTTTCTGGCTTTGTGATCTTGTCAAATAAAAAGGTCAAGATGGTACCGCACCAGTTTATTACTGTTGTCTGAAAGTCTTTCTTGTATATGTCCCATTTCACCTACCGCCAATTAGTAAGGTCTGTAAGTGTCCCACTCCATGTAGGATAATTAATCAGATCAGTTTAAGGTCTTAATTACGTACACAATTTATAACAATATATATTCAATATAAGTTACAACCTTGGATAAAGATTATGAAAATTAAACAAAAATCATATTCCAGAAGTTAAAAACAAATAAGAATGCACATAATACGTCTAGCATTAGAATTAAAGTGCGTTTGTCTCAATATCGGTATTATAGTTTGTTATCTGTATTTCACGTCTAGAAAGTCAAAGCTATTACTCCCGCCGTAAGTGCTTTAAGTATAGGTAAGAATTTAAACTGTTTCCTCTTTCTTTTAGTAGGCTAGTAGTATTCATATTGCGATTAAAACAGAGAAAATAAAATATAAATTTTATATTCATCAATATATTCAGCTAACCAGGCTTAACAAAAGTTTAAGTCACATTGAAGCATATGACATAGTAAATACGAGCGTTTTGGCTGTTTTTTTTTTGAGAGAGAGAGAGAGAGAGAGAGAGAGAGAGAGAGAGAGAGAGAGAGAGAGAGAGAGAGAGAGAGAGAGAGAGAGAGAGAGAGAGAGAGAGAGAGAGAGAAACAAATGTATTATATAACAAAACTATTACTTATTTTGTCAATAAAATATTTTTATGTTCCATAGAGTTTACATTTACAACGCTCACATCCAGCTACTTGAATTATTTGCAAGAGCGATGTTTTTTTTTCGAACATATTTACATCACTCAAAATGATTTATTACAAGATAGTCGGTCGATAAATTAATCGAACAATAAATCACTTTTATACATGCACCATTAACAATGTATTTGCAATAAAGAACCGACAAAAGCTTAACTTAAAGTAACTGTGGATGTTAAATAACTTAATTCTGATGTCATATAGTTACCGCTCACATATTGGTCGAGCGAAACATATATTCACATCCATATATTGTTATATCAGTGTTGTGTAGAGATATTGCTGTTATACGGATCTTTTTTCTTTGATTTACGACATAGGTATCTAATCTTTTTCACAATTGTAATCATATTAATGTCACACATGGATTTATGGACATAAGTTGCTTTGAATATATTTTTCATTCAAAGTATGATCTATCTGTAAACTGGGTTTTTAAATGGATAAGATCACACAAACTGAAGACGTTTTTTTCCGATTCAAGATGTTTGTGTTTTGATATTATATTTAAATAAACACGTGTAAAAATAGATACTTCAAATGTATAAGGCCTTAACTCATGAAAATATTGCATTCACTTTGCTTTCAGAGTCATATTATTTTAAAGATAAAGATCTATTAATCATATCACTCATTTACTAGCAGAAAATAGTATGTATTGCTGATGAAACTACACAGTAATACTTGTGACTAAGATTATATACATTTGAATGCAACTGGTCAGTGTTTGAATGGCAGATAAAAGAATTTACAAGTAAGAATGGAAGATTAATAGGCAAAACGGAAACTCTTTAATCTCATGTCAGTGACAGGAATCCATCACACAATAATTTCATTCAATTCCAAAATTCCACTCTTGTCCACTTGAAGCAGGATGTTCTTGGAGAGGCCGGAAGAAATCTAACTTTCAAATACTCCTAAGGTCATCACAATGTTTGAATTTCCGCGATATCAGGAAATTTCGGCCTGAAACTCCCATCATCATCTACATGCTTAGTCCTTTGAGATGATGAATAAATACTGCGATAAATACAGTACTGTAAGAAACCCTAGTTCATAGTCAAAATAGTTGAATCATTTTATCTGACGAGCCTGATCGTATAGATATGTTGATAGATTTGCACAATTATTTTTACTATGTAAATAGTACATACATTGAATGGTATTTAAATAATGTTCATCATAGACAGTACCACTCAGTACGTGACTTATCCTTCGGATGTGTTCCTGCTCACCTCGTACAGGTCTTGATTCTTACTTTCTAAATAGATTTATCATATGGACACAAATTTATTTTCCTATATAAAAAGATATACAATTAAAATACACTTACAATATTTTGTGAAATAAACACAAAATGATTGGAGATGCATTATCACAAGGTCAGGAAATATATAATGTTACGATTAATTACGTAAGCCTAAATTTTCCTGATTCTTCAATAGTCTTCGATGGCTTAATATACCAATAGTCTTTAGCACAGCGACTAGATAAAAGTAAACATACATGATATATCTTTCCTTGCAACCCTCCTCTCGCCCTCTCGCTTCCTGCCTCCCTCTCTTTCTCTCTCCTCCCTCTCTCCCTTCCTCCCACACACTCTCTCTTCCTCCTCACTCTTTCTTCCTCCTTCCTTTTACCCCTCTCTCTTCTTCCCTCCCTCCATCCCTCTCTCTTCCTCCCTCACTATCTCTTCCTCCCTCCATTCCTCCTTCTCATTTCCTCCCACCATTCTTCCCTCTCCCTCCCTCCCACCATCCCTTAATCCCTCACTGCCAACTCTCCCTCAATACATCTCCTCCTCCCTCTCTTCAACCATCCCTACCCCTCTCTATTCCTACCTCCCTCCCTCACTTCCTCCTTTCTTCCTCTCTCTCTTCCTCCCTCTTCTTTCTCCATCCATTCCTCCATATCTCTTCCTCCATCCATCTCTCTTCCTCCCACACTACCTCTTTCTTCATCCCTCACTCTCTCTTTTCCTCCCTCTATTCCCCCTTCTCTCTTCCTTTCTCGCTCCCTGCCTTTCATCTTCCTCCTTCTCTATCTCTTCCACCCTCCATTTTTTCTCGCTTTTCACCCCTCACTCCTTCCCTCTCTCTCCCTTTCTCCCTCCCTCCCTCCTTCCCTTTCTCCCTCACTCACTCCCTCCCTACTTCCTTTCGTCATTCCCTCTCTCCCTCCCTAACTTACTCCCATCCTCCCTCCCTTTCTTCCTCCCTCCACTCCTCCCTTTCTCCATCCCAATCTTCCTCCCTCTCTCTCTTCTTGCATAGCACCCTTCCTCACTTTCTCCTTCCTATCTTTTTTAATTCCCTCTATTTCTCCTTCATTCCCTGCCTCCCTGCCTCCCTCCCTCCCTACTTAACCCCCTCACTCCCTTCCTCCCTCTCTCCCTCACTCCCTACCTACCTCCCTACATCTCCTCTTACCTCTCTCCAATTCTCTCTTCCTCTCTCTCTTCCTACCTTCCTCCCTCACTTCCAACCTTCTACCTCCCTTTTTTCCTCCCTCCCTCTTTTTCTCCCTCTATTTCTCCCTCTCTCTTCCTACCCGCTCTCTCTTCCTCTAACTCACTCTCTATCTTCCTCCCACACTACCACTTTATTCCTTCATCACACTCTCTTCCTCCCTCTATTCATCTTTCTCTCTTCCTTTCTAGCTCCCTTCCTCTCATCTTCCTCCTTCACTCTCTCTCTCTTCCGCCCTCCACTTTTTTCTCGCTTTTCATCCCACCCTCCTTCCATCTCTCTTCTTTCGTACCTCCCTCCCTACTTCCTTTTCTCCCTCCCTCCCTACTTCTTTTCGTCATTCCCTCCCTCCGTCCCCCACTCCCTTCTTCCCTCTGTCCCTTTCTCTACACTTTCCTTTCTCTATCCCTCTCTTTCTTCCCTCTCTCCTCTTACATACCACCCTCTCTCACTTTCTACTTCCTTTCTTTTTCACACTTCCTCTATTCCTCACTCATTCTATCCCTCCCTGCCTGATTCCTACCTTCCCTACTTCCCTCCCGCCTTCCGTCACTTCCTCCCTCTCTCTCTCCATCTCTCCCTCAATCCCTCACTCCCTCCATTCATCCCTACATCTCCTCCTCCCTCTTTCCACCCCTTACTTTCTCTCCCTCTTCCTACCTGCCTACCCCCTCACTTCCTCCTTTCTCCCTCCCTTTCTTACTCCCTTCCTCTTTTTTCTCCCTCAATTCCACCTTCTCTATTCCTACCTCCCTCTCTCTTCCTCCCACACTCCATCTCTCTTCCTGCCTCACTCTATCTTCCTCCATCTGTTCCTCCCTTTCTCTCTTCAGACCTCACTCCATCCTTCGCATCTTTCTCCCTCACTCTCTTTCGTCCACCCTCCATACTTCCCTCGCTTTTAATTCCTTCTCCATCCCTCTCTCTCTCTCTCTTTCTCTCACTACCTTTCTCCTCCCTGCCTTCCTCCCTCCCTCTCTCTCTACTTCCTTCCATCCCTACATCCCAGCCTCCCTCCTTCCCTCTCTCTCCCCTTTCTCCCTCACTTCATCAAATCCTATCTTTCTCCATCCATCTCTTCCTCGCTCTATCTCCTCCTACCTCATACCATCCCGCACTTCCTCCTAACTTTCTCCCTCTTTTTCTCCATTCCTCTCTTCCTCCCTCCCTCTCTCTCCTTCCTTTCCTCCCTCCCTTGCTCCCTCCTAAACTTCGTCCCATCCTCCTTTCCTTCCTCCCACCATCCCTCCCTCTCTCATTCCTTTACTCCCTCCCTCACTCGCTTACTCCATCCCTCTTTCCCTCTCTTACTCTCTTCCTCCATCCCTTTATCTCCTGCTCACTCTACACATCTCTTCCTCCCTCTCTCTTTCCCTACCACCTTACTCCATTCCTTCCTCCCTCCATCCATACATCAGTCCCTTCCTCCCTCCCTCTCTTACTCCCTCTCTTACTCCCTACCTCTCTCTCCCTCTCTTACTCTCTTCATTCATCCCTTTATCTCCTGCTCCCTCTATCCGTCCTACTATTCCTACCTCTCTCTTTTCTTAACACCTTCCCTCTCTTAATTGCTCCTTCCTCTTACTCTCTCTTCCTCCTACGCTCTTCTTCTCCCTTCTTCTCTCCCTTCCTCCTTGCTTCTCTCCCTCCTACAATCACTCCATCGCTCCATATAATCAACCCTCCCTTCCGCTCTTCTTCCGTCCCTCCCTCCTCTCTCTTTCTTCCTCCCTCGCTCCCTCTCTTCCTACCTCCCTCTCTCCCACTTCCACCCTCACTCCCCTCCTTCTCCTCCATCCCTCTCTCTTCTCACCTTTCTTCTTATGGTATATTTGGGTGGGTGTGAGTAAACTCGGCTCCTAATATCAGGTTTTATGTTGTTTGTAAAATTTGATTACATTCTGTAGCTAGTCATACCACTTTAATTAGTTTAAGTCATATTGAAGTCTATCTTGCAACATATAGTTTTCTCTTGGAACATATAAAAGTTGAAACATAGTAATTCAAGGCTATGACACTACTTGAGCGAAAATCAATACCAGTACATTTCAACAAGGACATACAAAATCTTTTTAATAGCTCCAAATAAGGAAAATGTCAAACAGTTATTTAGGGCATGATGTATTCGCATCACAAAAGGACTTGTATGTTAAAATATATAAGGTGTGTATATAAAGAATACATTTGTAGTCACAATGCAGGTAAAATATGGTCGCTATACGTTAACATGAAATGTAATGCTAAAGGGGAATGGATATTATTATACTGCTGCAATTCATACGATTCTATTGTATTGTTAACAAACTGATATTTTATTGTCATAGTACCATTTTGTAAAATAATCGTGGGTAGAGGTATTTTCTTGGCTGTATTGCATATGCGTTCGTACACTAACAATATCTAAAGAATGGCTAAAACTGACTAGCATGAGAATAATGCTAACGTTGTTTTAAAGTACATTTTTATTAGCAATAGCGATAACAAATATTATTAATTAAATAAATTGTAGTTCGAATTTGTATTAAGGATCGCTTAATCTTGGGTTATTTAGTTTCATCTATTACAATACATTCAACAAGGCGCTTTCAGTTTGAATAATGGCTGTAATTTCCAAAAGGTGTATATTTGTTGAAAGCTAAATAATTATGTTGAGACAGATACGTTCTTTTATTATGCTGTGAAATGGCTGCCTCTAGATAACTATATTGCAAAATCGCCTTCAAGATATTTGTTACCAAACAAGATTTGATAAATTAGGATGCTATTCAATAATTTATTTTACGTGCGCATCTAAATAGATTCATTTAAGAAATAACAGTGAACAGAAATTGTTATTATAATTACATTAAATACGTCATTGCCCGTTTATCTAAGAACGTTTACCAAATGGTGCAAAGAAATTATCTCCATAATTAGATTAAATACAGTATTCATCGTTTGACTAAGAAAGTTGAACATAGACAATTTCATGATTGGCTCGATTCGCTCATTACATGGTTTCATCATTATTATTATTTTTATTATTATTATTATTATTATTATTATTATTATTATTATTATTATTATTATTATTATTATTATTATTATTATTATTATTATTATTATTATTATTATTGTTATTATTACTATTATTATCATCACCATCATCATCATCATCAGTATTATTATCATCATCATTATTATTATTATCATTATTGTTACTTGGTTTTATGTGGTGCATTTCAATGGTTACCAGCTCGAACTCGGTCATTTGGAGAAAATGCATTTTATCAGATTACACTACTCTTACCACCAAACCATCATGACACACAGAACGTACAAAATCCAAGAATCTGAGGATTATATTTTTATGTATTTATCTGAATCAGCTATAAATTTTTATTATTATTATTATTATTATTATTATTATTATTATTATTATTATTATTATTATTATTATTATTATTATTATTATTATTATTATTATTATTATCATCATCGTCATCATCATTATCATTATTATTATTATTATTATTATTATTATTATTATTATTATTGTTGTTGTTGTTGTTGTTAGTAGTAGTAGTAGTAGTAGTAGTAGTAGTAGTATTAGTAGCAGTAGTAGTAATAGTAGTAGTAGAACCATCATCATCATCATCATCATCATCATCATCATCATCATCATATGTATTATTATTATTATTATTATTATTATTATTATTATTATTATTATTATTATTATTATTATTATTATTATTATTATTATGCAGGAAAAGGTATTTAATATTTCTTCCATAATTTGGCAGATAGCACGGAGACCGGAGTGACCATAATATTATACAGAATGATAGTATTTTGCAAATTTTTGTTTATATTTATATTGTGTATATTTATATTGTGTTAGACGTTGCTCCATGAATAAAGATAGCCGCTTGGACTTGAGTTCATGACATTGTCTTTTTCCTTGGATAGTCCACTATATTACTGATTTTAGTCAAGTTGTTTGCTGTTTTCTGTTTTCCTTTTGAAAATGACAATTCTCTTGTCTAGGTCACATTTAAACGCTTTAGACCGTAAGAACGTTGTATTTTTACCATACAGTCCCGATTTCGATTGTGGTCCTTGTGCTCAATGAATTGTATAAAATACATTTCATACAGACCCAGGCCATTCAATGCCACCACCAATGGGAAGATATGACAATAAGCAACATAGTCGCTGCTTAAGAATAGGGAGGAAGGGGAGAAGTGTTCTGCCACACATAAAGACATATTTATTTCCAGAGATATAAACACATCCATTTTCAGGGCTTCTGTCAGATGCATCTTATAAAGGGATTTCATTTTGTCTTGAAATCCCTACTCGATAATATTTCATCCAATTTGATTTTTTTCATGACCGCCTTCCAAACAATAATCTATCTATCTATCCATCTATCTATCTATCTATCTATCTATCTATCTATCTATCTATCTATCTATCTATCTATCTATCTATCTATCTATCTATCTATCTATCTATCTATCTATGTCTGTCTGTCTGTCTGTCTGTCTATCTATCTATCTATCTATCTATCTATCTATCTATCTATCTATCTATCTATCTATCTATCTATCTATATACATACATACATACATACATACATACATACATACATACATACATACATACATACATACATACATACATACATACATACATACATACATACATACATACATACATACATACATACATACATACATACATACATACATACATACAGAGTTATACTTAAAAAGTCTCTAAGACTAAACAGGATAGGTTATTTTTAAAAAATTGAAGTACACTTTGTGCACTAAATTCATACTTATAAATGAATATAAGAGAAGTAAAATCTATGATCCATTAAGACAATTACACAAGTGTTTACACATTATTGGAGTTATCAGCTATCGCTATAACTGGGCTCGATTCGATAATGTGTACGACATAGGTGTTCAAATTTCCCATTGACATTTGGGTTTTCTCCCGAACCCTTTTCTTTACTTCCTTTCCTCGGGAAACCAATGACGTGTGTGTCAGCCGATTCCCACTCGTCTTAATATATGGTGCCCAAATGAGCATGTACGTACGGAAAAATGTGACGTCATAATATTTGTATCCAATAGCGCTCGCCTCCTCGTGCTGGTACATTGAGCACATAATCAATACTAGTGTGTGTTGGGTCTATACCCACTCATTATAGCCAATGAGCAAGTCGAATGTACCACAACTTGTGACTTACGTAAACAGCAGACTCAGTCGGCATAAATGCGTGGTTGATGAGGCTCTTTTTTCTTACCAATGGTCAAGTAAGTATTCCACGAATACAGACAGAAAATAATATCAAACAAGTCATGTCAAGTTAATCTTGTCAGTCATAATTGATTAATCAAAGGTGGTTACAAACCACATAGATAAAATGAAAATTCTGCAAGATGTAGTACACAATCTAGGCTAAATGGAAAAGTTGATATTATGGTTGCGACAGGTTAAAACAGTTCCAGTAGGGTCAAAATGGAAATAATAAATCAAGGAAAGCCAAAGAAGTGTTAATGAATCTGACATAAAGAGGACAAGGAGGAAAAGTAGATGATCCAGTAATGGATTGATAAGGAGAAGTAGACGATCAACATGCGAAAAAAGAAGAAAACAAAGGAGGAGAATGTGAATAAAAAAAAATAGCAGAATGGAAAAAGACGATAAATATGTATAGGAAATGATTATGAGCTAGTGTGAAAGAGGAGTAAGTGACAAAAATTATAAAACCCCAAAAGCCGTTATCATTGCCCAACAATTGCCTCGAAAAGAAGTATATCATCTTTGCCCAATTTGGTTTTGTCTTTCTGTTGTATAGATGTTTGTTAGTTTGTTGGTACATTTATATGTCTCTCTATGTCTATGTCTATGTTATCGCCTAGCCTGTTTTGTCTATATAAGTCTATGTGATTCTATAAATTTTGACCCCCTAGTGCATGACCACTTTTTTTTACCAAATTCTACGTGACATTATATCGCCAGCATTAACTAATTACAGTACTCTTGTATCATTGGAGATACCTCTTTAAAACTCAGAAGTACTATGCAATTTTTTGAATTCATAGACTTTCTAATCAACCAATCGTCTTATTTCATCTAGATTTAAGTTCAGCAGATTACTTACTTTCTTAGCACATTCCATTTTACTTTTCAATTAATATCTCCGGCAATTATTAGGTGAAATATATTAGGAAACTTTGAGTATGCTTGGAAGAGGACGATTGAAAATTGTTATATATAAATTAATATGATATCTGCAAAATTACTCAATAAAACAAACTAAACTATTCTTTTCATATTCTGTCGAAAAAGAATTACTCTGATGTTGATCCATGCTTTTATCATTATTCAACCAGTATCTTTTTGAGAAATAATTTCAGATGACTAAGTGAACATTCGCCAAATCTCTAGGTAGGTTGAAATAAATGCTATAAAAATAATTTTGATCCCTGCCCCACCCTAGATAGTTGACTTTGGCGACCAGATACATTAATTGAATCCATATAGACCATTGTTGCAGTGGTTATTTAAAAATGGTGATGGTTCTCCACCTAGATTATTCCGATTTGTACTATAATGAATCTGGCCTACTCGCCGACGTCATTAAAACCTTAAGTCAGAGAGCATTTCTTTTTAACCCATCTATATTTCTTTCTCTTCATAGTTTTCATTTATTTATCAGACCTTTAATATTTCCACATTAGAGTACTTAGATCTGCATCAAGAAGAGCGAGGGTTCGAATCCTACCCAGATCAGGCAGATTCGGTAGCCATGGTACGTCTCTTGGCAATGTGTTTTACTCCTATTACCTTGGCAATATGTAGATATTCACGTGTTGATGTGTCGTTGCACAACACTCAATAGCAGTGAATGTAAGAAAACATCGCTTCACTTGACCTTTATATCCTATATGCGCAGGGCAATACGTTTCGTATGTACAACTCCAGATTAAAAACAAGGGAACATTTCCAGAGTATTGATTTTTAATAAAAAGGAAAAGGTAATGTCTCAGAACTACACGACTATTTAAAAATAAATGAAACAAAATTATCTCAAATGCATAAACAATGTATATATTTTACATTCAGTACAGAGCAAATATTACTAAGATATACGAAAAGACATCAGAGAGTCAATATGCATCTTGATATGTTACCAGGCTATGCCGACTCAAACGAGAATTATAACATATAACAGCTAAATATGAAAAAGCAGAAAACTTTGCATGATATAAAAACACTTGTCTATTTGAAGCAGGGGTACAAATATATTACATTATATTTTGATAATTATCTATCAATAGATGTTACAACTTTAATGCGCTGGAGCTGTATTATATATCTGTGTGTTGTGTTTCTTCTTGTTAACATTTATTGCTGTTAGTTTCCTTTATTTACCTTACATATACATTTACATTACTAAGACTGCATTACTTTATTTTATTAATATTACCATAGGTACAATTCACCTATATAATAAATTTGATCACGTTACACGAGAATAGCTCGTATAGTCTTATATAATACATCGAGAGGGTATGCATCGATATATTTGGCAGTCTTGCCTTTTGTGTGATTTAGCATTATTCATAAAGTGATAAAGTGATATTGACATACTCTAACATTGATGTTGTACGTCACCTAACGCTATGAAATCATCGAGTACCTGCAGAATACTTTCGGTACACTACCATACTCTATTCATTGCAAGTATCTTGCATTAAAATGAAAATCCAAAATCTTAATAAAAGCATGTTCCATTTTGTTCTATTATAAAGTATCTTCAGTTTCAGCTTTATTTTAATCTGGAACAATAAGGTTCAATTCAAATATCTTTTCCATTATTGTACATTTTGGATGGCAAACTGCAACTTACATTTTCTAAACTATTTAATTACAGAGATTAATCACAATATTTATTTCAAAGTGTATGCCGCTAAAGTTCTAGACTGGTTAGTTGCTTTGTTTATGTCATATCGTACTCCATACAAACATTCTCAGGGGTATCCGCTAATAGCGGCACGGAGGTGGGAACACCTGCACATACACACATACACACAACATTCCGTCTCTAAAACTTGTTTGGTATACATCTTTAAAATGTAATATTGAACAGTACCTGTTTGCTAAATGCATCCAAACAAAATTATTCTGCAATCACCTCTGACCTATCAATATCCTTTTATCTATGAAATAGTGAATTTATCTAATTGCCTGTAAATCTAACATTTACTCTCCTGTAAATTTAATCACCTTCCTGTAAATTTACCGTCCGTTTGCCGGGAAATCTAAACACTTGCCTGTAAATCCAACATCCACCTGTCTTTAAATCCAACACCAACGTGCCCATAAATCTAACCACTTTCCAGTAAATCTACAATCCATTTGCTGGTAAATTTAAACCTTTGCCTGTAAATCCAACAATAATTCCTCCGTAAATCCAACAACAACTTGCCGGTAAATCTAACCACTATTCCGTAAATCTAAAATCAATTGGTGGTAAATCTAAACACTTGCCTGTATATCCAATATCCAGCTGTCTTTATATCCAACCCCAACTTACCGGTAAATCTAACCACTTTTCTGTTAATCTTTCGTGCAGTTGCAAGTAAATCAAAACACTTATCTGTAAGTCCAACAATCATTTGTCCGTAATTCCAACACCAACCAGCCGGTAAATCTAACCGCTTTCCTGTAAATCAAACTACTAATTGCAATTGGTTGCATTAATATTTTCAGTATATTTTATTTTTGACCAACGCAACATTGGCTAATGTTTGGGAGATATTTTAAATTCATTTATTTTTATATGGATCTACGACTTTTTAGAATCATATTTACCACTCTAATTTATAGTGTATTAAGTTACCATTGAAGCTAATACTGGGATAACCAAGGGTAAAATTTGTTAAAGTTGTAATGGCTAATATATTGGTCTCTGTCTTTCGCTGTCTCTCTCTTTTTCTGTCTCTGTCTTTCTCTCTCTCTCTCTCTCTCTCTCTCTCTCTCTCTCTCTCTCTCTCTCTCTCTCTCTCTCTCTCTCTCTCTCTCGTAATATAGTTGGTCAATTATAGTATAAATTTAGTTGGAGATACCTCTTTCTTATGTTCACGTCTCTATGCTATGTCCAGGAAGATTACACATCAAAACAGTATTTAAGAATCTGAAGAAATGTGACACTTCAGCGGATGCACGCGAATATAGTGTAAGAGGGTAATTAAAAATCAAAACATGTAATTGTATCTTATATGGCCATATTAGCGTCAGAACGTATTAGTGATGATTATTTGTTCATCAATTCATGTTTCACTTCACAGACAAAATACATAAGGTCTAGAAATTAAAAAATACCATCGAGAAACAAGATAACATGGTAGAAAAGAAAAAACATAGCATCAGATACGTTAAGTAACGTTTTTTAAATAATGTTTTTATCGTCCTTCTCTTCGTGTTAACATTTAAATACGTAATACATAGATACGAGAATGCAAACACGAACTGTTTGTTTTTATTTACAAAATGTTGCTTCAGGTATAAATAACATTATTTGTAATGCATTTATTAATACTTTTTCTATTGCTTTCAATTTTATTTCTGTTTTTTTTTTTTCTCGGCTCACTTAAAAAAATATTTGCGTTTAAATTATGAAAAAGGAATCACTTTGTTTTAGCTAAAACGCTCTGACCTTACTTTTTGAAAGGAAAAGGAACGAAACAGTAATGTTTATAATGTGTTCCATATTAATATTCAAATATGCGGTTGACTTCACCAAATAATTGAAAGAGGTTAATGAAGTACATTAAAGAATAAAATGCTCAAAAATATGCTTACTTCATGAAGGGACGATTTGTCTTTGGAATTTCACAATAATAAAAATAGGTCATTTGGTTATGAGGCAATTAGAGTTAATGGCTTTTTCCGTCGACACACCAGGGTAGCTCAGCAATTTTATATTTGATGGTAGGATTCAAACACGTACCTGTTTCTATCACAAGTCAGGTTCCTATATCGAGATGAAAAAAATATCAGAAGGTGCCACACACAAACATGATGGGGTGGTTCAGTGGGGTATAACCTACCACAAGCAATGCAGGTAAGTTTTGTTTCATTAGCTGAATGTCTTGTTGACTTATAATTTACATAAAACCTTGGAGATCCTAGACTTTCAGTTAATTTATCATACTATTGTATGCCTTACTCTAATGTATTGAGCTATAAAGTTATATTGTAAAATGGTAAGTTTTATTTCTTTAAAATTATTTGGTTATTTTGTTTAAAAATCTGAATTTTGAGTGCTACACCTATTTGCTGTGAGCAAGTCTTCAACTGCAATATGATAAAATAGTTCATTCACTACAAATTGCTTTCTGGCCTTATATTGTATACATATTTAGTTGCTAAACATATCACACGTGTCCCTATTCTTCGTTGTTTAAGATAATCTGAGACTTTGAATAATGAATATAAAGCATCGTTTCAGTTAGAACTCAGTCCAGATTCTTGTAAAATGTCCCTATAATATGGAATAGAGCCTAACTGAGGATCAAAGTCATTCATTATTGCATTTACTACGACTTTTTCCACTTTATAATCAAGTATATATGTGACCATTCATAATGAAGTTTGAGATGAACGCTTTGAAACAAATAGCTTGCTTACAGTTCCAACGGTACTGTACTTTCATTAGAGTATATATTTACTACCATAAATATAAGACAAACAGAATAATTGATAGCTATTTTGTTCATCAATTAATATTACGGTCTCACGTGAATTTTGTGCAAAAGCAGATTGTGTTATATCCGTGCAGACTCTACTTAATGCTCATAAAAGAAAACGAATAATCAGAACTAAATGAAAATAATAAGAGATTGATACAACTTTAGATTCACATAATTGTCTCCTATTTCAGTGTATCATGTACCTTAGACTTTATTCACCTGCTAATGTAGATTTCGTTGTCACGGAAAGTGACTCTAAATGCAAGGGATAAAATAAGTTGCAATTTACTTTACATGTATAGTAAGTCACGTTTCAGTTTACCAATCTAGATCAGGTGTGTTTTCAGATTCATCTGTGTATTTAACTATGGCTTTCACCAGCTTATTCCAGAATTCTTCCAATTTATCTTGTTTTTCAATGCCTGGCCATTCCAGTCTTGTCCATTTAAAACATACCTTTCTTAAAGAAGCGGGAAGTGATCTGACCTTCACGTCTCCTAAGATGACCAAGATGATTGGTTTCCCTTGATATAGGGCAATTTCTGCCTCAAACTCGCACCATCGACTGCGCGCAAACTCCTTTGAGACGATGAAGAGTACAACACACGATGAAGTGACGGCTTGTATGATCTCGTCTGAAATACTTACTCCAACATCAAAGTCTCGATCTGATATACAAACTAAATTCTCCTGCTCCCCGACTTCCTTCATTAGTCTTCCCTCAAGGTAAGGAAAGATTTTATTTAACACAATATCACTATCAGAAAAGCTATATGCAAGGTACACAAGAAATCGGCGCTGCACGTGAAAATTGTCATAAACAAACTCGTTGAGTTGCTTACGGATCCGTCTGATTCTGAGGATTCTCCTATAATGCCGGAGGTAAACAACAACACAGATGGCCACTATGATAGGAATGGTGCATAGGGCAAGAAGACCTCTATACCTCCGAAACTTACAACTATTACTGTATGAATCAATGTCGTCCGTATAAATCGAAATCAAACCTCCAGTTTCGGAGCAGAAAATCTCATTCATGTCAGAAATGTGACGACCTTTAGCTGACAGCCACCTTAAGACGTCTTCCTGGTCACAACTGCAGCTTATTGGGTTGTTAGCTAGTTTAAGATGGATTCCACCGGGGTGGCCAATCGATTTATTATACCCATTTGCAGAATCGTCAACCACTTGTCTGGTTCGAGTATCAATGGTCGTAAGACTGTTTGCATTTAGGTTTACTGATTGCAGATTGACCAACTTATCTGACAGCCAGTCAGTATTGTGTAAGAAGTTATTTGAAAGATTTAAAATTTCCAGCTTTGTATTCGATAAAAATATATCTTCAGGAAGACGAGTGAACCCATTTGCTGAGAGATCCAAGACAACAAGGTTAGGGTTACCCAGGAACAGAATGCTCAATTCTTCGGGATTAGATTTCTCCATTTTTGAAAGATAGTTCCCGTTTAAACGCAATGTTTTCAGAGCAGTCAGCTCAGAAAGAGCCTGACTAGAAATATATTCGCACAAATTTGAAGAAAAATCAAGTATTTCAAGTCGGTTTAAGCCTCTAACAAGCATGTCCATTCTCATAATGCAAAGGTGATCTATGTATAGTTCACGAAGTAAAGTGTTATTTGGAAAAAGACATTGACTTCGACGTGCACAATAAAAAGTGTTGATATTGTGACAGTCAGTGCTGCCACCGATGTCAAACACTTCAAGACTCTGAAAGGATCTCAGTATTTTCTCATTTTGAAAGTTTTCGCAGAGGACATGATTTTCTCTCGGGCGCATAGATTTGTCATCGTCGCATGTTTGCTCCATTTTACTTTTGGGAAATGGAACATTAGAAGCAATGAGTTTCTTTAATTGTTTTAATTGTAGTACCGCTGTAAAAGTGTTTATGTCGATGAAAACATCATTTCGTGAGACATCAAGAATTTCTAAAAATGGAACATAAATGTTTAGTTTTGGACTTGCCAGTACCTTTATGTTTGACTCGGGTATATACAACACTCGTAGCCTGGTATTTTCAAAACAAGAGAAAAACTCATCATCAAGAGTTCCTTTATATGTCCAATAATGACCATCGTTTATACCTTCTGCGTAAACTTCTTCCAAATCAGACCCTGATAGGATGACAATTTTACAGAGGAGATCAAAATTTAAATCTCTCGACGTACTAACATCCAGGTATCTCAGTTTGAGCTTTAATGACATATTGACAGGACTAATGTTTGCATTCTTTACATGGAAAGAAAACCTTGATAGACGTGGCAAAGGTTCTAGCGCTTCCATTCGGAATTGTGAGAGGTTTCTTGAAGGGGTAGTTCTATTACTGAGAATATAAAGTTCTATCAAGGACACAAAATTTAACTGGAAAAATTCTTTAAACGGAAATTCTAGAGAATCATGATCCTCATTGTTATTGAATTCAAGTCTTAAACTTCTAATGTATTCAACAGGAAAATCAAAGAAAGCGTCTGCTGTAACATTGACATCAACATGTTTGTCAAACATACATACACTTGAATAGTTTCCGGAAGTCCTACACTGACAAACTGGTGCGCATGGTTTTGCTGTGATCATCACTATCAAGGACACGAAAGTAACAACAAAGCAGACATCAGAGTCAGTCCTCATTTTTAGTTGATAAGGAATCATCTGAAATATAAACCATGCATTGAAGTTCACAACGGATCAATTAAGTTTAAGTATTGAAAGAATTAGGTATATAGGTAGGAATGTATGTAGGTAGGTCGATAGATAGATGCGTTGGAACGATTATCGATGAATGGTTCTAAGAACTAAGAATATTCAGTACCTAAGTTGCCTGGTGTTGTACTAGAGTCGAGGGAAAGTTGCTTTTCGAAACTCGCGATATCGTCAGTAATACACAATCTAAGGAAGCTACCACATCAAAGACCTTAAGTACCTATGTGCTCATTATTTACATATGACATTCGTGCTAAACATTAAAGACGAAAGAAAGTAAAAATATTTATTGATAAAAAACATATTTACATGGAATACATCGATTGAAAAAAGAGAAATAATAACCACAATGTATGTACGCTGTATCAATAATGTATTCATTTCTTATTAAAAGGAAACGAGTCCTGCCGAATTTTGTACAATTAATTACTAGGTCGTCATGCGAGTGTGTCTGCTACGCACGAGCTTAACATCGATTCAGTGCCATTATTTTCTGGTAATGCGTGCATAATCGTGACTGTATATGGGTTGGTGCGTGTAGGCAAGGCTATGGGTGCAATTTACTCACGGACCTGGGTTCGAAACTCGGTAGAGTTCGAATTTAATTTCTCTAGCCTGTACGATATTATTGTTTGCATGAAACTATTATTTCTGCCCACTATTATCAAGACTCTACTACATAATCCAGGATAGCACAGTATGTTCTGTCTGATATATATGTATGTATTTATATCACATGCATATGCATATATTTGTTCCTTGAACGTTGCAATATTTACTACAGGCAGCTGTGGATTGACCTGGTGAATAAAACTCCAAACATCCCCGAGTGACCGCTACGAACTATAGTTTTTGACTTTTGAAGCTATTCACAACCCTCTTTGCATAAGTTGGTTGTTTTCCTTTTTGTTTCTATTTTTGTTCACATTGATTAAATCAATACATGATACACTATTATGATTTATAAATGAAATATGGTTTTAATTAAGAAAGCGCAGCATCGTAAACCCTTGGTTAGCTGCGACATTTGCAAGAATTCTAAGTCATTTACTTCGAGATGAATGGAAATTAATGTGGAATATAAACTAAGCCAAACCATAAACTAGCAAGAGGTAATTAAACTTTTTTACTATATTTACAGTTTACCTAAGTCTTTATTCTGATGTAATAACAGTACTGCAGATAATAAACTCTCCCTCTCTCTCACACATTATTGGGTCTGATTGAATTAATTTCTACCATCGTTCATATGTCAAGAGAAATCATACGATGACATAAGCGACAATCCTCTACCTTCTTTTCATAGATTTTCACCGTATCTTTCTACCAAGCACAGTTCTTTTGTAATATCAGCCTGGGTATGAAATAAATACTAGCAAATAAACCTACACAAAACTAATTTGAATGTTTAATTGTGTACACGTTAGGTCAGTAGTTCTTACCTGGATTTGCCGGGTTCTTTTTCCAGCAGTTTAATCGGCTGCCATGAATAGGCTAAATTATGTTCAAATTAAAGCGATTTGTCCCCCATTCACTATCTAATATATATATATATATATATATATATATATATATATATATATATATATATATATATATATATATATATATATATATATATAGAGAGAGAGAGAGAGAGAGAGAGAGAGAGAGAGAGAGAGAGAGAGAGAGAGGGGGGAGGGAGGGAGGCAGCCTTTGGCTATTGGCATATTTAATTAAAATTTTAGAATATTATAATAGGTTACAGAAAAACAACTGCAAGAATAAATGTGATATTCACCACAGTAACTGAAAAATGTAGTATATAATGTCGACATAGTTTATAAATTTGCATCATGAATTACATAAACACTGTTGATAAATTCAAAAGAAAGTGCACACATACCATTACGACGAACACTATTCTTGTAGGATACCTGGTGTATGTTGAATCTCAAGTTTTTCATCCAACCCATATTTTTTATCTCTCTCACTCCAGTTTTCTGCGTAGTTTTCTCTGTTACGCATTAAAGTAGAGAAGGCGAGAAAAATTTTGCCCTTTATCAAATTCATTTAGAAATGGGAGTTATTGTATCGTCATTTTCATACGTGACCGCTACATAATTTGTGGAAATTCTTCACTGATCTAGAATCATTATAATACAATTGGAGGTATGTTTATGCATACGTATTATTGCGCCACGGGCGGTTTACAGTTTAATATACCAATATTATTGGTATATCAATTTGCCCTATGACAACACATCAAATGCCATGTTATTTTAATATATATATATATATATATATATATATATATATATATATATATATATATATATATATATATATATATATATATATATATATATATATATATATGTGTGTGTGTGTGTGTGTGTGTGTGTGTGTGTGTGTGTGTGTGTGTGTGAAGATATTAAGATATCAAATTTTAAAAGAAAAAATAACATCTAAGTTGTGTTAGACTATGTGAAACTATTAAGAGAAAAAAAATGTCTGCTCATATGTACTGAATTAACCTGTCGGTCACACTATTGTATATTGTCATTATTGCCTTCAGCAATAGGTTTGGTAGATAGGATAAAAAGATGGGCCTAGTTCAAAAGTTCATAGCGCGAATGGAACAATGAAACGATTTACCTGTAAAGTTCACGTTCTTTATAAACTGTCACAAATTGATTATTCAAATTTATAACTGTCTGGTTTAAAAGTTCATGGTAGATAAATGGCCTCACTTGCAACAAATGTAAGGAACATACGACTTTAAAGGTCTTTCGTTTAGGAGACAAACTTTGTAGATCTCTCTGCTTTTTGGACTAGAGACAAAAGCGTCCTTGAATTTTACACATGGACACGCGTGACTTTAAACAAGGTCGTGCGTGATTCCTAAAACGCACAGTGTTAAAAGGCAGAACCCTCTTGTGTCTTTTAATTTTAAAGTCCAAAAGCAAGAGAGATAGTCTGTATTTTACAGCGATCTCCGCTACCTCTCGTTGTCAAAGCTTTCCCCACAAAATGATGTGACCCTTATTCTTAAGAATGCCGAACTTTCTTCCTTCTCTTAACTAGGCACGAGAAGAAGGTTATGCTAGAAATAACTACTGACAAGCTCAAATTTCCAACAGAACAAGCAGACTCTTACATAACAACTAATTGAAAATTTCTAGCATAATAGTGTTGGAGAAAAAACAGCAAAATGACAGACGAATATCATGAATAAAGGTGTCACCCTCGTCATTATCACCTATGGAACAGACTAAACGCCGTAACTCCTAACACCATTTGACTTCACTCAGCCCAGCTATGCTACATCAACTCCAGAAGCGACAGCGCCGCCATATCCCAAAGAGAAAACCCACATTAGAACAACTTCCTCACTCATGATAGAAACTACAGCAACCAGAAATGTCACAGCGGGAACGAATATGATTACAACTATGAGAGGATTGCAACATTAAATGCATACATCGCCTATGAGAATTCTTTTTGCAGTAACACGTGAGACAACGACATTCCGAATGCATACAATGCTAAGTCCAACTCCAAATTTGACCTAACTACAACCCAAAATGAATTACCTCTATTTGTGTTATAAACAGAGATTTTTTATGGATCCAGCAGCGACATCTACGCTCTCATCAGATCAGCGACAACAGCATTGTGAAAGTGACTTTAACATTTTGAACTCTTTCGGTATTAGAGGCAATAGATGTATTGTTTTGTTTGCTATTCATATCAAGAATATTTCGTCATTGTGGTACATCTCTCAAAGGTATGATTTTTCTATCTCTTATTTTGATTTTTTAATAAAGACAAATTGAAAGTTAGTGCGTAAATTTTAAACGATTAAAAACACTAATCTAAAGTATGCTATATTTCATTTTTATTGAATAAATAACCTTGTTGTACTTACTGCCATTAACATACGTCAGAGTTGCTAAGATTTCTACTACAGAGAGTATGAATGAACATTTAAGTTTCATTCCATGCCCTAAGCATTTATATCAAACATCAAACCAACTCGTCTTGACACTTCAAACTACATTATACATGTTTCGCTAGTATCACACATAACAGATCGTACTGTATTTGCCTATCTTAAGAAGACTTCTAATCTCCGCCATGCCGTTTCAAACAGATTGATGCAGATGTTGCTTATTTTATTAGCTCAATGGTGTTCGATAATGTTATTGAGATTTTCTCTCACGTGTTTCATACGAAATTTTATGAATGTATACCATATTGTATTGTCTTGGCAAAACGTTAAAGGTACGGCTCTAATGTCTTCAAACCAGTCAGAAGAGAGTGTCCTTCTATGGTTTTGCAGCATCAAATGATGTTGTAGTGTTATTATGTATGTTTTTCAATAGTTAAAGTGTCTGAACGATTGCTCAACACAGAGTTTTGTAAGCAGCTAATGCCATGCATATTGACTTTTTGAAGCAGATATTGCTCTTCATATTGAATTGTTGAAGTATCTAGTGCCTTGCATATTGCATTTTGAGCAGCTATTGCCCTGCATAAGATCAACTTCTGAGTAAAGTTTGTTTGAAACGATAACGGTCATACATTCCCTTTTGTACCTCATAGGTAATGTCAGTAATACAGGCTCAGTTTTACAATTTTAATGATGCACTAAATCATGTCGATTCAGTTTTACGATTTTAATGATATTTTCACTTACTGCTCATAGGTTCGATTAAATGCAATTTCATAAACACACAGGTCAAGGTTTGATTGCAAATGAAAAGACGTTATGGTTATTAGAGTAGGACTAATACAACACTAAAATGTTCACCTTCATTACTCTTGACTAATACCAATTTCTTGCAAGGTTCTCTAAGCAAACATTCTTACCTCAATGTAGCTGGTATTTAATGATATGTATGCAATAAGAAGATAAATTCAATATTGGTTTACAAGTACTATCCATAATAATGAGAGTTACTTTTACAACACTTCGCTGAAGCAAAATAATAAGAGTAGTCACCGATAAATATGTTCTACTGATGTTATGCAACAAAATTAAAACAAAAAAGTAACAAAAAAAGAGTAAAAGAACATATTGAAAAAATAAAGAAACCACCAACTACATGCTGATATTAACTTTTATATACTCGTCTTACAGGACTAGCATAGATTATGTACACCTACAAATCGCACACATTTTCGTAGAGGTATCAAAAAATCTTTACTCCCGATGTGAAGGTCCTTATTATATCACTGAATTGGGTTCAAATAACACCTACAGATTACGCCGTTGTTCTGGCAATAGGGAGATGAAATCGCTTGTACACGCAAACACATATAAACATTATTAAATAACATTACTTAGTAAAATGGTCAGATGGATCCAAGCCATCATGGCAACCAACGGAGAATATTTCTTCGGCATTAAAGGAAGCTTTTCACAGAGCACACACACAATCGAACAGACACCGTAAACTATTAGGTCGAATATTTCGTCGTTGAATTCAAAACGAATTTTGGGAAGACTATCCTTCATACATGAGAGAGATACTTCTTGTCCTTTTTACCATTCCATCATTTCCTCGTGCCTGCTACTTCTTTTCTTCTCATTCGTTTCTTCTCATGGATATCCAAACCCCTCAACCTCTTTCTTTTTCTTTAAGGTATGGATGGAATATGGATTTGGTTGTAGGATTGTATTTTTTTTTAAAACTCTGAATTCAGTATCCGCAGTAACAGAACAAAAACAATTTACGCTAAAGGTCATCTCTAGCCACTCCCACTATTTTATGATTTAACCGATAAGTGGATTCGCACTTTCAAATCAGGCTTTTAAGGAATTATTCAGTCGAATTTATCGAATATTGACACAGAGATGTCAAATGTAGCTACATAAATGATATTCTTTCACACTTGAAATCAATACGAAATACAATGAATATGCAGTTTAATATAACAATCTCATTAAAGAATTAGTTCAGAAAGGTGTTTTGCATTCTTCAAATGTATCATGAGAGAAGTTTTTCCCTTCATTGAAAAATTGATAAATATCTATTTGGAATGCTGACATTGCAACATTTAGCAAGTCATACAAATATGCTGACGCAACAGAATAATGAAATTTAAATTTTCGGTAATATTGCTCGATATAATTTCTCCTAAGATACAAGTTGATAATATAATTCGAAACATGTTAACGGCTATTGGTCCAAACTCAGAAACGTTTATACTGTAAGAGCAAGCGATGCTTGCCATTGTCGAAACTATTCGTGAAGAATATTAGAAAATAAAAGAAAGGATTGCAGCTCAAACGATTGAGACTCAGCGAATTAGTCCTACAGCGAAATTTTCAGCAGGCGAGTTCACTTGCTATACTGATTTCACAGCATATTTTAATGGAATTTATAGATCAAATCGAACGATCGCATCAATCAATTACATATGTTATTCAAGAACGCCGAAGTATCCACATTACTGTTTATGATGTTCATAGCAACACGTAAACATCGTGACCTATATATTGCGCTACATACCCCAGGTGTCCAGATGACATTCAAAACGTATCAAGTAATTCTAGTTTAATGAAAGCATCACGAATAAACATTATACAGTTACTTGGTTTACAAGGGATCATACCGCATTATGCCACACATTCTAGATATCTTCTCAAATTAAAATATTTGTTATCTCAGGTATGAAATAATATATATGGAAGTCATAATTCACAAGAAGTATCATTCAAAATTATGAACACGCCCTTCTAGTGAGCGCTTGATCCTAGGCTTATAACATATGACGGACATATAATTGTTCAGATAAATTAACAGAAGTCTCTGAACTTCACCGATTGAACTATCGCTTACACAGCAATTTTAATTATGTTCTGCTGACATTATTTAAAATGAAATAGAAATAATAATAAAATAACAACACAAAGAGTAAACTAACGTATTAAAAAAATATAAAAAAACAAGGACTGCATGCTGATATTAAATCGTCTAACGTAACAAGTTGTAAAGTAGATCATGTAGAATTTAAAAAAACGTAAATAATAATATGAAAAACATAATTTTTTTTGCATTACATATTCTAACTATATTTTCTTTTTTCTGATGTCGTGCATGACAATTTTTTCATTGTAATTTTCAATTATACATTTGTACTGTAACTTTGAATATCATTGAATGTAGTGAAATGCATTTTTCAACGTATAATTTTGAATAATAACAAACAGGTTGCAGTGTTCATTTACTCTACTTGTATCACACTGAATATTATAGCATTTTCTTAATATATATATATATATATATATATATATATATATATATATATATATATATATATATATATAAAAATATATATACATATATATACATATATATATATATACATATATATATACATAAATAGATACATACATATATATATATATATATACACATATATATTCATTTATAGATATATAAATATATATATACATATACAAATAAATATATAAATATATATATATATATATATATATATATAGATATATACATATATATATATATATATATATATATATATATATATATATATATATATATATATATATATATATATATATATATATATATATATATATATATATATTTTAACTTCTCATGAATGTACCACAATGAATTTTGTTTTCATTGTCTTTTCCTATTTCTAAGCCTTTATCCATGCATTGTATTTTGTATTTTTAATATTTTTATCTTCATTGTATAATTGTAATGTTTTCTTTTCGAGCCTCGAGGACTCAGCTCAAATAACCCAGAAGGTATTATTAAGATATAAAATTTTAAAAGAAATAATAACATCTAAGTTGTGTTAGACTATGTGAAACTATTAAGAGAAAAAACGTCTGCTCATATGTACTGAATTAACCTGTCGGTCACAGTATTGTATATTGTCATTATTGCCTTCAGCAATAGGTTTGGTAGATAGGATCAAAAGATGGGCCCAGTTCAAAAGTTCATAGCGCGAATGGAACAATAAAACGATTTACCTGTAAAGTTCACGTTCTTTATAAACTGTCACAAATTGAGTCGCAAATTTATAACTGTCTTGTTTAAAAGTTCATGGTAGATAAATGGCCTCACTTACAACAAATGTAAGCAACATACGATTTTAAAGGTCATTGGCTTAAGAGACAAACCTAGTAGATCTCTCAGCTTTTTGGACTAGAGACAAAAGCGTCCTTGAATTTTACACATGGACATGCGTAACTTTAAACAAGGTCGTGCGTGATTCCTAAAACTCAGTGTGTAAAAAGGCAGAAACCCCCTGTGTCTTTTAATGGTAAAGTCCAAAAGTAAGAGAGATGGTCTGTTTGTATTTTACAGCGATCTTCGCTACCTCTCGTTGCCAAAGCTTTCCCCACTAAAAGATGTGACCCTTATTCTTAAGAATGCCGAACTTTCTTCCTTCTTGTAACTAGGCACGAGAAGAAGGTTATGCTAGAAATAACTACTGCCAAGCTCAAATTTCCAAAAGAGCAAGCAGACTCTTACATAACAACTATATGAAAATTTCTAGCATAATAAAGATATAATCTTCAGTAACTTACAGAGAGAATTCATAAAATTAACGTGTGTGAATTGTTTGCAACAAGACAATTTGCATGGAGTAATGTCTGAAAGTTTAAATGTATGAATCATTTAAATGATCCCTTGTGCAATTAGGTGTCTGCAAATAAATAAAACCAACTGGTCTCTTTTTTGCGCTATGGATATGATTTATTTGATAGACGGTTCTGGGAATGCTCAATCCAAAGCAGAGTCAGCCTATTAAAGTTTTCTGCCCAAAACTAACTCGGTATACACATGTCAGTACATAACATGCTCGGCCATGTTACATGTTGGTCAAACGATTTATAGAACAGTAAAGCACATATAATATTTCTTTCGTCAATGGTCATTTATATCCTTAAATATAAAATCAGTTTATGTTTTTTCAACGGTTATTTGTTTTTCAATATAAATATAGAGATAAATTTCACAATGCCAGATTGATTAACTCATATAAATCATAATCTACAGAGTATCTTTCGTTATGTTAATTTAACTGAGGTGAAAGTTAGCACATGTCTACCCTGCTACTAGTGATTGCAGACACGTCCAGCCGCGTGCTTACATTCGCACTGCTAATATGTATACCTAAGTTTTGTATCAACAATCAACATTTTTCCAGTATTCTAAGTATACAGCAACTTTATCCGTGTAAGTACGCTATATTAAATTGATTCAAAATGACATTTGCACATACAGAAATATAAGTAGATAAAAAGCATTGTCTCTAAATTTTCTGTATTTATATAGTCAGTCAAAAATGTTATGTCTTTGCCGATCGATGCCATATCTAATTCCTTCTCCTAATACAAACTGTAGTTAATTATTTTATTTATATAAACTTATTACTAGCACTACATTTTCAAGAGACAATGTAGAACCTGTACAAAATGAAGAATTATCTTCCGAATGTTTTTTTTTGTTTTGACATATCAGATACCGGATACTCAATAACAGGGATAGAACTGATTTTGTTAACATATATTTGTACTATATTGTAGAATGACAATTAAGTCTATATATCCACGTTGATATACACTTTAAGTCTAAGAGCACAAATCTGACAAGTCAAAGTCCAAATATGCATTATTTTAGCATCTTTTAAAATCCACAGCAAAGAATGGTTTGCGTTTTAGTGTTGCATAATCACAAAGGATACGAATTCATACTAGATCGAAGTTAAGAACGGCCAGCTCCATAATGGGTGGAGTATATTATTGATCTAAACTGAAATTGTCCGACTTATTTATAGCTTGTAGAAATCATATCTTAATGTATAAACTTCACCTACAAATTCTGCAGGGAATGGAACATATGACGTGTTTACCAATGTTTTCTCATCATTTGCTTGACTTGTTTTATGTTCATATATTTGATCTAGCTTTAGTCGGGGGTCTTCTGAGTTATTATGTTTTAAATAATTTTTATTCTTGGGTTTCATGCAATGACAAAAGTAACATAAAATGAACGACCGTACATAACGCAATGGTATTTTGACAAACTGTATGAATATATTATGTGTTTCTGTGGTTTATTGCATTTAAAGTCTCAGGATAAAGTACAAGATGCGTTGAAGACATTCAGTGTAAAGCCGAAAGACGTTTACATTCTACGAATGAATAATGTTCATATATTATCGTTACAAATCTTAGATATTTTAGACGTACACATTCATTTATGATGCAAGACAATTTCCTTTCTATAAAGACATGTAATCATAATGATGTAAAGAAAATATGACTTCAGACGGATAGTGTTTTTCATATGTACGACCCCAGTGGTTATTTCAGATTGAAGTCTTCTGACTATTTTTTTGACCTCCCTAAAACCTCTACGTGGTTAAATCATTCCAGTATGATATGCCATGCAAACAAGGATGAAATGGTAAAGTAATGCAATTATGTAACCAATGTTGAATTTTGATAAATACGGACGAACTCGTTCCAACCTGCAGCTACTAATATCACGTAATTGTAAACAAATATTGACAGAATAATTTTACGTTTTATACTCTGTTGGACAAATACATCTTTCAACCAATTCATGTTTTATACCAAGTTATAAAACTATTATCTTACCTTACGTCTCAACGTTGCAATGACACTCTGATTATTGTATGTAGGAAACAGAACGTACTACTTAAATAGACTTAAACAGAACTTACTAATTAAATAGACTTAAACAGAACGTACTACTTAAATAGACTCTGGTATATCAATGATGTTTATTCTGACTGAATAATATTTTTTTCTTTTTTTTGTATCCAACATTTGCATAACTTTTCATATCTCACGTCTTTCACTTTTCCAGACTTGACTGTCAACGTAAGCACATTATTCTGAAGTAGCTGCCTTCGCGCTTTGTAAATAGAGAGGATATAAGATATAGTCAAGCACCAATAATAAGGACTTTCTAAAAACGGCGCAGAAGGGCGTTCGAGTTAAAGGCAGTGGATGGAGCGTCTATTCTAGTTACTTGAACGGTATAATACATCTAATTGTATTTTTAGGCGACATATAGCTTCACACAAAAAGAGACGAGAGTTAGTGGTCGTTGGATATAATGATAAACAATATAATATTAGCATGTTGATCAATCACCCGTCCATCCATCCATCAATCCTTGCTAGATATCTGTTCATTACATTATGTCATCAATTTTAGTGGGAGGGGCGCCAGAAAATGGGATGGGCAATAAGAGGAGTGTAGTCAGGTGCGTTCTTTTTATATGACATTTGGATTGAAGCTTGCATACAGTGAAAAACATCATATCTGACCATGTAATACCTAAAAATCACGTTACAAACTTGATACACGGAAACGTATACTTAATGTTATCATTCTTAGACACAATGAATGACACAGTGAAAATAATTATAACTATACATTCTTTACACTGTTCTATCATAGCTGACATTATTCAGACGTTCACGAAAAAGACTGTTGTGGGAATGATACCAAGCTGAGGAGACATTTTCATACAAATACTAATAACATACCAATTCAGACCTGATTTGTTAACAAAGTATGTAGCGTACTGTGATTTTACAAAACAATCAAATACCATTCAAACATTTCATAGCATCTTTAAAATACCTGTAAAGTTGTTTTGCTCGGGTGGAAACTCTTTGTAGTTTAAAAAGAAGTTCGGAATAACCAGGAATAGAACAAGCCATTTTACAAATGAGAATTATAACGCATATTATATATTATCAGTTTTTATTACTGCAATTATTAATGGAGATTTTGTGGGGACAAAATCATTATTCCTAAGCTAGTCTCTCTTTTCGCAATTTGTTTTAGACATTACACCTGTCTGGATGTACGTCCAGAACTGCAGGGTAACAGAATCATTACCTAGTTTTGTGTTAATATTGCAAATAATGAGTTTTATTAACAACACAAAATAGCGCTATCAATTCAAGTATTATCACTTACCTTGCCAGTGACTGCTCTCCTCTGCAAACGGTGACTTTATGTTGTACCTGCAAGATGGATTACATTTTTATACCCTCTACGTATACGTCTTTTTATGCAGGGAAGAAAAATAATGACCTAAATTTTACTGCAAGGCAATATCTTGTTTTGTGCTAACAGATAATATTAATTAATAGTACAACTTTGTTGCAACGTGTAATGTGAGACATTTTCTTTTCAGTGTTATTGCCATTGACGGCTAATTTTTTTTTTACCTGGATACAGAATAGTTTGAAATTACCACTCACGTAAAACATGTTTGTGATCAGTTCCAAACATTTTGGCTACATATTGATAGTGATTAATCCTAAATCCTATAGGTGAGAACTTGTTATAAATTCTCTGTAATATTTTTTATAAATTTCTGTTACAGTCGTTAGAATCCCGTGTGATTGTGAAATCCGATGATATATAATGATATATAATTGCTAAGTCCACACGCCAGTTTATAAGCTAGGCGCAAATGTATGTCATCGACTTTAATTCATCTTTTTCCGTGATATGTTTCCATGCAGGCCAATTTATGGATATCGTATTCCCCGGTCTCGTGCTCGAGCCTCCGTATAGAACGAATTAAAAAGAAGATTGTAGAATCTGCAATATGTGTTTATTTGTTTGTCTCGATTAGATTATCGAACCTGATTAATAAATAATTACACCACAAATGTCAGCGAGCTGAGATCAAAATTGTTTTCAACATTACAGGAAACCGTTGTCTTATGGATATTTCTTCCTTTGGGTAAGAATATTTAAATACCAGTTTATGCGCAGAATTAATGGGAGTAACCCCTTTGATGACTTCAGTTCCTAAATATATGAGTAACCCATTTGGTTCTATCACATATCAAGTGTGTGAATAACCCCTTTTGTACTGTCACATCTAAAGTGTGTGAATAACCAATTTGGTACTGTCACATCTCAAGTGTATGAATAACCACTCGGTACTGTTACTTCTCAAGTATGTGAATAACCCACTTGGTACTGTCACACCTCAATTGTCTGAATAACCCCTTTGGTACTGTCACATCTCAAGTGCGTGAATAACCCCTTTGTTACTATTACATCTCAAGTGTGTGAATAACCCTTTCGTACTAAATATGTGAATTAATTATTTGGTACTGTCATATCTTAAATATGTGAGTAAACCATTTGCTGCTTCTCTCTTCTCCAATATGTGATTGAACCATTTGCTACTGTACCTTTTCAAACGTGAATCGTCACCTTGGTCCAGCCTTTCTCAAATATACGAATTGCTTATTTACTATTACTTATAAATACTTATATGACCAGCTTCCTACTGTCTGTGACAAATTGTCGGCGTGCAAAACACACCAACCTATTTCCCTACGGTTCGTTGCTAGGGAATGATCTCCGCGGAGTAATTTACCCAGTGTGGATAGATAGAAAGAAGGATGCAGATCACTGACATTCGACACATCACATAGGCCCCCTCCCCTTTAAGAGTAAAATCTGGGATTTTGCTCATCGAATTTTGAAGTTACAGTTTAATTTAATGTTTACATGTCCTGAAGTGACCCCTTCACCTCAGACTCAAGTAATCGACTCGTGCAATCTGCCCCCACATTTGAGTTTCCACGAATGTAACGTAGCTGGACTTGATATTGTTGTAGAAACAATGACCACCTCATTAAACGCCCATTAGTCAATTTAGCCAGTGCAAGATACGCTAAAGGTTGATGATCGGTTTCTAGAATAAACTTTCTCCCATTCAGATAGCGCTGAAATTTATGAATCCCAAAGACAATCGCTAGGCATTCCTTCTCAGTGACTGAATAATTACGCTCAGCGGTATGAAGTTTCCTACTTGCGTATGAAACAGGAAATAAGTCCCCATCATGTTCTTGCAGTAAAACTGCACCAAGACCTCTGTCAGAAGCGTCTGTACGTAACACAAAGTCCTTTGTCACGTCTGGTAGCTTAACAATGGCGTCTGACGTCAGTCTATCTTTCACCGTTTGAAAAGCCCTCTCACAAGCGTCTGTCCAAACAACTTTAGTCGGAGATTTCTTTCTCGTCAAGTCGGTCAACGGGCTAGCAATAGCACTGAAATTGGCAACATATTTCCGATAATAACCTGCAAGACCTAGAAATGAACGAACTTCTGTCTTTGTAGTTGGAAGTGCGGCATTCCGAAGCTGCTTAACCTTCGTACTGTCTGGGGTTAATGTATCTTCACTAAGGGTGTGTCCTAGATACGTCAATTTACGAAATCCGATATGTCATTTGGAGGGTCGGGCGGTGAGCCCTGCCTGTTTGAGTCGTTCCAAAACCTTTCTTAACAGAATTACGTGTTCCTCCCAAGTAGCAGTCGCTAACAACAAATCATCCATAAAATTAGAGACTCCGCTCCCTCTTAGAGGTTCTAAAAGTTTCCTCATCATTCGGGTGAAGAAACTGGGTGCGTTCTGGACCCCGAACTGCATAACTACCCATTGGTATGTTCCATCTGTTGTTGCGAAAGCAAGTTTCGGAGGGTCTTCTTTACTTACACGAATTTGCCAATAACCTTTCGACAAGTCTATTTTTGAGAAGTAGTTTGCGTTCGTCACTCCAGCAAATATATTCTCAGGATCTGGTAACATCTCTACTTGAAATTCTGTGATCCTATTCAACTTCCTGTAATCAATACGAAAACGGTGATCGCCATCCTTCTTCTGTACCAAAACAACCGGTAAACTATACGCCGATTCTGCTGGTTCAATGACCCCTAATTGCAGCATAGTTCGAATTTCTTTCCTCACGGTTTCTAACTTCGCATGTGGAAGTGGATAGGGTCTCAGTCTTACTGGTGTTTCATCTAATAGCTTCAGACTGAACTCCTCCAAATCCGTCATACCTGGTTTCTCCGTCAGAATGTCTTCGTAATCGTGAAGTATCTCCTCCACCTCGCCACGTTGGTCTGACGTTAATGTTACGTCAAGGACGACATCTATGTAAGTTTCGTTCCCCGTCAACGGACAACTAGGAAGTACTTCCGCCACTCCTCCGTTGTCGTCTGGGTCTTCCGTCACAACTGTAGCAATCACGAACTCAGTAGGTGACTCTCTTTCTCGGTAGCGTTTAAGTAGGTTAACGTGGTACAGCTTCTTTTTATCACCCACCCTGATGAGATAATTCTGTCCACCCTTCTTCTCCGTTACAACGAACGGTCCTCTCCAAGACACTTGGAGTTTGTTATGTTCTAATGGCAACAACAACAAAACCTTGTCGCCTACCTCAAACTTACGTTCTTTCGCCTTCTTATTGTAGTACTTGGCCTGACGTCCCCTTGCATCACAAATATTTTTCTGGGCCAAGTTATAAAACTTCCTCCAGTTATTACGGAGGTCAACAACGTACTGATATGTTGTTCTTACCTCTTCGGATGCTTTGTTATCCATCTACAACTGCTTCAATACACCCATTGGTCCTCTCACTGTCCTCCCATAAACTAGCTCGAACGGTTAAAATCCAAGACTAGCTTGGGGTACTTCGCGGTACACAAAAAGTATCGCGGGCAGGTATCGAACCCAATCCCTAGGTCGATTTTCGCATAACTTTTTTAGAGCTTGTTTCAATGTCCCATTGAAACGCTCCACAAGACCGTTACACTGTGGGTGATATGGGGTAGTAGTCAGGTGCCTGATAGAAGGTAACCGATTTACTTCCTCCATCACCTGGCTAACAAACTGCGTCCCTTGGTCAGTTAGTATTTCGTCTGGTACACCAATTCTAGACCAGACCCTAACAACGCTTCAGCTACCGTAATTTAATCGATGTTCCTTAAGGCAATGGCCTCCGGGTATCGGGTAGAATAATCGACAATTGTTAGCACATAACTATTGCCACTTTCCGCTGCGGGTTTTATTGGACCTATCAAATCCATAGCCACCGGTGAGAAAGGTTCATCAATCAGAGGGGTTGTTCCTAGCGGCACTGGGCGATGTGAGGTCTTAGGTGCCACTCGCTGACACCTGTCACACGACAGACAAAACCTCCTTACATCACCATACACACCTGGCCAATAGAACTCCCTAACTAACCTATCTCGCGTTTTAGCCACACCCATGTGTCTACCTAATAAACCTTCATGTACAAGCCTAAGTACTTTATCACGCTTAGACCGTGTTACAATTACCTGCTTAAACCCCTCGGTCCCCTTTCGAGAGTATCGGTACAAGATACCTCGCTTCAGTGCGAACTCCACCTCACCGTCGAGTAAGTTCCGCACTGACTTGTCCTTTGCATACCCGCGTATCTTATTAAGGGTAGAATCTTCCTCTTGAAGTCTCCTTAATTCGCCAGGTAGCAAATTATCTATGACCGAAGTCGAGGGTTTCAGTGGTTTCAGCCCTGACCTTCGTCTCATAGACCTAGTCTCTACAGACCCCACGTGTACACGTCATAGGATTAGGTTTTGGCAATACATACCTACATCCTAAAATAAAATCATGCGACAACCCTGACAAGCACGCTGGTTGAATTCGTCCTTTCACATAGGGCGAATCAAGATTGATAAAAATAACTGGAAGGGAATCTCCACTCTTATTTCCGAATTGTACCTCTACTGTCTCGCCTGTATAATCAGTAGGTTTAACAAACTTGCTGTCCACCAAAGCTGGATAACTACAGCCGGTGTCGTACAACACAGTAACCCCTACGCCATTTACCGTAGCTGTTCCTGTATTCATGTTTTATACCAAATTATAAAACTTGCTGTATTGGACCACTCCAATGGATTACTCTGGTTACTAGTATGTGGGGTCACTACATTTACAGTGGGACGGTATCTTCTACAGTTTTTAAGAATGTGGCCGGGTTTCTTGCAGCCATAACACACAACTTCCTCTTTCTTACCAGAGGTTATCTTGTCCATCCCTTGGGACTTACCTGAGCCCCGAGACTGATCACGGCTGGGATTGTCAGCCCCTGGCTTTCCACCATTTTGACCATTCCGCCTGATAGGTGTTAAACCATTACCTCTCCTGAACTCTGGGACGCTGGTTCGATCCCTGCCACTCCATGTTGTTGGACGAGAGTGTGCAGCTTCATATCGCTCGGCCATTACACTAATATCTTCTAAGGTCGCGAGATCACGCTCTGCCAATAATACTACTAGGTCTTTACGGTATGTGCTGAGGACATGTTCCTTTAGAATTTCTTCCCGTATGCCTTCGTATGCAAGTTCGGCTCCGGACATTTTAATCCACTTATCGAATAGTACGCGTACACGATTATGAAATTGCGCGTGAGTCTCTGTGGCTTTTTTAGATGACTCTCTGAAAAGTTTACGGAAACTTTCAGCTGTCAGCTCATAGTGCCGTAGTAACGCTTTCTTGAGAGCTTCGTAATCATCTATTTCAGCGTGTGCCAAATTATGATAAACCTCCTTGGCAGCGCCTTGCAAAAATGCCGAAATATTAATTTCCCACTGTTCTTTGGGTATTTGATGTATTAAAGCTAACTTTTCAAACTGGGTTAAAAAGTTATCAATAATTTCATCCTTGTCGTTAAACATAGGCATAGTTATCTGGACGGTACGTCTATCCTCAGTTCTTCTGCTCGATGGTTCTAAATGTACGTTCGGTTCTTCTCCCCTCCTAGACTCTGCTTCGATCCTTAGTCTTTCCATTGTTAATGCATGTTCTCTCTCTTTATTCCTTTCCTCGGCTTGCAGTCTAGCTAACTCAAGATCTTTCTCTCTTTCCTTCTCGGCTGCCTCTCTTTCCTTCTCTCTTTCGGCTGCTTGCTGTTTTTTGTACTCTTTGAAACTATGCTCTACAAATTCCGCTAACTGTGTCCCTTCATAACCTAATTCTTCGGATCCAAGAACTTTGAATTCTCGCGCAAGTTGCCGTAATGTTGCCATTCTTGTCTATCTGTCTTGTCGCTAAACTCACCTAGATTAGTATCTCTAACCTGTGTTCTGCCTTCAAGAAAACAACTACCCTATGAATATCAACACGTATTCTAACTCAGTAAAGTCTTACCTATAGACTTACTTAAAATTCATACAAGAAATTTAAACAGCTCTCGGGCAGTACCAAACTATAAATTATCCCTAAATTCGTATCGTCTGCAACACATGTGCAAATTACAATGGGAATAATTCCTTAATGATCTCTTCTCGCAAGAGTACTAAGATGAATTATCTATGGGTTTCTTAAATACGGACAACCAACCACGCTTCAGCAATTTCAGGTACGGAATCCTAATTTCTTACAATGTCATGCAACATTTAAGAAATTCACAAATCATGCATAATTTTAAACATATAAGAATAGCTGCTGACTCAATTCACACTCGTGGTTTCTTATTTTTGATAAATACAAATCTATCACTGATACCGTGTTGTATTTCTTTCAATATATGTTCAGATCTGCTTTTTTCCGCTGTTCAAATATCCCGGACCAAGGCTCCTACTTATGTGACAAATTGTCGGCGTGCAAAACACACCAACCTCTTTCACTACGGTTCGTTGCTAGGGAATGACCTCCGCGGTGTTATTTACCCATTGTGGATAGATACAAAGAAGAATGCAAATCACTGAACAAGTATATTGAAGAAATAACAGAACGATCTCTATTTCAATGAACAAATATAAAATTTAATCAGTTTATCAACAGAATTTAAAATGAAAAGAAATCAATGACTTGGTTACAAAAGAAGAAAAAATGGTACTAACATGTACTCAAATAAAAAGACAATACAAATTTCTTTAAATGTAAAATTACTTTCAACGTTAATATACTATCTTCATTACCAATAATATGTGACCTTGGAGTGCAACAATGAGAGACTTCATCACCTGTTTTATGCGGTCTTCCGTTCGTCCCTGCTCTGCCGACCTTTGTCTAGCTGTTTGGTCTTGGCCTCTTGTCCGTCGAACTCTGATTTAACAATCGTCTCTGGACTTAGATTTCTGCTTAGAATTTGCTCTGGTCCTGTGATTGGTTTAGGGATTTCTCGGGTGAATCCAGGAAACCTGTTTCCTTTTGCCGTTTTCGTTATTCGTTTCCACGAACCTCACGTATAGTCCGACTCCTAACTGAGACAACTATCTGGCCCCTTACACTATAACGAAAACGTATTTGTTACGAATTCAAATGTAGAGTTTGTCTTCTTCGCTGAGACAAAACACCTGCTTTACTGCCAAATCACGAGATAACGTTTTATACTCTCCCGGTGTCGTCCACTCTTTTCCCAAGTAAGATTGAAGACTAAAAAATTTTCCTAAAGTAAAACCTTTAATTTCTTACAGAGTTACGCCCATAAATCCATATTAACCAATCGGAATAGACTGTTTCCTAAACCTGTTCCATAGAAATTTTGGATTGACAAGACAACTAAACAACTAATCATGCCGTACCTAACATTCTTTTGAAACCTCATCTATAACCAGCTCCTGCCATTTAACCGGTCGATTTTGGGAAAGGGTCTTATGTCCTGCTCTTATACCATAGCATCTGACTCGGTCATGTTACGTCAGGTGGAACGAATTCCCTTTTGACGTTCAGAGATGAAATGAAAATAATCATCTAACTATCCCTAGCCCTTTCTACTTTAATTAAGTTGACGTTGATACAATTCCTTTAACCAAAGCTTCTAAGAGTTTTTAAAATTCGACACATCACACTGTCATTTAGTACATACTAAAATAACACACTTGCTACTGTGCCTTTTTACATACTTAAATAAACCGCCGCTTGCTACGGTCACTTATCATATAGGTGAATAAATGCCACCCCCTACCCTGTCAGTATTACGTCTCAGATAAGGAAGAGATTCCAGATCATTTATGGCGTCAAAATAACATATATACGCGTAGCTAAGCATGTAGAAGTCACGTAGCATTGGTCTGTAGTTTCAATATATCAAACGTCTTGAAGATGAACACTATCAATCTGTAATACTGATGTGACATTTTATGGATGCGAATGGTTGCATGCTAGACATATATGACGTAAACAATATGACAAACAAAACAAATGAATGTATAATGTCCACAATTGGTTTATGGAAAACTATTGTCGGTTCTTGATTGCGATCGCATTGTTATTCGTGTATGTGTAAAGGGTATTGATTGTTTGATTAATTTATTTATTTATTAGACGATGTATGTGACTAACATTCTTAAAATCACCAAATCATGAACAAATAGTTTTATTGACAAAATTAGCAATGTCTCTTTTGTGAAATACATATACATTACATCTGACCCATCTCTCTCCTAAATTTAAGCATATGCATGTATTGAATATAATATGTGCTTCATTTAGACTTGATCGTTTCGAGGCTGATAAATAATATTTTATATTCTATGTCTTATATCCATCTCAGCATAAATAATAGTTTCTTCTAAACAGTAAAACAATTTTGTAACGTAAAAGAATAACGTATTTAACGTAACCTAACTGAAGTCGTTGCCTATAATTAAAGCAATTACGAGTGATGCAATAGCCTTGACTTTTAATTATGTATGACTGAACATGCATTTAATGAGTTACTTTATGAGAATTTTTAATACATACTTACAAACAGTTTTTGAAATTGTTTTGAAGCCAGAATTGAGACAGACATACCACAATGAAAGAATATTCTATACGTGTTTTCTGTCACGAAAAAACCCATCAAACGTGGAAAGCAAATAAAACGTAACAATATATGATTGACATCAATATAAGTCTGCAGTATCTAAATAAAACAGAAACATGTACGAAGGCACAATGCCTGAACTATTTATCGAGTCATTAATTTAGTGACTTTTAGGACACACGGTACTAATGGTATGGACAAATAAGAACCACCGTGGACAATGGTGTACATTAAATTCTGTATACACGGTTGTAGGTGGCCAGGATTGGTTAATAATGAAAGTTATGTATTAGATAAAATAATCTTTTGAGAGCTTATCCTAGTGTTAACTAACAAAATAGAGACATTGTTTCATTGATGGATTTTCAGTCCTTTAACAGTCTTGAGTTTGTAACACTCATTACTAAAATTAGCACCTGACTCTTTGGTGCTGAATTGAAAGCATGTGTTTCAAATACATGCAGGTCAAGAAAATGCTGCGGCTCATATCCTTTCTTCTAAACCAAAGCTGACATCCACGTCTCATCTATGCAGTTTAAAAAGTTTCGATAATGCGCACTCAGAAATTTTAAATTAATGAATGTTTTAAATAATGGTGTTTGTGCATGTTTACTATGGTAACTGGATTTGTACCGTAATTCCTATAGACATCTACTGCAATACAGTAACTTCTCATATGCACGTGTAATTAACATTACTATAATTGCAATCATATGGTTTTATGTGTGGATAACACGCAAAGGTAATACATTTTATAAACCACCGAAAGACTTTCAGTGTTATATTAAACACATATTCAGTTATATCAACTGTTGCCAAGAATTGGAGTGGGGAAACAGGGTATAGATTTGACTATGTTAGGTGGAGTGATTTGAACTTTGATTCATACCTAACAACACCTATATAAAATTTGTGCAATTTTCCATATTTGGAGTAATTATAGTAATCAGTATAATATTTCTTAGTTGAGTTTTGAAACATAATATATGGACTTAGGTATTTTCCACCATGTTTAATGGGGATGACCTCTTATGACTTTGCACCTTACTAAATTATTTCAGTGAATGTTTTGAAACTTCATATCTTGGAGTTTTATGTACTTATGTCTACCTTGGTTTACTTTTAAATTATATGTCTTCTGAGAGGAATATTAGGTAATTGTTGTCATTTTAAATCTCTTCTTTGCAATAATATTCTCCTTGACCTTGAAACCATTAATTATATAATATGACAAGGCTGGTAATATATATCAGTACTAAATAGAAGGGAGATAAATGGTGACATTAAAAACTGACGACTCTTTTTAGACAGCTTTATTGTAAGATTTTTGTATGATTTTCTGAAATAAATCTGGAATATTTAAATGTCACCTGAAATGAGGCATTGCTCTTTAGGTGAAAATGAACTTGCAATATACTTTATTACTCAACAATGCAACCTTTCACAAGCAGACTTATGAACATTGCTTACTTATGTATTAAACTACGAATCATATGTCTGTCAAGAACATCAAGGGTGGATATATGACACACTGTACTAATGGTATGGAGAAATTGGAACCTGTTTGAATATGGGCCAACATTACATACATAATATATGGGATTTTGGATGGCCAGGAATGGTTAATAAAGCGTGTTATATTTAAAGTAAAAGAATATTTTGAGAGCTTATTCTTGGTGTAAGTGAAACAAATAGAGATATTGATTTATTGATGGAAATTTAGTTCTTTAACAGTCTTTAGTTTGGAACACTCATTATGAAACTCAACACCTGAATCTTTGGTGCGGATTTAAAAGCACATGTTTCAAAGACATGCAGGTCTAGAAAATGGAGCACACATACATTTCCATCTACATAGAATTTGATATCTAGGTTTCATATTTGTTGCACTTGCTGCAGGTGAAGATGGATTCTTGTTGGGGCTGATGTTGGTTCGCCTTCCTATTGGCTCTCTTTGTAGCGAGGTTTGCTATTATCCCTTCCTGGGCTTTCTGAATGCATTGCCTCACAGCAAGTGCCACTCTTAGTGGTTGTTAGCACAGCTCTCTAAGTTGTTTAACCTGATGTTGACCTTTATCATGTCCTTTTCGAAGACGTTAAAATCAACATTTAGGAATGATACATGAACTACTTCTCTCTCTCTCTCATTATATATATATATATATATATATATATATATATATATATATATATATATATATATATATATATATCTTAGAGAGAGAGCGAGGGTAGATATAACTCCTAATATTCAACGTAATATAGCCTATGCATGTCAGCTAATACAATAAGTGGAAAAAGAACCCGGAATATCCAGATAAGATCAAACAGACCGTCGTGTACACAATTCAACTTCAATAAGACCTTCAAATGAGTTTTGTCTAGGGGTTTTTGCTAGTATTTATTTCACACCCAGGGTGCTTTTTCAAAAGAGCAGTGTACGTTAGATTTTATTCTATACATTTGCAAGTACACTTATATTTAAACACACTAAAATGAAGCTCACAAAGAGACCTATGTTCGAAAAAATATAAGGACACAATTAGAAAATATATTTACCATATTACCCGTATTTAAATAATGCAAATAAAGAGTCAACAGGATTTACAAACGCTGCAGTGTGTTATGCAGTGTAACAGAAAAAAGGAGACAACAGTTTACTAACGTCATATAGAATGGTAAGCACAGGATAAGTCATTGTAGAGGGATATCTTGTCAGAAAAGAATATAATGTGAAACTGCCTGTACATATCAAAGATAATGTATGACAAAAACATGTTCCTTTTATTTACATTACAGCAGAACATGCTATTGTTATCATTATTAAGACATTGTTTAGAAGTCAAGTTAAACATTTACAATCGGCACAACAATGTCAAGCGCTATTTCAAAAAAGAATTGAGAATTGAGAAGACGAATCCTCCAATGTAGACAATGTGTAAAGCGTGTGATACCCTACTGAAGAACTATATTCGGTCTAGTGTATTTAAAGTCATCATGCTGATCTTACGAAAGGAAGATATAAGTTCTCATGCATATGCATCAGGAACACCATCTTTGCATACTGAACTTGTGTACGCTCTGATACACATACCGTCTTTTCTTTAGAAATATATCAGGTGTAATCTATATATATATATATATATATATATATATATATATATATATATATATATATATATATATATATATATATATATAGAATAAAACTCATATGGCGAATAACAACACTTTCAAGCGTACTGGACCCACCAAGGTATGATGTGTGTCAGGGATTAATTAAAATAGATGCTATAAACTGACGACGAACAGTACGAAACTAGTAACTAACTAGGATAAGCGCTTTCGACTCTTAATGAGTCTTTTTCAAAGGCAAATACAAAACATATATACGATAAACAAATAAACACAAAAACGTTGTGTTTGTAAACCTCTACATGTCTGTCTTCACATGTGCTAAAACTATAAATACAACCAGCTTGTATAGACTAGATGCGGAAACTGAAAATGTTGTATAATTCCCTAAAAGTCTACAAAGCGACATCTATTTTTACTTTTTGTACATATGTAATGCAGATTATATCCCGGATATTTGATTCTATACCGGTTATTCTTATAGTAAAAATTGAAGGATAAAAAGAAGATTTAGAAAATATTAAATTTTACTAGTGCATAGTTTTCATTTTCTAGTCTTCTTGGATTAGACCACTTGGCTTCAATGTTCTAAGGCGGCGTATCCAGTATGATTCATTTTCCTTCCTGGTTTCGGAACTCCAGCTGTGGTTGTTAGCAATAGCGATAAGTATTATATCACTGAAAGTGTGGCCAGGGGAGGAAAAGTGTTCTGCGACCGGGCTTCTGTACAGCTTTTTTGTCATCCAATCAGATCTATGAAGGTTTATCCTTTTGTGTAGCTTTTCACTTTCTCCGACGTACTGAAGGCCACAGATCTTACATGTGATGAGATAAATCACATTCTCTGTTTTGCACGTTTTGTTTGGACCATGTATGTTTAGTTTTGCTTTAGTCACTGTGCTAGTGAATGTCTTGGTCTCTATCATATGTTGACAGGTTTTGCATCTTTTATCGCCACAGGGTCCAGATTGATTAGGTTGGTTTTGACTAGCGATTGGCGTTAGCTTTGCCCCTGACTAGGATGTCCTTTAGGTTTTTTGGTCTCCGGTAAGCTACTACAGGTTTGTTCGGAAGTATTAGGTTTAGTATGTCTGACGATTGCACGGTTGGCCAGTGGTTTGCGATGATTTTACCTACTTTGGGATTGTCTGGGTGATAGGTCAGAATAAATGGTATCCTATCAACCTTTTCTTTCTGTCCATATCTGAGTAGGTCATCACGGTTTGTTTGTTTGGCCCTTAGGATTGCCTCCGCAATCAGGTCTTTGTCGTAGCCTCGGTAAATTAAATGTTTAGCCAGCTCTTTAGACCTTTCTAGGAATCTTTCATCGTCGGAGCAAATTCTGCGTATCCTCAGTGCCTGGCTATATGGAATGTTCTTAATGCAGTGTTTGGGTTAAAGCTGGTTGGGAGGAGATACTGCTGTTTGTCGGTTGGTTTCGAGTAGATGTCTGTGTGTAATTTGTTTTCCACCAGTCTGGTTGTAGTGTCCAGGAAAACATGGTTTGAGTTGGAAATTTCTGCCGTGAATTTTATTGAAGGATGGAAGTTGTTTGCCTTTGATATGAAGTTATCCAGACTTTATCTTCCATACTGCCACTTCATTTCTATATCATCGATAAAGCGTACCCACTCTTAGCATCGGTTGAGCGTAAAACCATACCAGTGGGTACGCTTTGTCGATGATATAGAAATGAAGTGGCAGTATGGAAGCGAAACTCCGAGCGGCTGAAATTACACACAGACATCTACTCGAAACCAACCGACAAACACCAGTACCTCCTCCCACCCAGATGTCATCAAAAACACTGCATTGAGAACATTCCTTATAGCCAGGCACTGAGGATACGCAGAATTTGCTCTGACGATGAAAGATTTCTAGAAAGGTCTGATGAGCTGGCTACACATTTAATTTACCGAGGCTACGACAAAGACCTGATTGCGGAGGCAATCCAAAGGGCCAAACAAACAAACCGTGATGACCTACTCAGATATTAGGGAATTATACAACATTTTCAGTTTCCGCAACTAGACTATACAAGCTGGTTGCATTTATAGTTTTAGCACATGTGAAGACAGCCATGTAGAGGTTTACAAACACAACGTTTATGTGTTTATTTTTTTATCGTATATATGTTTTGTATTTGCCTTTGAAAAAGACACATTAAGAGTCGAAAGCGCTTAGGCTAGTTAGTTACTAGTTTCGTACTGTTCGTCGTCAGTTTAAAGCATCTATATATATATATATATATATATATATATATATATATATATATATATATATATATATATATATATATATATATATATATATATATATATATATATATATATATATATATATATATATATATATATATATATATATATATATGTGTGTGTGTGTGTGTGTGTTTGTGTGTGTGTGTGTGTGTGTGTAAACTCATGACAAACTGGATGCCTCCACTCAGGCGAATAGTACTACAAGCAGCGAAGAATGTGTCAGGCAAATTCCACAAACCCGGACTAGCCAGGTGTTGTCCTGTGACAAATATGGTATTTGCCTCTTTATTCCTGGTACACTAAACGATAGTCTCCATCATGAATAAATCAACTGCAATCTTTGTCTGTAATATTTAAATATTTACCGTGTATGTATATATATATATATATATATATATATATATATATATATATATATATATATATATATATATATATATATATATATATATATATATATATATATATATATTATGGTATAGTTTGTGGAATTTGCCTGACACATTCATCGCTGCTTGTAGTATTATTCGCCTGTGCTGTGTGGAGGCATCCAGTTTGTCATGAGTTGGGACCTGTATTGAGGGATGAAAGGATCCTGGTATTTGAGCAGAAGATTTCCATTACAACACGCTACTTTTTCCCTACTTCTTCTAGACGGGTGGTCGAAATTAGCCTGATTCTGACACATGGTTTCGTTTGAATCAAAATCTTACACTTTAAAAAGTCCTTGATAAGCAAAATTTCCCCTATCCAATAAACATTCTCCCTTGGTGAACATGCTATTCATGCTGGCCCGTTCTAAAACCTCCGTGTTTGGTACATATATATTAATACATGGGAAAACAGTGGCTCAGAGCATCACAGTACCTGGTATAATGACATTAAGTTGCGACAAACTCAATGAACAGTTACAGGTTCTAACGTAGTTGGCTGTTTCTGAGTCTGTTTGCACCTCCATTCTGCTTAACAAAACATTTTTACAACCTATAACCTGACAAAGACAATTTAATTGTCGTATTTCAGAGATAACTTAGAGATACAGAAAAAGGTGTATGTTAATTAGCAAACATAACAGATCACTACACATTTTGTGTCTCAAAGAATCGGATGAAAGAAAATGCAAGAAATTTTATTATTTAAAGGATAATGCATATAACATATTTTTAATTGTAATGACAATAAAATGATTTCAAAACACGATCAATACATTTACACAATGCTAATATTTAAAAAAAGACATTTGTGATAAACGACCGGTGAAGAGTGTTATGAATCGCAATTAAGCTGTAATTTGTCAATTATGGACATTAATGAATAATGACATGACTAATGCCATTGCACGTGTTCATATCATCAATGCAAAATCTATTATCTTTTTTAAAGTAGTTTCAAAGCTATTCAATGCTTTTCACAGGGGTAATTGTACAGATAAGCTGAATGACGCATTCTGGTTTGCTCTCCCATACATTGCAGAAATTAACTCCGACAACATCGGAATTAAGAAAAATGATTGATGTATGTGATTTAAATTTGCTAATATAATGATTATATCTTGCGAAACGTTTGACAAGTTCGATATCCAATCTATGTTGGTGAAACAATGAAACACCTTTTGAAATATTAGTAATATATACTCTAGTGGTTGACTTAGATGACGTTCAAGTATAGAGGACACTAACTTATAAGAAAGAATTAAGAACATGTACCATTCACGTCGCAAGATTGCATGCCTATATTTCGGACATAGGATTTGCTCACGTGGCAATAATGCACTAAACTTAATTTGTACAAGACAGTTTCTAATATTGAATTAACATTGCGATCATACAAATCTGAAACACATTATTGATATATCTTTCATACCATTAAATACATGTTGTCACAAACTTTGGTCAAGAAACTTGCGAAAAAAAGTAAACTGTGAAACCAGTACTTCAGTGTCAAAAGTTTAATTTAAGGTTTAAACTGTCAGCCGTAAAATCCACATGACTAATCCATAGGTTAAGTTAAAAATATCAAATAATTTACTTGGAGAATTTTAAGCAAGATGTCACTGTTCAGTCAGTGACCTTCATATTTGACAATCATCCAAAATCAAAAATCTATTTTCTTGTACAAAAGTATTCTCTTACATTTGTATAATTTCATTCGCATCTAAGGTTTAGGTTTTGAAATTTAAAAGGTACATAATCATACAAATTGCATTGGTCAGGTTGGAAACTGTAATTTGAGTCATTGTGCTGAAATAATTCCAAACAGACAGATTGATCTTATAATAATAAGTTCCATTGTTTATTATCTTATATAAGTCCATTACAAAAGCTGAGTTTAACATTTAAAATATTTATAATTCTTGTCATTATAAACAATAACCAACAGCAGAAGATGGATAATGTTCTAAATGGATGCTACAATTGGGTTTTTGCAATTGAACACATTTTTAACAAGAATGAGGGTTTGGGAAATTGTTTATAAATAACAGCAAATATATGACACCTACGACAAAGTACTAATATGTTTGCATCATATATAGTATGTTTTAGAGAACAGACGTAAGCCACAGTGCATACTTTAATAAGACAAAATATACATTATGAGTATACACTCATCTGCATCATAATAACAGCTTTTGGAGTCAAGACAGCGTATTTGTGTAATTGATAGCATCAATGTAAAACATTCCTTTACTGTCATATTGCCTTTCTCACTGGTCCTAGACATAACTGTACAGGCAGAAGTAAGGTACTATGAGAATAAGCATTTAAATAATTGCATATAGTACAGTTCATGCCGGACTGACAAATATTTACTTGCATTTATTCAACTAACTCAGTTAATAGAACGGATACCAAATATATGGATACAGTAAAATGTAAAAATCAATATTCGTAACAAAATTATAGTTCGTATTGAATGACAAGTTGTTACGTTCCTGGTCATATTCATCTTTTGAATCATATAGTCTAATAACTTAATATCCACTAATGGATTGTCCGATGTCTGATTGGATAAAAATCATAATAAATTACTGCTTTCGTAAAGTCTTCATCTCTGCCAAGATTTGAGTCCACTTAATGTACAATGGACTGATTCTGTTCATGTACACTGAGAGTCTATTTAGCTTTTAAAATGTTTATAGTTTTTCTTGAGAGGATGACGAATCAGCTTGAAAACAATAATATAATCTATTAATAGATTAACCTATTAATCTATTAATAGATTAACCTATTTTGAAACTGACTTTATATAGTGTCCGTTATAAAGTTTTGTTGTTGTCCTTCTATTTTATATTGACTTATTGATATTTGAACGGAGTCATTTTTGTATTCATTCTGACTACTTGTTTTAAAATCACATTCCTTGTTTTCCTGATATGTAATATTTGTGAGTTTTTAGCACTAGCAACAACATAATATGTTAATTTTATTTATCATTCCCAACTTACTTAAATGGTACTAATTTGTTTTCCTGACTAAGGAATAAGGAATAAAAGCAGAAACAATTCGTTTTAAAATATATAATTGATACAGATACACTACAGAGTATATCCATTCAATAAGGTAACATCAGCGGTGTATTTAATAAATGCGTTGACCAGCTTTTTCCAGAAGACTTCCAATTTGTATAGGTTGTCGGAGCCAGGCCATTCCATTCTTGTCAATTTGAAGTAGACTTTTCTTAATAATATGGGAAGATTTCTGATTTTTATGTCTTACAAGGTTACCAAGATGATTGGTTAACTTTGATACAAGGCAATTTTCGCCTCAAATTCTCACCATTGGGTGCATGCAAACTCCTTTGGGACGATGCACAGTACAGCTGATGATGAATAAACTGCATTTATAATTTCATTTGAGATACTGACTCCAATATCAAAGTCTCTATCTGATATACAAACAAGATTTCCTTTCACCTGGACGTCCATCTAAAGTCTGCTTTCTAGTTCCGGAAAAATGTTTTTCAAAACGGTGTCACTATCAGATAAGCTGTTTGCATTATAAAGAAAAAATCTTTGTTGTGCGTGAAAATTATCCTCAACAAACTCGTCCAGTTGTTTACGGATCCGTCTTAATCGTAGAATGTGTCAATCATGTCTGATGTACAAAAAAATACAGACGGTCGCCTTGATTGGATTGGTAGCTAGCTCAGAAAAACCATATATATCTTTAAAACTCACACCTATGTATGTTAGCATCAATGTCTTTCATGTAAGTAGAACGACTCCCCCCACGGTTTCTGCACGGACTATTCCATTAATATCGTTTATGTACCGTCTGTTATTTGCTAACCAATGTAACTCGTCTTCCTGGACACGACTGCAACATATTGGGTTGCAAGCAAATATGAATTTCAGCTTCTTCAATAATTGTGTAATTTATACCGATGTACAAAATCGTTAATCACTTACCTTGTTTGATTATATGTGGCCCTGATACGATTTACAGTTAGATTTAAAGAACGCATATTAACTAAAGCACCTATCATACAATTGGTTTTATGCAATATGTTTTTAGAAAGATGTAAAAAACTTAATACTTTGAATTTCTTGAAAATATGTTCTAGTTTAGTTGAGAAAACACATTGGCTTAGAGGTTCAGAATTTGAAGTTCGTTTATTCTCTCGAAATATAATCCTCAGTTCTTCAAGATCACTTTTATCCATCTTTGAAAGCGTTCCCGTTAAAAAGTATGGTAGTAAGAAACGTCAATTTGGAGAATAAAAAGACTTCAAATGTATTCGCACGACTTAAAAAAATCTTAATTTTCATATCGATTAAATCCAGTAATAAGCATATCCAATTTAGTGATACAAATATAATTGGAATATAATTCTCGAAGACCAATGTTATTTGTGAACATACATTGAATTTGACGTCACAGTAAATGGTGTTTATTTTACTACAGTAAGTGCTGCTACCAATGCTAAGAAATTCGAGATTCTGTACGTGTTGTACTTATGGCCCATCCGCAACGTAGTCGCAAAGCAGATGGCTATAGCTATGTCGTATCTGTTTCTCATATTCTGATGTTTGCTCAATTATACTTCGAACATCTGAATCAATGGGTTTCTTAATTTATTAAATGAGATTTTATGTCGATGAAAACATCGTATCGTAATAGATAGAGAATTTCTAAAGTTAGAACATACAGGTTTATATTTGGACTTGAAATTATCTTTATGTTTCATTATGGGATGCTTCAAATTCGAAGACTGCTATAATGGAAACAAGAGAAGAATGCGTCATTAAGCGTTCCTATAAATTTGTGCAGATCACCATTATTTATTTTCTCTTCAGTAATGTCTTCCAAAGCAGGCCTTGACAATTTTATAATTTTTGGCATGCATTATTTATATAGCTTTAAAGACATAAATGTCAGTAGATACGTTTCAGAGTATTATAGCCATAAAGAACAGACGTCAGTGGCTATTTATACATATTTAGAGAAACAGACATAGTGGATATTTATACATTTTTAGCGAAATAGAAATCAGTATATATGGTAATAGAAACCTCTCTATATGCTTTGATTGTCTAGCAAATAAGTTCATAATGAGCTTGCTAGAGATATAGACGATGGAATATGCATTTTATATTTCTAGTGAACTAGCCATGAATGTATTTTATTTATATGCGTTTTTAGAATTAGACATCATTGGATGATATGTATACAACAAAAGAGAAATAGACGCCAGTATTTGCCATTTATACAGCTTGATGTAAATCGATGTCAGCATATACTATAATCATTTCGTTAGTGAAACGTACAATAATGGATAATATTTATACTGTTTTAGAGAAATATACGCCAGTATATACGGAAATAGAAATGGCTTATATGCATCGACGAACATATAAATGTGACTGAAAAAAGAGAGAATGTATTTTTGTAACTAATTAATCCGTATAGCGAACAAATCGTTTCCTACAAAAAAAACTACGATAATTGTCATTGGTTATATCTTTTTTAAGACCAAAATGCACATGCCTTCTATAGAACGTAGCAGGAAAATCCTTACCTGTTGAATTACCTAGCATAGATAAACACATTATTGTGAAAAATAATTACTTTGTGCTTAGGCAAAAGAGAATTATAAACTGCAGAATTTCACTATATTAGTCAGTCATTTAGCTCTGCATTTTGAAACATGATATGAAACAACCCATTTATAAGACATAACATGTATTCACTATGACGAAACTTATTCTGTATTTTAGAATATCAGGAATGCAATCATGAAATCAACGGGCACAAATAAGCATTCAGGTTCATTCAATGCAAGCAATCTAAAAACTACAAGTTTACTTAAAGTTAGGGACTAGACACTGTAGCTCATCTTCTGGTGTTAAAATCTCCATTTAGGATTAAAGTTGACCATGTATTGTATAGACTTTTAGCTATATAAGATCCAATATGATTTCCGAAAACAAACCTGGACCTGACCTGATGAATGCCAGTACACACCGTATTTTATGTTCATATTCTGGTGATTTATATGTACGCTGTATCAATGATATACCACAGGATGTATAAATGCATCATAAAAATGAAACGAAGCTTGCCAAGCATATATATATATCTATATATATATATATATATATATATATATATATATATATATATATATATATATATATATATATATATATATATATATATATATATATATATATATATATATACACACACACACACACAGAATCAGCAAAGGCATGACCCGTCCGTGAGTAGGAGGAGAAAATTGTCTCCCTTGCCATGTAACTTTGGAAGCATACTTATACTAGGAAAGAACAGTAATAATGAAATTTGGGAAGTCTGATAGCCGAAAGTTCTTTCCCCAGAAATACTCAGTACAGATGTAGTGCGCTATCTTCATCAACGCCATTTACTTATGTATTTAGCATTGTATTCGGTATTTTCAAGTTACTTTATGAGAGGGCTAATCATCGATTTGAAACTATTTTGCAGCATAATAATTAAAAACAAGTATTCTAATTGAATCTGATAAGACACAGTAGTAGATAAATCAAAATATAAAAAGTACTACCTCTCGTGCTTTCATCATGTTATATCCACTATTTGTCTCGCTTTCTAAATTGAGGCATATGCGTGAAATAATATTTAATTCGAAATAGGAAGTATTCAACAAATTTAATTCTCTTTACAGCAACAGCGTACTAGGCCACTTGGTCTCAATGAAACTGACACTTGTAGGCAGTAAGTATACTTGAAAAGAGGAAGCACGTTCAAAGTTGACGTATGATTAAGACGTAAAGTGCATGCAGCTTTGTGTGCAAGAATACTTCGTTGATAAACTTTGAATTATCAGTGTTGGAGAGACTAAACAAACATCCCAACATACGCACACATATTTCATTGTTTTCCTTCATATAAATCATTTACATATAATATATACGTAAAGCCCGCTCCGGCTGCTCAAATGGTTAGAACGTCCGCCTTGGATGGGGTGGTTCATGGATTCGAGCCTCAGTCGAGCCAACCATAGTTTATAAATACGGTCCAACCACCCCACTGCATAAAGTTCTGACCCGCCCCCCCGTAAAAACGTCTGTGGGCGCCAATGAAAATAGCTACCTCGCTTGGTGCTCAGCATTAAGAGTTTAGTGTTGTAACTGGTCGGCCTGGTGTTAGTATAATGTGATAGGGTAGGATATGATGCCACATATCTAAATCATGATGCCCCCTTGCTAGACATCATTATAAACTGCTATACGTCTGATATCCATATCAAAGCCTACTTCAGCTTTATTCATCTGTTATTAACCCAACCTCCTCTCTCTGTCACACACACACACATAAACACCCATAAGTAAATGCAAATCTTAAATTATGTTAACTGTAAGACTTTTACTAATGCACATTATGCAATCGATGTGGTGCTATATAAATGATATAAAATAAAATCGAAACTGCAAAATATAGACTTCAGGTATTAAAATATTTTCAATAAGTTTTTTTATATGGATCATGAAAACTCCGAGCGGCTGAATTAAGATGACATATTGATATGTGTCACCAAAACGTATTGCGGTGATGAAGTATTATATGCAGATAAGACTATAAAACAATCGGTACGTATTTTCTTTTAGAACGAAGACAAACCGGGTATTTAAAGACGCTGGATAATTTAGACAAGTGATTAGCGTTGCTTGGAAACTTAAATTATTTGCAGTCAAAAAGGCAAAACTCAGACTTTCGTTTCATTGTAAACGTAAACAAAACAAACAAAAGAATTTCCGACAAGAAAGCTTAAAAAACCGACTTATGTGTAATGATTATAGAAAAGTATAAATTTCGTGAAGGTGAAACATTATGTATTCTTAAAAATAAATACTTTTGTTTATCTACCAAAGCACGTAAATATTCTCAACACTTTGAGTGAATTTTGCAAACATGTCTTGCATTGATTTGAATAGATCATTTTATAGACTATTAATACATTGCTGTTATTTAATAACTCACCGTCCATGTTATCTGTGTGGTGTTTCTGTCCAGTTTGCTTTATTTCCTTCTCAGTTCAGACGAAGCCAGAGACACTAATCATTGCGTCAAAATTTAGGTTTTTATCTGTATGCAAGTGTTTTGTATATAGATATGAACAATTGTTCATATTTCGTCTTACTAACAATAGACTTTCAAAACTAATCTGATTATGTCATGTATTAAAACAATCAGTCGGAGAAATCATATTATTATTATTATTATTTTTATTATTATTATTATTATTATTATTATTATTATTATTATTATTATTATTATTATTATTATATTTTTATATTTTAAATATGCAATACATATTTGTGAACTAATTAAATCTTTATAAATCCCGCTTAAATATATTTATATATATATATATATATATATATATATATATATATATATATATATATATATATATATATATATATATATATATATAATAAAAACTGCCATACTGATATTTGTGTGCAGCTTGCCAAGCAAGAGGTTGAGAGTTTAAAATTCGCGGCTTCCTTCCAATTTTTTAAACTTTTCTATATGTTGATCTTCCAAATTTCTTGAAAACTTGCTTATCCTTTTTTAATCATTTTCTGTCGCTCTCTACGTCTCAATCCTATGACGGTCGTATAGCTTAGTTTGGTTGCATTAAATCATTGTTTGGAATCCTCCGATAATCTTATTTTGTTTATGCTTGTGAACAAAAATAATTTAAAAGACCCACTTATCTATATACCACCATGACCATCAGGATATACAACTAAATCACATCGAGCCATACAATGAGGCTTTTACGTCATATCCTGTTTAAGAAGAATCAGCAATTAAGTGAATAGCTAGAATCTGAGTATGTAAGGAAGCTCAATATTAGTACGACATATACACAGGACGATATCGACTGCTTTAATAATGAGGCAGTAAGGTCATCACACAAATTATTGTTCAAAGGAAATACTTACATATCAATACATTTAAATCGGGCATAATTCCATTACCAAATTTACACTTAGGCAGTAGACTCAAGATTAACTGGAGAGATATCAGACCTGCGACCTTAGGATTAGAAATCCGACGCTCTATAAAATGAGCTAATACGGCTATCTCTCATCTTGAAGCACCTAGCATACACAGAGTAATAATCTAAATGTATTGATTATATCAGGATACCTTTAGATTATATCAAGATGCATATAAAGACACACTATAAATAAAACAACAAAACTTTATGAGGAAATACAATAAGATTGTTGTTGTCGACAAACCATTGTTCAGCACGCGTTATTGGTGGCGGCCAGCATTGGTGATTTAGGAAGAACACGATAAAACCCTGTTCCGATCACTAAATCAAGGATACCTACTGGTATGTTCTCTCAGGTAACCTCACTGGACGAAACAAGAGAGTCGAACATACGCTGACAGATGCAAGATGGCTGTGATTGGTAAAGGCGAGTGCTACATACCACTCTGCTCTCAAGCGCGCAAAAAATCGAAAGATAATTGTGTTTACATCATTAAGTGCGAATAATTAGTAATCAAACCAAAAGATAAATAAATAAATGAACACAGTTTTGCGCATATCTCAAACATTATGATAATACGTCTTTGGTATAGCTAGTATTCACATCAATTAATTAAACAATATATAGAAAAAAGATATTGAATGACAGAGAGATTTTTTCGCAAATTGTCTATCGAAATCTCGCCGATATTCATGATTGCTTGCCAAGTTTCAAAAAGAACCATGACAAAACCATGTACGGACCACTGACTTGAAGGTAGATACTGGGGTGTTTTATGAATCCCTCACTGGCCGAACAAGAGACTCGAACACACGCGGACAGAGGCGAGATGTTATCGCATATAACAGAGTAGGTAAAAATGCGTCTTTAGCACAATCAGATTTCCGGTTATTGATTTGAAAAGATATATGGAAACAGAGATGACGGGATTTTGTCTTTTATTTGTTTGTTTTGTCTATGTTTCGTATATGCCTTTAACAAACACCCATTCAGAGTCGAAAGCGCTCAGGCTAGTTAGATACCAGTCTATTGCATGGGCTGACCAAAACTAGTCTGCTGCTGCTGAGATAAAGTAATGCATTGAATTTGCCCGGTTAATTAACTTTCAAAATTGTGCAATAAGCATGCACTTATATGTTAAAATTTACAACTGTGCACAAAACATGGGCATTTTCGTATTTGTCTGACGCTATGGTGAATGTTTAAAGATCCAAGTGCTAGTTCAAGAGTGGTTCATTTAAATTTGGTGCAAGTAACCGATCCAGTCGCATTCGAGCTTTGATGTATTATTATATATGTTGGTCTCCCTGAGTCATCATTATTATGAAGAGCCACTAACAGATTCAAGTACTAAGTAATTTCTTTGTTTTTATGGTTCTACCCGCCAATTGACTTGTGATCACATTCATTTTGTTCTACAACGTATTGTTGGATCTGCATGCATGAGATGAACAATATAAGACAGCACATTATTTTAGTGTTCCAAATCCTGCGTGGATACGATGGTCGCTGAAATATGTCAGCAGTCGCAAGTGAATCAAAGGCGCCAATAATTCTTATTCCAATCACAAGGGAAAGGTACATTATATGAAGGCTTGGCAACTGCAATTCATCGTTTCATTAAAGTTCATGAATTCCACTTTGTTCAATTTCAGGCAGATGGAAATGTTTCATGCAAAAGCTTAACCCATGCGGTAACGCTAAGAATGACACGTTGAACTTGTCCACAATAAGGAAGTGTACATGGTAGAGTTTATAAGTGGATTGGAAAGGTTTTATAAAACACATTTGTCAGTCTTATGTGATGCTTCTAGTGTCAGATACAGATTATCAACATGTAACATTATTACGGTTTGTATCCAGTTATTGAAACGCGAGTTGCTCTCATGACTTACATTTGCGATATTTGGAATATGTATTGAAAGTCAGTGCGTGATGTATGCAGAAACTAATATTGTAAGAAATCACAAAGAACGGTATTATTCCCTACGTACAATTACAATCTCCTTAAATTCAATGACAGAAAATTTTCGTATTGACTTTTATCTGGTTATTCCATATTTCAGACTGTGCCCTGTTGCAAAATTGCTTGTTTACATTTTATATAAATCAATATATTTAATACAGAGTTTGGACCTAAAAACATAACTGTTTGTCACTGTAATACTTGGGTCATGAATCACAATGCGTGTCAAAGAGAAAAGAGATGCAATTTCTGTCTATAACAATATATATACTTCAAGTGGTGAACTGTATTTAATAAAACAATACTTGAAACCTATTTTAAATTTGTGCTTAAGTACATTGTGATCTAATCTCACTTTTGTCATATTTTTTGTCGACTTGATGGGAGGGATAGAAGAGATATGTAACTCTATTGTCAAGCTGATACAATTCATTTCCTTGTAATAAAATAAAAAAGAATATGAAATATCAGGGGACCATATGCAAGCCGTTTGTATAATTTTTCAACACGTCTTTTTTATTGACGACTTTGAACCTATATATTTATTCATTGTAATCACTGAACTTGCCAAAGTTGTAACTTTAAAGGTATTTGGAAAAGAAAAAATATTAGACATAATCATCTTGAAATACTAAACAGTAATAGTCGATGAAACCCTTGTTGCGCCATTTTGGAGAAGAAAGTAATATTTTATGTTGGCGCCTGTAAAATGTCCCCTCATGAAAGACGACTTGTCTTGTTTGACATCTGTAACAAGTCGCCTCATGGAACATGAAAAGTTTTGTGCAAACAATTTTACCAATCTCCCCATGACAAGGGCAATATATGTAAATTATTGCATATATTATCATTGATAAGCAAGTATTAATAAATTGAAATTCTTCAGCATAATTTTGTAAGCTCTTCCCTGTTAGCTAATCAAAATTTAACATTATTGCGCTAGAACACTCATGCATCCTACGCTCGTATAAATCTCATTTTATTTAACAAATTAAATAAATATTAAATAAATATTCGAATTTTAAGTATCCATTTTATGTGACGTCATGAATTTTAAATGTATTGTCTCAGTCAAGGGCGATAGTCATTCATTTCCTTTAAATTATTGCATAAATTGATTAATGTTTATAGAAGGAAGACAATGTAAATAGATTAAATCTAGGATCAATATATAATAATTTTGTACATTTACTGATTACTGTATTGCTAAGCCCGTTTTATAGGGTTTTTCCGGTGATAACATATTTAATGGTTTGCATGATACTAGGTGTATAATATAAATAAGGTAGACATATGTAAGTGGTGGTTGTGCTGATATTTTTGTGTAATAAGAATAAGAGAAAAGAAGATAATACAGAGAAGATTGTATAAATGTGAGTTATTTAGAATGAAAACGAATAAAGTACGTTTTATTGTATCATGTTCTCTGTTCTTTATTTAAATTTACATATTTACAATTTCCTCTGCATACAACGATACTGATATTACCGTATTGTCTTATTGTAAACATACACAAAATCTGGAACTAAAGCAAATTATGATATAGATGAAAATATTCATTTCAGAAGAAAAAGAATTCTTATACAATGTATATTACTTCTATCCAGCAAAATATAAACCAGTAAAAATATAAATTATGTTGCAATTCCAAAAGTTCATTTAAAGCTCGATTTAAGATTTAAATGATATACCTCTATCTAATTACTTATGTGTTGTCCGTATGAAACCGGAGTGACCGGGCCCAATTGATACTCACTTTACCCTTTGGGATGAAGATGCACGGATGTTAACACAAATATTCTTAACAGAGGCAACCAATTTATTCTGACTCGATGTTAGTAACATCGACTTTACCAGTTAGTGCTCAGTAACAAAGAATGCTGGAGACATTGGCGCCATTACGAACATGACTGAGGACATATTGGGATGCATTAATAGATGTAAATGCATAGTCAACGAACAGTATGTTATATTAAATAGCTCCACTGAGTAAAAAAAAATAACTGTCGAAGAGTTCCTTGCAACAAATTCACCGGGTACAGCACAATTGATGAACCGAATGCCTGTTTATTTCGTGCAACTCAGCCATGTTCTTTCGACTAGAAACCGTCTCATGACAGTGGAACCAATGTAAATAACTTGTATTGTAAAATGTAATACTGAAATGATATCAGTATGGTAACAATTTTTGAGTAGAATTGCAATAAACTAAAGTTTTGTTACAAATTTTGTACCTTGTCATTTTTGTATTGCCAAAGGGGTGTTAATTTTACACATCTGTAACATATAATACAGGGTAAATAAATGTCGAAGTGACCATTGAATATTCTGCCAATTTAACACAGGATTTTAATATCCACTCGGTTGTGCTGTTTCTCCCTACCTACGGTTATTTGCGTTAATCACATATATCCTTTCAAACAGACGCTTTCGCGCATATCTCTGAACTATAATTTCTATTAGCAAAACGTTTGCACGAACGTCAATGGCAATGATTGCTTCTATGAGTATTAAAATTAGAATGAAATTAATATATCATCGCTGATCGTATATACAAATGAAATAATTCAACACTTTCCCCAACATGTTTGGATGCACGTGAAATAGATGATCATCTCAATAACGAATGAGTCAACCAGAAGGCAGTCATTTAAAAATGTATCATAAATGCTTTAGATGAAAATATTTATTGCAACAAGTATTGAAATTAAGCATCTCATGTCTAAATGCTATGTTCAGATGCTCGGAAGTGCATTCATTTTTTCCAGTTCATGAACAACATAAACAACATTCTAAACACGCAGAGAAATTGACAATTAAATTAGAAAAAGATAACGCTCAACATATAAACTGTTAAAATACACACTTCAGAGTTTCAAAGTTTGAACAAAATCTCAATTATCCAAATATTCGCTCTATGGTATTTAAATTTTCAAATTATCTGAAAATCCATAGAAAGCTTATGTTGATTCTGAAAATGAAATCTAGAAAAATGATAAACTGAAAGCACATTGATAATATTGCTAATATAAAAGCCTTATAGATCATTCAGCATTGATTGAACTAAATTAGATGATACTAATTTGATAATAAAGCGATAAAATTGTCAATATCATAATTTGGCCATCATAGTTTGCTCTGTATGCAACACTAATAATAACTAAATAGAATTCCTTAAACATTGTGTCATTTTAAAGTAATCAAAACAAATATGCTCTATTCAAGATTATTTTAATATCACAAGTGCATTTAATGATGGCTTTCAACAACTTTTTCCAGAAGTCTTCTAAGTAATCCTGATTGTCTATGCCTGGCCAGTCCAGTCGTGTCTATTTGAAGCAGACTTTTCTCAGACAGGCAGGAAGAGATCAGACCTTCACATCTCCTAAAGTGACCAATATGATTGGTGTCCCTTGATACAAGGCAATTTCCGCCTCCGATTTGAACCATCATCTGCGTGCAGACTCTTTTGAGATGATGAATAACACAGCAGATGATGAAGTGACGGCATCTAAAATCTCATCTGAGATACTTACCCCAACAGCAAAGTCTCGATCTGATATGCACACAAGATTACTCCTTACTCCAACTTCAAGCTGGAATCGTTTTTCTAGTTCGTGCAACATTTGTTTCAATACTGTAACGATCATATAAACTATATGCAATGGAAAGAAGATATTTTCGGTGCAGAATAATATTGTCCTGAGCATACTTGTCTAACTGCTTACGGACACGATTAATTCTGAGAATATGTCGATAATACCTGACGAACAGAACCGCACATATGATAGCTAGGAACGGTATTGTACATAATGCAAGGAGACCTCTGTAACTCTGAAAGTTACAATTATGACTGTAAGAATCAATGTCGTCCGTATAACTTAAGAGGAAACTTCCTGTGTTAGAGCAAATTATTCCATCAAAATCTGAAATGTACGGCTTTGATTTCGATAGCCACCCTAGCATCTCTTAGTGGTCACAATTACAATGTATTGGGTTGTTAGCTAAGCTTAGGTGCACTTTGCCAGCATCACTAACCAAGATTTTATATTCTTGTGCAAATTTATATATTACTTGTTTTGTTCGAAAGTCTAACACCATAAGACAATTTCCTTTTAGATTTAATAATCGCAGTTGCAACAAATTAGTTGCAAACCATTGGGTATTATGCAAACGATTATCCAAGAAGATCCGAAATCTCCAGCTTGTTATTGTTTGCAAATATATCCGAATGAAGACGAGTAAATCCATTTCCTGCCAAATTCAGGAAACGAAGTTCCCGGTTCTCCGGGAATAAAATGTTAAGTTCCTCAGGATCAGTTTCTTCCATCTTTGAAAGAGAATTACCATTCAAAATAAGGGTTGTTAGTGAACACATTTCATAGATGGTAAGACTTGAAATGTATTCACACTGATTTGAGGAAACATAATTTTTCAAGTCGGTTTAATCCTCTGATATCCATATCCATTCTAATATAATACATATTATGTAAGTATAATTCTCCAAGAGCATTGTGGGAAACTACATTGACTTTGATGTTCACAGTAAAAAGTGCTGATTTTGTGAAATTAACAACTTCTAGGCTATATAATACTGGTATTGGCTGAAAATTCCAAAAATAAAAGCAAAGCCGGTTGCCATATCTGCCTTTCCTATATTTGTCATATTCGCAATTTGTCTTATATCTATTTTTGAGCAATTAGCTTTTGTAAATTATCTAACTTCATGACTGTGAAATATGTTTTTTATGTCAGGGAAAGCATCGTTAAGTGAAATATCTAAATCTTCTATAGATGGAACATAAAGAATTAAATTTGGGCTTGATATTTGTTTTATGTTTGATTTCGGGATGTGTAACACTCGAAGAGAAGTTTGGTTGAAGCACGAGAAAAATGTATCATCAAGGGTTGCTGTTTGAGAATCCCAGGAAGTGTTATAGTTTATACCTACTTCGTAAACTTCTTCCAGAGCTGACCCTGAAAATTTGACAATTTTACAGAGTCCATCGAAATTAAATATGTCGAGAAGCTAACATTTATATATCGAAGGCTGAGCTTCAATGATAAATTGACCGTAGCTATTTCCATTGCAACCTGAAATGTGAAACTTGAGAGCTTTGGTAAAACTATTAGCTCGTCCATTCAGAAACATTCACCATCACTGATGAAGCTCTATCACTGACAATACATATCTCTCTCAAAACATTAAACCCATACTGGAAAAAACGTTTGAACGGAAACTGTAATGCATTAACTTTCCCATCACTGCTAAAATGAAGTCTAAAAGTTTGAATATATTGTATCGGAGAATCAAACAAAACGTCTGCTGTGAAGTTTTTTCTAACATGTCTATAAAACGGACACTATGTGAAACTGTTTCCTCTGTCTCTACACGGGCAATTTGCTGCACACTTGCTCTATGAGCATAACAGGCAATACAGTCAAAACAGCGAAAATAGAGCCATTGTCAACTTGTACGAAATGTCATCTGGAAAGAAAGGTAATAAAGGCGTTAAATTAATCAAATAAATGTAAGCACTCACAGAGGTAGAATGGTAAGACCAGGTATAGAAGGTTAGATGGACTATTGATTGCTCATCCTCTGTTACATAATAACAAACAAGTTAAACCTATGAAAGAATTGTGCAAACTCTTTAACTTTTAGTTGCAGGTCAGTAACGAAATACAATTTAGCGGTCTCCCCGAATGATGTAAACTGTCCCTGAGTATATTATTTGAAGATGAAAAGAGAAGAGAAGACCATAAACATTGACCACTATTTGCTGAGATAATGGATTCTCATTATTCGAGCGGTTCGAACAAGTTCTCATATACGGACGGAAAAATATATCCACTTGGTAATCGAACTTCTGGAACCTGTGACAAATATATCTCCCCAGGAATTCAAGCATGATCAAGAACATGCTACGTTCGTTAATGCGACCGCGATATGAAATGCTTTATGTGCTGTGAAATTACATAATGAGGGTGAAGTTCTAAATTCTTACGCACGAAAGTGTTTATATAGTGATAATTTAATGTGTGGGAATATTCTTCCGAATGGCTATCCTATGAAATGTTTAGGTTGCATGTGCTCAGAGTAGCACATAGGTCCAGGTTGGAGTCCACTTATGCAAGTAGAAAGCAACCGACATAATGTTAGCCGAATTTCATTGTACTAGCTTCAGTAGGTCGTAACACTATTATGTCGATAATGTCAGGCTTGGCAGAGGATGGTCTCGAAGAGAAGGATACCATTATACCAAATACTTTGAATATATAGCACATTGGTATCCATCAAGATATTTGAAATTACAGATAACCGAAGGCTGTAGTGTTACCAACATTAGAAGTAGAAAGTGTTGTGGAGAGACCTATTCACATAGTTAGCAGGGTAGAGGTAACTTAGTAGTTCTCACATACTGTAGGATCAATTTTTTGACTGGACTTGTGGCAACAATTACTACCACACAACATTAAATCACTCCATGCATAATGTATTCCATGTATAGAGCATTGCTATAGATATTAAACGGGAAGTTAAATACATTGTACATTAGATTTGTGCGGAGAAATTGCGACAATAATAACTTAAACACCACTTTACTCGCGTAAAGAAATTTACTGAGTTTTCGTCTTTGAGCTGCGACATGTTAGGCATATTTGTTGTCGAATGTGGAGTGTGCAAGAACTATGGTCGTTTAATGGATGAGGAAATTGAAACGATCTACCAATACTATGTCCCAAAACAATCTCGAAAGGTGCACGAAGCATTACACTCGCGGAATGTGAGGTATAATGTTGATGTTTCTCAACACAATTATTAACATTCTCTTGGTCCAAAGGAATGCTTCCTTTGGAGGCAAAGATGTTAATGATTTAATGGACATGTTTTGTCTGATTAACGTGAACCAACACTGTTTTTATAAATATTTAATCGATTTTAAATAAGCACCATTCGAAGAATTGTCTACAAAGCTTTCATCCGAGAAGAGATTTAACTACTACACAAATGTATGAAGAAATAATGGTACCATTAAAAAAGACTTAGTATCTCAGCAATTAAAGACTAATATCATGCATTTGTTATAAAAGTCGTTGTAGAGAAGATTGAAAGTCTTACCTCTAAAACATATATCATGTTGTATCCACAGTTCGTCTCACAAAGAGTAGACATTCATTCAAAGATTGACAATGCTTTAAATCAGCAAGAAGAATTTTCCATTAACCGTGTTCAGTTTTAAATTAGCAATTCAAACTATCACGTGGTCTGAACGAATTTGAAAACTGCATACGACAAGTTGATTTGCAAAACATTTCAAAGATCGAAGAAGACGATACGATTAAGAAAACAAACTGCTTCAAATTCCAACCATTACACAATTTTATGACACTTTTTAGTATACGTATACCTCCTTAATATACATTGATTCGCCAGTTTTTAAACAAACATACAAACTGGACACACACGCATTCGCACTAACGCACACTCTTCAATGCTCATTAGCTAAATTATAAACATTTTTCATGTGCACTTATATCCATGCATTAAAGCTCTTCATTATTATTCCAGATTTATAAAACATTGAAATGAAATACCTTGTCATGATGTAAACCTGAAAAAACTAGGAAAGCTTTGTATACATTTCGTAGTGATCTATTAGAATATCAAAATGGAAGAAAATGGCTATACCAATCGTAGCACTTCCATGCCAATAATACTTTTGAACTACATATTCTCATACAGGGAATATATCTGCCTTATGTTTCCATGTTCATGCCTATTTATTTTTCATTGTTCTTCTTTTACTTATTCCTCTTTTCCTCTCTCTCTTCCTCTCTCCACATTTGGATTTACAGATGTTATCAAGATGTCTCAGTTGCACATATTATATTATTGTACATTGAGTTCAATGAAATGCCATCAAGAGGTGTCCCACCATGAACTCCAAACAATATCAAGTATTATCTTTATGCATAAATTATTTAGATAAATCATAGAACCTGTCAGCTTCTAAACTATCACAACATGTTTCTTTGTGTCAAACACTGCTAAATTGATTTATGTTTACCAACATTGAAATTCAAACAAATATTGTGCTTTTATGAAAAAGGCTGATGACTAATAATTGTTTATAATACGCATTATAATCATTTTTGAACACGATCAATAAATTAAACGTTGATTAATGTTTTGTAAACCATAAGTACTTCTCAACATAATAAGTGACACTAAAAGTGTCACAGTTGATGTTATATTAAACGAATGAAGAACGAACAACGTTACAATTCGCAAGAAGTTTATATAGGCTGGTTGAGGCAATGTATTTATATGTTTAACTCACGTGGATACAGCCATGTAGAGTTTTACAAACACAACGTTTTTTGTTTATTTGTTTGTTTTGTATATGTTTTATATTTGCCTTTGAGACAGACTCATTAAGAGTCGAAAGCGCTCAGGCTAGTTAATTACAACTTTCGCACTGTTCGTTGTAAGTTTATTGCATCTTTTTTAATCAATCCCTGACACACGTGATCCTTTATATATAATATAAATATATATATATATATCGTCGCTAAATTTTTTAATTACCTTTGATCTGTTTTGATCGGGAAGCATTATTTATCACCTTTATAATTTTATCGTTTTACTTTCAACTGTTTGGTTTCGTATTACTGGTCAATAGGAAACATTTTATCAATTTCAAATATTCAAGGGTATAACCTTTTGTAGGGAGCTAATTAGCTTTCCATTGCTGGTGTGCCGTAAAAATCTAACCAACCAACAAATAATGCCTATATTGGTGAGCAATCAGTAAACATAGCTCTAAAGATGACAGTATTCAAAATTTTTTTCACGTATATAATATCAGTATCGAATGGGTCAATCCTTATCCTGACGGGTACTAAGCTGTATCTGACGTTTGATTTAAAGATTATACATATCATTGTATTTGTGTTATCATTTCAGATCGAGGTGACGAAGTTGAAGCATCTGTATTAATTTAGCACCTCTGATCGCTAAATGTATGTGAAAAAAAAACGGCATTGCCAGACCCTCTTTTACACTCAAATACAATCTAGCATTGACAGACCCTCTTTTACACTCAAATATAATCTAGCATTGACAGACCCACTTTTACACTCAAATATAATCTAGCATTGACAGACCCTCTTTTACACTCAAATATAATCTAGCATTGACAGACCCTCTTTTACACTCAAATATAATCTAGCATTGACAGACCCTCTTTTACACTCAAATATAATCTAGCATTGACAGACCCTCTTTTACACTCAAATATAATCTAGCATTGACAGACCCTCTTTTACACTCAAATATAATCTAGCATTGACAGACCCTCTTTTACACTCAAATATAATCTAGCATTGACAGACCCTCTTTTACACTCAAATTTAGCAAAAGGCACATAAAAATCAAGCATAGAAACTGACGTACAAGCATAGGACGTACAAGCATAGGACGTACAACTATCAACTCAAAGAAAACTTCGAATAATCGCAAATACAAATACCACAAAGTTCTCTACACCACCTGCTGCCAAAACACTCAATGTTTGTTTGTGCAATGGTAAAATGTAATTCACCACTGTATTCACTAATATTACATTTACAAATTAATAATTTACAACAACAATGTAATATCACCGATAAATCCGAGCACATATATGAAACTTCACAGCGTACATAACCCAATACAAATCGGATACAAATTTTGTTTTAGTCAGTTTTACTCTTCATCACTCTATGACTCGTGCTTGGACCACATCACTCATAGATTACAAATGCTAATAATCCAAGGGTTTCACCACTTGTGTGCCCTGCTTGCTAAAATGGGCACAATTCATGAATTACAGAGAATGTGACCTATATCAGTAATCATTAGAGCGTAAAAAATCACACACCATTATAATGATAATACTTAAAGTTATTAAACCATTAATAATTTCACACACCATGATCATCACATTTGACATTATAATATATTATCATACAATACAAAATTCTCCACCACATTTGAGCAAGGATTTTTTCATTCAAGAACAAATGATATTCTGCATCTATTTGTCTTCAAGAAGATTATAAACTGTGGTGAACGCATGACATTTTGCTGAAATGTAATTAGTAATGGACAGCAGGAAAAAGAGACATCATAACGTATTGCATTCCGCTTCCCTTTGGGCATCCAAGAGCAAGGAATGCATAACCCATGCTTGAAAGTAAATTATTTCACTGTATTTCACTTTTTGCATTGAACAACACTAGAATGAATGAAAGCTAATTTCATGCATTTTTGAGATTCTTTTAATATGTAATCTTTATGTGTGTTTGAATTACATAACTGTCTTTCTTGGTTAGTTATTAAGTTTTATTTTACTTTGTTGTCAACCTTTCACGAGTTGCTACTGCTCATCAGTGGTACGACTCTATGATTTTCAATTAAAAAATACCAAAGAACTAAAACCAAAATGTTTGTAAAATTAAAAACAAAATTGTATTATATTATAATACAAAGTCAAAATGAATAAAATAACTTGAATCCCAAATAATCATTGAATTTCTAAGAAGTCATAATGGCTAATATCCTAAATAAACTTTAGTAGTGTTGCAAGACAATTCCAACACTGAAATTATTCATGTGCCATATGTGGTCTGTAGTTTCTTATGTAATATAATACCAATGTACTAAAATGTATTTATATACCAACGGTCTTTTGTTAACCGCAATAATATAATTAATAGTTTCCTTGTTGAATTTACTATCAAACTCAATTAATGTTATTGTCCAAAATTATTATTCATCGTTTGGTATTTACAACGAATAATATGAATTAAATAATTATACCCAAATCCAAGCACTGCACATCAATAATTCATCTTGATTCTACTTGGATGTTTGTTTATTTTCCAGTAAACCAGATTACATTAAAACACTAAGACACAAACTAATCACTCGGATGAGAGTGGAACGTTCATTTCCAGAAATAAAAATCTTATTTTAGCTAGAAGGTCTGCTGCTAATATTATAATAATTTCATGGTGACTTTTCAATGAAACGGACTCAAAACTGAGATACACATGTTGGTTACCAAACCAAGCAAAGCGGTCAAATGCAGGTATAAAATTAATTTAATTCTAAACAAGGTCAACATCAGTTATAAAATATAATCATTTACAACCTATCGCCTCGCATATACTAAATATTTAAACAAAAATAAACTTTTACAAGCCTGAGGTCATTTCTTGACCAAACGGTGTCAAATCCTGGTGCGATTCCTGGTAGAAGTCATGGGTTTACCCCACATTTCCAAAGACTTACGTATTTTGACTAAATGTATTTTTTAATTATCATTCTATCATTTAAAACATACTGCAATGTCTGTTCTGTATTTAACGTGTTCTAAGGTTCTAATGCACATTCATGTTATATAACCAACAGGTAACAAAACCTTAAAAAAAATCTATTTTAAAACGAGATATCAAATTATTTCGGTCGAAAACAAACGACCTCCCTACTTTAGTAACTAAAATTGAGGTATAATTTTTTAACTGCTTTTTCCCATTTATTATTGTCATTAATATTATTATTATTATTATTCATATAATAATAATAATAATAATAATAATAATAATAATAATAATAATAATAATAATAATTATATATATATATATATATATATATATATATATATATATATATATATATATATATATATATATATATGTGTGTGTGTGTGTGTGTGTGTGTGTCTGGTTGTGTGCCTTTTGTATGTTGTTTACACCTGTGTTTCCGTATCTAAGCCATTTTTTTCTGATGCTGGTCTTTATTTCTCTTCATTCCTTCCTTTCTCTTCCAACACTTATTGATGTCCAGAAAATAGCTGAACTATAGACCCTCTTCTAGACTATATTATGATGCGATAAACAATATGAGAAAATTAATTGAAAACAACAGAATCTTGAATTCAAAAAAGTAACTATATGTTAATAAGTTTTCTTATTTAATCTTGGAGACAGTCAGCTACTGAAAATACATGAACATCTGCTGTCTGTCATCGAGAATGTATTACACTCTTACGGCATTGTATTCGCGTAATAGTCTGTCATCGATAAAGTATTACACTCTCATGGTATTGTATTCGCTTAATAATCTGACGATTAACTATACGCAATTTTGTCATAAAACAAACAAGCCTGATGTTAGAACATTAGTGTTGACATAATTCAGGAATTATGTGGAATAGAAACTACCACACACAAATGCAAGTTTGAAAGTAGAAATGAAGAAAATACAGCAACGGAAATCTTTACAAGCAATCTCGTAAAATTTATATCAGCAGTGTAAATATAAGGAAATAGTTCAGTTGTTACGTATAATCATTTTGTATTGTTACGAGAGAAATATTAACAGCATATCTACCACACACGTAAATATTTTATATACATTATAGGAATTTAATAAAATATTTTCCTTTGATTTATATGGACCATTTAAAATACTATACTAATATGCTGCTTTCATGTCATAACTTACTTTAAAAGTCCTGTATGTAGTGGATATTTTTGTTCAGTTTGCTTTGTTGTTTTTGACCTCGGTGATTTTAACTTCGATACATCAGTATTTGGATATGCTTCAGTATGCAGACCGTCTGTATGTAGATCTGAATAAGCTGTGGTTATATAGCACAGTTAATGATACATCAGATATTTAACTCATATATGTTAAAGTCGTACATGATGTACACTCTAGACTGTATGAGGAAAAGGGTTTGTTTTATGGCATTGAGTTTAAACATTCAGCTACAAATTTTGATACGGAATCAAAATTGTCTTTAGTCCCTTTTTACGTTGCTGTAAGGCTGTGTTTCGGGGTCTCCAGATGAGCTGAGTTTGATTTAAATTAAATTAAATGAGTTTGATTTAACTTAATTTAAATTAACAGTTTAAGGAAGCATTTATGTTCAAAATCCAATAACCAGCAACATATACACCCTATCATATCAGCCAGATAAACAGGCGGTTAATGTCATATCCTGTTTGACACGAATCAGCCACTATGAGAATACCAAGAATATAAAATAGTACGGAAACTATACCAGGAAGACATTTAAAACTATATAGCAATAGGTTTTCTAATTGAATTATGGAGACAGTCAGCTACTGAACTTATGCGACCTGTTGGTAGCTATTTTGATATTGAGTCAGTGTGTTTTCACACGTTTTTGATTAAATGGAAATGTAGACATATCATGCCAAGGAATTAGGTTATAAGTGCATTTATGAAATATACATACTTATAAGACCCAGACAGGCATGAGCAGGTAGTGAATCAGCTTCCGTATAATTACAAATTAAACGCTCCACCAGCTGAGCTTTCTCAGCTTCCTTTTTACTGAAACATGACGCCTATAAATGTATCTAAACTCTAAACTTTGCATCATCTCAAGATGCCTGATGGAGGTCGATTCGAGGTTTATGAGGTTTATGTTGATGAAAGTTGTTAAAGTCTGCAGTAAATGTCAAAGCAATAGATCACAATTAACTTGTTCTTGTCCAGACGTATAATTACAATCCCTTCAAATTAAATGACAAGGTCTTTTAGTTTCTACGTTCCTTAGGGCATGCCATCTTTCATGATGTGTGTGCCATGTTGCAGACGTTTTGGTTTACTAATTATTTATTTTGATACAGGGGCAAATTTAATATATTTTAATTGAATAACGATTCCATTAAAGCACTGAATCGTTGTAGGGCATAAAGTTGAACCTGGTTAACATTTTCATTAAAGCTGCATTTTATGTCTAAGAACTTGTTACGTGTAATTTTATTTGACGACACAAAACGCAATATGAAAATGTGTAAATTCAAAATTTATAACATATCTGTAGTAATGCACTGCAAGTAAATATCTGGACTTGAACTGTTTTGCACAAATAAGGAATTCATTCTTACTTTAATGAATATATGTTGGGTAAGGAAAAAAATCTACATTTGCATATTTAACTGCAACATACAGAATCATTGCTGGGATTTGAACCGAGACAATGATATTCCATTCAAGTGGTTACAATATATGTCTCCCCATTAGGAAAGCCTTGCTGGAGGACATAATGTAACCCCGCGACTGAGATATGTTTCTCTCGGTCCAAAGAAGAACAAGGATGAGAGTAGACGGATGAGAGTAGACGGATGGGTAGATTATTTATTACTGATCCTCTGTGGAATGATATTAAATAACAAAAGCCAATTAAATATTTATATGGACTTGTTACCATTTCATTGCGGGCCAATAACTAAAACGAATTTACACCTCTCTCCCAATAGTATTAACTGTCACTGAGTATATTATTTGAACATAAACTTCATATAAAAGCGAAGAAAATGATCAAGAAAACCACATTGACAGTGTCCATTATTTATTGAGCTAATGCTATCCCATTATACAAGCGGTCAGAACAAGATCGTACACACAGACGGAGAAATGGCCACTGCGTAAATCAAATTTGTGGAACCTTTGACCGATATATATCACGATGAATAAATGCATGAGCAAGTGCATAACACTCTCTTTGAATGTGACCGCGGAGAAACATGTTGTTCGTGCCGTGAACTTACGAAATGTCGCGGAAGTTCTAAATTCTTACGCACGAAAGTGTTTATGTTTTGATAATTTGGCAAGCCCGATGGGGATAAGTTCTTTCAATTGTTCTCCTAAAACACGCTCCGGTTGCATGAACTCAAAGAGTACAATTTGGCGTTCCATTTGTTATGAAGAAAACAACTGACAAAGTGATAGACGAATTTCATTGTACTAGATTCAATATCATTGTAAAACAATTATGTTGATTATGCGATGCGCCCCAGAGGATGGTCTCGAAAGGAAGATTACACGGGATGCCATTCGTCCAAATAAATTTAATAGAGATCACCTTTAAAATCTTATCCATCGACAGCGTGGGATTTGTATTCCATATCATAGATACCCCGAAGTCGCGGCTTTCACGCCATTTGAAGCAGAAAGTGTGCGGGAGGGACCTGTTGATATCATCAGTTGGGTAGAGGTGCTTCAGAAGGTTCTTACGGATTGTGTGACTCACATGACACCGGGATTCGTTGCAGCAATTTGGTTCGTTGTCAAAAATTGAGTAGTCATAAAAAAAACTTCTAATTACCTCATGTATAAGGCATTGCTATATATATTTAATAGGACGTTAAAATGAACTGTGCATCAAAATTATAGGGAAATTACGAGAATTTGGACCGTAATTTAATACAAATGTACTCGCCTATCGCAATGGCCGAGGTATCGGCCGTCAAGCAGACACAACGTAGGCGTATTCGACGTTTTGTGTGTGCATTCTGCGAGAACTGTGATAGTTTTAAGTGTAGTGGACGAGGAAATTTGAAACGACCTACAAGTGCGAAGGCCAGCAACGTACTCACGAACTGCATGAAGTATTACACTCAAGGAACGCGCAGTAGAAACTTCGATACTGGTGGTCGAGTGACGTTGTTTCTCCACACAAGTAGAAGTAATATTTTGGTCTAAAGTAATGGGCCATTTGGATTCATACAGGTCAAGGATTAAATGGAAAAGTTTTGTCTGATTAAAGCAAACCAAACACTGTTTTCATAATATTTAATCACTTGCAAGTATTCAGTGTGTATTTGTTTCTCAAGTATCATTCGATGAATAGGCTACAAAGTTGTATCAGTGAATAGATTTAACTAATACAAAACTATATGCAATATTTTCCAAATTCTGGATTGCATGAATAATAGTCTATTTGAGAAAGATTTAGTATCACCGCAATTAAGGACTAACATTATAAATATAGAAAAGATCGAAAATCTTACCTGTCATACAAAGTTACATGTTGCATCCACTGTTTGTCTCATAAAGAGCGGATTCAGCCATAAGAATGACAACATTTAAGCAGCAGCGGAAAGTTTACAACTGTGATCAGCTTAAGATGACCTATTCAAAAGATAGCGTGGTCTGAATGAATTTGAAACGTACAGACAAGTAGATTTTAAAAGTGTCTGCAAGACAGAAGCTGATGATATGATAAAGTAGATAAAGAGCTCCCAATTTCAAAGATGGCACATAAACGTGATAATTTTGAATATAAGAATTCATGATTGCCATACTTTAAGTTGTCAGTTTTATACGCACTTACGCACACACTTCAATCCTCATTGAGCTGCCTTATATGTCCCAATGTACATTCAAGAGAAGAGAGGCGACTAAATTTCACCAGCGCTCTGCCGCCTTGGAAATATAGCTCTTTATAATTAATTCCGATTTATGAGAACTGAAACGAAATAACATCTCTCGCTATTACGATGAAAACAAAGGAAACAAATCTATGTAATATATTTCGAAGTTAGATGTTGAAACATAAAAATGCAAGAAAAATGGCTACATCGCTGTTGGCACTATACTGGTGATATTTAAACAAACAACATATTTTCCCTTATGTATGCTATTCAAACCTCCATTTCCATATTCATGCTTATTTCATTTTTTTCTTCTTATACTTCAATATCTCTCTCTCATCGGATGTGCATATATTGAGATGTGTAAATAGTAAAGACTCTATTATTGTACAGTACACGGTCAAAGACATACAATAAAGCCATTCACCAAAACAAACCCAAAACAATAAAATTAGACGTAAATTATTACCTTTTTGCATAACTTTTCTAAATGAATCATGGAAATTGTCAGCGACTGAGCTAATATAGTGCTCTTTGTCACCAGAGCAGTGTTACTTGATACAGTGTTGTTTACCGACATTGTTATGCTATAAACGGTACGCGTTTTGTTTAAAGAAAGAAAACAAAAACGGTGATTAGATATAATACATTTTAACAAAGTAATTTTAAGTCTCGCCACAGTCATATTTCAACACAATTGGTAAGTCTAACGTTGATTACTATTTGCAAACCAGAATGCTTTTCAATATAAAAGATCTCAAAAAATGTTACGGTTAAAGTTAGAATAAAGGAAAGAAAAAATAAATATTTTCAATTAAGCTAAATGAAATATAATCTTTCATTGAAATGTAACGCTATCAAGTTTGTCAGATACCTCCACTTATATGTCTTCAGATTGCCTTATGCGAACTGTACCAATCCGGACATAAAATGCGAAACTAAAATAATTTCCTTCATTCTCAAACTAATGATGTCATTATTCTTAGAAAATAGTTTTAAGCATGCGATTTGCAACCGAAAATTGTAAAACAAATCTATCCCAAATTTTATTGTGAAATAATTCATCAATTTGTATCTTAGCAACCTTGAGACACTGGTTCTCATGCAAAAAGCGATGAAAATTTGAGATTTTTGGTGCATAATTATAATAAAATAAAATTATTTTAGTTTATATTTGAAAATATTTCAAATTTGAGGTGGAAGGGTATTACATTGTTAGGGGTGGAAGACCTCCATATATTTACCAATGTACTGCTTATGCAAAGCCTGAGTTTATTGCATTTTTATCTTCATTGCTTTGTGTACATTAAACTGAGACTAAGCTTTAGTATTTATATGGGTTACGGCTGTCTTTCAGGTGAGTTTCTGTATGCAGGAAAGCTGTAAATGGGAGCGGTACCATTGTGTTAAATAATATAGAGAATCAGCAGACCCAGGCTAGTCTTGAGAATGATTCCGCCGCAGCGACGACAGGATACTAAGTCTGAAGCACTACCAACTAATCTAAGGCGGCTTTCCGCCTCTATATGACACATATTACTAATGATATGGAAATATGTGAAACAGCCTGAAAATGGGTGAACATTCAATAGAGTATATATGGGTTTGGGTATCCAGGATTGGCTAATAAAATAAGTTATATTTTAGGAAAAACAATATATTGAGAGCTTATCCTAGTTTTAAGTGAAATAAAATAGAGACATTGTTTTATTGATGGAATTCCAGTCCTTTAATAGTCTTGAGCTTGGAACACTCATTATTAAAATTAGCACCTGACTCGTTGGTGCGGATTTGAAAGCACATGTTTGAAACTCATGCAGATCCTGAAAATGCCTCGGTTGATATCCTTTCCTTTACAGAGAAGCAGATATCCAGGTTTCATCGATACTGTTAAAAATAGGCTTGATCATATGTACTCATAAATTTTAAGTTATTGAATTTTTAATATAATGATGTTTGCAGAAGTTTACTATGGAAACTGAATTAGTACTGTGATTAAGGCCAGTTTGCTAAAAAGTATTACCTCCCTTGTTCTAGATACTGTTATTTGTTAAATCTACTTCAAGTCATCAAAAAGGCAGAATCCGTGTCTGCAATAAAGGAATAGATGACAGGTGCTTTTTTTAATAAGTTATGAGTGCTTCAATTCAATTTTGATTTAAGACAGAGGTACACAAGTATCCGAAACTAAATCTGCGTTAAATCAAGCGTGCTCAAAGACCTGTCAGTTTAAGCACGCGTATGGTGCTTGAAATAAAAAGGAATATGCGAATATATGCGTGTGTGTGCCTTGTATGCTATTAAACTAGGTTCTTTAAGATAAGGGACAAGAACGATTGAAAGAATCAAGTTTTGTAAATTTCAACAAATATATTTCTCTACAATACAAAATGAAAAGGAAAGAAGAGAATTAAATCCCAAAATAATGCAAGAATTACAAACACAGATCCTAATAATTTACAAACCTGAATAAAATTCAGTTGAAGTCCAGAATATTTACAAAAAGTGACGAATATGATGTGTATGTGGTATCTTTAAGAGTGGTGATGTGTCAAAAGTATTTCATTGAATCACAGTTATATAATTTCAGGTTTGAAGACACTATACATTTTACTGAATGTCTCTTTTAAGAGAGAGAGAGACAGACAGACAGACAGACAGACAGAGACAGACAGACAGAGACAGAGACAGAGAGAGACAGAGAAACAAACAGACAGGATAAATTGATATATTTTAAAGCATAATTGCACCAAACTTCAGCAAGGTTTTCCTGAAATCACACAGGCAGGAATTATTGAAATCTTCCTTTGGGGTAAAGAAAGCTTATTAGGAAAACGAGAAAACGACAAAAAATCCAATTGTGCATTCTTCTGGAAAAAAAGATCTAAAATAATGTTTGATTCAGGAAATATAAGTATCCTATATAAAAAAGATCTGACAATAATTTTTAATATTTTATATAAACATGCTTGTACACAATTATAATATGTAGCAAATTGTTAAACGTTTTGTCTCAGAGAAAAATATTTCCTGGCAAAAATTACAGGGGAAAATATAATAAAACATGTTATTCTCAAGTGTTTAAAAGAGCGTTTTGCAAGCGTGTGCCACACTAACATGTCCTACAAACAAATCATATATTTGCATACTGCTATAAAACAATGAATCATATTACATACTCCAAAGACAGGAAGTGAATTATAGTTAATTACATCCCTTTCAAACATGGTGATCACTGTTCCCACTAATGCTATGTATTATTGTCAGTACTCCTACTAATAGTATACAAATATACCAATAAATGTATTTATTTTGTTGCCAAGGAGACTGCTACATACATATGCCAATATACGAATTTATTTTGTTATCAAGGAGACTGCTACATATATATATATATATATATATATATATATATATATATATATATATATATATATATATATATATATATATATATATATATATATATATATACCAATACATGAATTTATTTTGTTGTCAAGGAGACTGCTATATACATATACCAATAAATGAATTTATTTTGTTGAGAAGGAGACTGCTAAATACATATACCAATGCATGAATTTATTTTGTTGTGAAGGAGACTGCTACATACATATACCAATGCATGAATTTATTTTGTTGTGAAGGAGACTGCAACATACATATACCAATGCATGAATTTATTTTGTTGTGAAGGAGACTGCTACATACATATACCAATGCATGAATTTATTTTGTTGTGAAGGAGACTGCTACATACATATACCAATGCATGAATTTATTTTGTTGTGAAGGAGACTGCTACATACATATACCAATGCATGAATTTATTTTGTTGTGAAGGAGACTGCTTCATACATATACCAATGCAAGAATTTATTTTGTTGTGAAGGAGACTGCTTCATACATATACCAATGCATGAATTTATTTTGTTGTGAAGGAGACTGCTACATACATATACCAATGCATGAATTTATTTTGTTGTGAAGGAGACATTTCATTTGGTGTGCGTCCTCATGATAGATAAAGAATGTATTCAACATTTCTTACGTCGGGCATTTGACAAAGGTATAAGCTCATATGAGTCATACATGCAAAGTATATGAATAATGTCTTCCTATCTGTGCTCTGAATCTATACTGCATCTAATCTTTTGCTAATAAAAAAAGATTAATTTTAAAATTATGAATATTAGGAAGCAGTGTGATCGAATAAAACGTGATAGTTTTATCTGCATATAAGCACCTTACGACAGAGCATATGCAATATTAATTTTTACATGCTTACTGGTCCTTTTTTACTTTGGTCTTAAGTCTGTATGATTATTATTGTTTTGTTCAAATTTAGTTTGAAAGCAGCTGTTTATATCATTCATAAGGATTACTAAAGTGCTCGGTATACTGATAAACACTATTCGCGGCTTATTCTTAATTCATTCGAACACATACTTGATTATACCATTGTGATACATCAAAACTTTGCATGTATCAGCTTATTCAAGACTCATAGTACATCATCACATACAAGATTGTAATTGCTTTGGAATGATGTACTTTTGAACTTGGAAATAATTTTCAGCAGTTTATGGGATTTAATTTAGAATACTTTAAGCTCCTCTTAACCGTTCACATTATACTTAGAAAAATATATTATGTGTTCAATTTTACACTCCGACTTTCATGACATCGCTTCTTCTGTTTTTTAGCTTAAGACCACAGAGTCGTATCAATGTGGAACAATTTGCTATTGGATGGCGTTTGTCGACGTATTCTCCTATTTTATTCGTTTTAGTTGTGTTGTGTTGTGATTTGGATTTAATCTTAACTTTAAAGAATTTTCAGTCATATCGCTACGATGTCTGCAGTGTGGCAGTTTTATAGTGATGTATAGCACTGGGGCATTATCCTGACACCAGGCCAACCAATTCTAACACTAACCTTTAAATACTGAGTGTCAAGCGAGGCTGCTGTTAGTACTATTTTTGTAAGTCTTTGGAATGGTTATGCCGGTGATCAAACCCACGACCTACCGCATCCGAGGCTGACGATCTCACCACTAGGCCACCGGAGTGGTTTTATTTGTTTTGATATAGTAAATAGTGAGATAGCAACTTGAAACCTACTAATACAAATTACTTTTCAAATATATCTAGAATTGTTGGTAGATAACGATTTTTGTTATATAATCACTATGTTTAGGTCAGGAAAAGTGCCAATCAGAGGTAATACCTGAAGAAATGAAAGTATCTTGTAGGAGGAAAGATTGTGTCAAATTTGTAACGTTAACATCGAAAATAAATTCCATTGAGGAGATTTACAAAACTTGTGTGGAGCAGGATTTGTGATATTGATCTAAAGTCTTATGTAGCATGTGTCGTTGATAAATCAGTTTCTCTAATATTTAAGGCTTTCACAGCAAACATCGCTAAATTTGTTATTAAAATGATACTAGTAGTGTTATGTATAAAGGACCTAAATATTTCTAAAGTTTGATTTTTTATAAAGGTGGGTAAGTTTATTCTTCGTATATCAACACATAGCGGACAAGCAGTGATATATCCGAAAAAAGCAATAATTATTACTTGCATGCATATTACTTCTTATAAATAGGATGTTCTTTTGTCATGCATTACAAAGTCTGTGTGTACCGCATGATGTATGGATATGTATCATGGGCTAGTGGCCTACATCACACATAAACACTATTATTACTTTTACAAAAATCACAATTAAGGAATAATGTATTTGTATAGGTCTTGACCACCCACCCACCTCTGATTTTGTGCAGGAGGCAGACAGCCTCAAGCAGAAAGCTTTGCTTAATATATTCGGGCGTGCCTTCACTTTTGAAGAAACCATCCATAAATGAATTGAATGCATCTGTCAGATGATTCAGACATTTCAGAATGTAGCTTTTTTCCACTAGCCCTGAAATTGATATAAATAATATTAAAAGTTTGTATTAGACAAAACCTTTATAACTAAATTGAACCCATAAACTATGCTTTAACACACACACACACACACATAAATATATATATATATATATATATATATATATATATATATATATATATATATATATATATATATATATATATATATATATATATATATATGCCATTTTGGCAGTTTAACTTGTACATACAATCATGGATTTGGAGTGGAGAAATTGAATCTGAAAATACGCAGATTGCAACCTGCCATCAGGAGGTTTTTTTTATTTAAGCATCGTTTTAACTAATATTCTTTGATTTTACAGGTCCAATACACGTTAAATTTTTAAAATTAAATGCCATTTCTCCCTTTTCTAGTGCTTTATTTGCCTTACTCTCCGAAAGTGCCTCCATTTCATATTTTATACAACAGCTAAAGGTTACATCTGAGCCTCTGCGACATACTTCAAAGATACCGCCTGTTGCAGTGAGTGAAGTACGAGCGATTGATTGACAAATAAACACCTTTTCCGTGATATCTAATAATGTTTACAAGGGACACGCATTTGTTGTGTTTTTGTTTTTTTAATTTTGTCTCAAGCTACTATATATATATATATATATATATATATATATATATATATATATATATATATATATATATATATATATATGATAAATATTCTCCACATTTTATTTCCCACCGTAACCCATTATTGTTAATGTGAGAAAGCCTGCCAGTAATTTCTCGTGGGTCGGTGGTTCTTCCCGGGGTATTCCAGGGTTCTTTCTCCACCATTATTACTGGCCGACATTTAAATCCTATCTTGTGCTGAAAATGGCATTAAACCATATAACAACATCTTGTTAACTAGTGGCTCCGTAACAAAAGCGCACAGACAAAATCGTGCCGAGATATGAGTGCAATGCAAAACAACCTCGACAAAATCGCGCTCGACAAAACCGTATAAGTATAAATTAAGTTAAAGTAAACAGTGTATGTGGTATTCAAAAATATCAAAGCCAGGACCATTATTATCATTACAAATCTAATTGACTGTTTTCTACGATCAAAATAATTGATTTTCATGTTTTCAGTTGAAATAAATAAAATTAAATTTAACTGAATGCCGATTATTTTTCAAAGCCAAAGGGATCACAAACAACATTAGCATTTAGAGTAATTAACTAAGTAGCTGTTAGTTGAACATTTCTGCATGTTAAAATTACAATTATTATATCCTATTATTTGTAATATTTGGTTTTACAATAAGAACTATAGCCTAAGTACTCAGAAAACTATTTTAAAAATGATGTTTTTTTTTTTTGTTATTTACATCTTTCGCAAAGTGCATGTCTACGCACTTTTGTCCAGGCGTGCTTTTGTCGGGTCACCTAACTAGTATATGTATATATCAATGTTGACTCGGTCAAAAAGAATATATATGGTACAATTATGCCAGGTGTTGACTCTTGTAAGTTTCATTGATGAGACTGGAAATCCACGTTTGCGTGTCAAGAAAAATTACAGCATTCAGTGAAATGAACAGGTTTAAATTCAGCCTAAAACAAGACGATCCTTATCACTGTCTTCCCTATTTGACCATTGGTCATTTAAGACATTGTTCATGTCTCTGTGCATTAATACACGAGCACATTGAGTGTTTACTGTCTATATAGTGTCTTATCACATTGAATTTCAATAACAAATTAGGCATAAAGCATCATGTAAGGTTCTGTGAGATGATGCAGACACAATTCAGTGTGACGTTATCGGTATATTATGAGCACTGTCGAAGCAAGATTGCGCGTTAAGAAATGGCTCCAAGTGAGCATAACTTATAGCACCCTGCAATCTCGGGACACAAACCACACAAATTCCGCTATATGACTTCCCCATGAGCCTTGCTAACCCGGGCGGTCGTCCTTTACCTTTATAATGCCCTAATAGTGATGTATGTCGCATGTTACCTTATTAAGACGTAGGCCTTACGCTCCATATTTGCCAGCAAAGACTTCCTTAATTTGTCAGCAAACACCTAAGGCACAACCTTCGCTTTCTGTACTAAAGCCATTGCAGAGAAAATATTGCAGAAAATGACATCTATACCGATTGTAATTGCAGTTACAGAACATCGGTTTTCTCCCGGTGGCATGTTACCATCTGTTAACAGCGTCGTGGCAGTAGTGATATATTTTCATTTAAAGAAAACCCACGGTAAGGATTGTGCATTGACATTACTCGGCGTAAGTTGGCATGCAAGTAACACAAGCCGGTAGATAGTACATTTGTGTCTACCAAATAATATAACGCAGTACGCAGAATGAAGCAGACATATAATAAATCCAGACTAATGAGTTCAATGACTCATGGAGAAAAAGTACGGGGATACTATAGTTTAGCTAAGGTCTCGACTGTTGGCATTTTAATTCACGCCATCCTCCTAACTTTTAAACTAGAGAGCACGAGGCTTGAACCATGAACTTTGTCATTTTAAATTCACATAAAAACTAAATCCACAGTTAGGTTAATGTTTACTTTGATATCGGCTTGAAAATGGGTTAGTTTATTTGGGGACTGCGTTTCAATGGCATGCTTTTTTCCTCCCTACCAGGTCGTTTTCCTCCAAGGAGGATTTCCAGTCGATCAACATCAACAAGAACGGTATTGGGACAAGTAATAAAACTACTTCCTAGACAACTTCCAGTTGTGTGGAGATTGTCTTGAAATTCGTCCTCTTCCTCCTCACTTGGTTTCTGGTTTTGTTTATTCGTGGTGTTTTTGATGATTCTAGATAATCACAAAGTGATTGCTCAATTGCTTTTGGTGTCTTTTATTGTTGTTTTGGAAGTTTTTGTTTCTTCTGTTTCATACTTTGTTCTATCTCTTTTCTTGATTTGATTAAAATATTAATCTCAATAATATATTCCTGATATAATGGATCATCACATCTATCTCGTTTAACATCCATACGTAAGCGATATAATATTTTTTAGCCATTTACAATGTTTTTAATAAATTTAGCGTGTTCAAGCTTCATTAATTTGTCTCTTTGATCAACACCATCAACAACAACTAAAGCTGTGTTATACGTAATGAGTTATTTTTACTTACCTTAACAGTATCTTCATTAATAATTGTAAATAGTCCGGTGTGACCTGTTACATCATTCTGTTGTTCAGGGGCTGGTGCTTCAGCTCCTTCAGGTACTTGTATTAGTTGAGTAGCATCTATTTATTCTGCAAGTTCACTATAAACCATATTTTTGTAAGTTCTTTCTGCTTTTCACAATTCATTCAGTGCCTTTTTTCTAAAGAAGGAAGATCTTGAATGATCCAAATGATATGTTTAAATAATAGTTTTGTTTCCTAGTCTAATTCAACCTAAGATTCCTAACGAGGATGTAGGTGTTGACGAAATGGGAAATATTTTATTATTGCCTCTAGTCGCCCTCGAGCTAACCTAGCTAAATGTGGTTCTCTAATATTAATTTATTAAGATATATATATATATATATATATATATATATATATATATATATATATATATATATATATATATATATATATATATATATATATATATATATATATGTGTGTGTGTGTGTGTGTGTGTGTGTGTGTGTGTTCATGAACTTCAGTAAGAATATATAAAACAGTCTTAACTGCAAATTAAAACAAGCAAAAGTTTGAAGGATATTTCTATAGTAATATATAGCAGCAGGGAGGGTGAACCCTACAAAAGTTTTGCTCGAGTCGGTAACCTAAAATAAGGGTTCCGACAGAGGCTGAAAAAGGTCATTACCCCTAAACCAAAATATCTAACTTTATATTACCGAACGGTTAATAAACCGCATGAGGTTAGCTCAGTTTTGTTATACTAGTATTGACTTTTTCCCCTGACTTTGTCGAACAATTTTTTTCGTTTAAAACTCGAGCAAAATCATGTAGAGATTCACCCTCCTTGATGGTAGTTATTCATATTAATATCGGGACTTTTAACAATAGATTTGGGTTTCTAAAGAGACAAACAGATACACTTTATTATGCTAGGTTTACGGCAATATCACGCAGTGAGTAATGCGTATAGTTCATTAACAGATAGTCAAGGGGAACTAACCAAATATTTTATCCAGACCTATAAGATATCTGGATCTTGGGTCATGTAGATTTATTGTTATAAATCCAAATGGAACAGATTGTGCTTTAGAAAAAAATTAAATTGAATCATATCCATGTCCCCTGAACACCAAGTATAATAAATATTCTGCAGGGTATAATTATCTACTCCATTAAACACAACCAAATATTACAATTTTCTCTGATCACTCTAGGTATTTGTGTATATCTTTGAGTAACATAAATCACGTCTGTATTTTTGTGACGACCTCGAGAAAATATTCTAGCTGGATTAGATTGTTTGTCCAACATCACATCATCTTATACTACGAGATTATTAATGAATCCATCCAAGTCATCTACAGATGGGGATTCATCTATAACGGTGATAAAATCAATAATGTCTTCACCGTCTTTATTAACTAATTTTGCTTTTTCGTTAAAAACTTTAAGTACTTTGTATCAATGCTGATCATCCACAGACAGTGCTATTAAATATAGTTTGTTCCATCTCATCCATCTCATTATTAAATGTAATAAAAATTGTGTTTTACTTGATCCGAATGGACCTATTATAATCATTTTTATCGAATTTGGTAATGCTGGATGGTGCTTTACTGGTTCTTGTTTTCGTGTCGCGGAAAAATCAATTATTGTATCCATATTATTAATAATATGAATTTATTTGTTTTCGATGAAGATCATCTACACCCACCGTTGGATGGACAACAATAATAACGAAACATAAACGACGTGCATTAACGGGTAAATATGTAAAATGTGGTACAAAAAATATAAATTTATCTCTATGTCTGATTCAGGGACAAGGATAGGTGGAGATATAGCCGCATCATTAGAAAAATTACCCAGTTTACCATGGGCTAAATATATTGGTGAGAAACACCTTCCTGGATATAATTATTGTGGTCCTGGAACTCGACTTGATATCCGACTTGATGATCAAGATCAACCAAGACCAGGAGGGTATCCAGTAAATAAAATTGATCAAGCATGTCACTTTCATGATGTTGCTTATAAAAGTAAAGATTTGCAGCAGCGGCATCTTGCAGATGTAAAATTGATTCATGCATTAAATTCTATTACCAATAAATCTGTTAGAGAGAAACTCGCTAGTTTCCTAATTAAATCCGCTATGAAAAGTAAAATAGTGTTAGGGACTGGTCATTAATTACATAATTATTATAATGGAATGTATTTATTATAGCCCAAGAGGGTATTGGAGGGGTAAAGCAGCGATCACTAAACTTGCTAAAACAACAAAGTTTCATATTCTGTTGCTGCAGCGTGGTTAGCACGACAGGCAATATGGCAAATTTATTTACCACCACCAAAAAAACTTCAATATGCACATTTTGATGTCAGTATTCCTAACGAAGTTCATCAAGCCGATATTTTGTTTTTACCACACGATACTACTAAAACACGTAGACGAAAGTCACGCACATACAAATACGCATTGACTGTTGTTGATATTGCAAGTAGATATAAAGAAGCTGAACCATTATTAACAAAAACATCATTTGAAGTTGCATCTGCGTTTGAGCGAATTTATCAACGTGGTGTCTACGATGGCCACAGTTATTACAAGTAGATCCTGGCAAAGAATTTCTTGGTGCAGTATTATCTTTGATGAAAAAACATAACGTCAAAATAAGACGAGGGCATACTGAAATTCACCGTGATTAAGCAATCGTTGAACGATTTAATCGAACACTTACTGAGCGGTTATTTGGATATCAATATGCGAAGGAAATATCTGCTGACTTTAAGTCCGGTGAGCGATCTCGTGCATTGGTTGCAAGGTTACTAAGTGTGTTATCTGCATTAAATCATGAAATTACTCGTGCAACTTCCATTAAAGCTTCTAATGCAATAACAAAAAATATATACCACGTAGCGATGAATACGGACAACGAGGGCAACAACCAGTATTAGGTAATGTGATTGTGAGATATTTATACGAATCAGGGGAGTTGGAGGTTGGCAAAAGACGAGCTACTGACCCTGACTGGAGTGTGTCCACACATACAATTTCTAGCGTGGTTAGATCCATTGGAAGACCTGCTATATACAGACTATATTCTAGTGCACCTCAACGTGGATTTGTGCGTGAACAATTGCAAGTAATTCCTGCAGATACACAATTACCACCGCGTTCACTTATGTAAATTAGCACCTCTTCGTCGATTACATTCAAGACAGGTCAGCATCACTCTTTCACTTGTGTGAACAAGATCACTATTTATTTTGTCTACGGTAAATTGTCTTGGATTATTATTTGAATATTGCCATAACATTATTGAATTACAACTTGCACAGTGATTATTCTGTGATTGTTTTAGTTTTATAATAAATTCAGCATAAATATCAAAGTCACGTTTATTTTGTTTGTCACATTGTTTATGAGACGCTAATTTTTTTTTATTACAACATAATCATTAGTAATCTCCTCAGTTATCAATTAATCTATAACAATTTCTATGTAGTTGAGTTATTTTTCTAACGCGAGATGCTGCGAGATAGACTAAGTTTGACCATTCGATTCGATCATCTACAATTCAGATATTTGTATCAGAGATAGTTAATCCCTGTGACGAATGAATCGTTATAGCGTATCCTAACGTCCACGGTGATTTATCTATACTCAATGCGCTCTCAACAGAATTGATATATATCAAAATAATATCATTCAATACCAGATTTTGTACTAGGACACTTTCAGTGTCTCCACCAGGAATTTCAACATCAATATTCTGTCGTCGTGTATCTGCTGGACGATAACATAATGGTACAGGTAGATGTGAAATCTTTTCTTTATGTAACGTAAATAATTTCTTCTGCAATTCATCACGAACTATCTTTCTACTTGCGACTATCAAATCAGTGGGTCTCCATAAAGTCCAAAAATCATTCATGGTAGTTTCTGGAATTATCTCACGCATTATTTCACATTGTATTTTATCTGCTTGTAGTCTGATTAATCTTTTAAGTTCTTCCAGCGATTCATCAATAGCTTTATGATCATCATATCTTTCTTCATAATAATCCACATTATTCTTTAGCCATTCATGTGGAGACAAAAAGCGGTGGTTGACCATGATTACCACACATAATCACACAGCAGTAATTTTTGTTAATAACCATTCAAGAAATGTTTTTAGTGTTTCTGACGACTCTGTACATATCTCGTCCCATATAATATACTTAGGTATATATTTTTCACCCATTCGCTCAGGAGTCCACGTGTCTACACACCATCTAAAGAAACTATGACAAGTGCAAGTTTTATCCCTCGTTCTTTTATCTCTCTGGCTAATTTATGTGTAGGTGTCGAAACGATCATATCTGAATTGTTGTTCATAAATAATTTAATCACACGAGTTGTTTTACCTGACCCTCCACACCTATTAAGATAAACAGTCTTATATCAAGTCACAGGATCATACACATATGGTGCAAATGATTCTAATATTTTATTATTATTTTTGTAATATATTTCCTTAATTTCAACTTCAACAAATTCAGAATATTAAGTATATTTTCTTGCTTTATCCTCCATGTCCCCTACTCACCATTAACGAGAAGCGGATTTAATAAATCCTTATATTTTTTATGTATATAAAATGAATCCGTAGCAACTCTAACAGCATGACGAGGAAATCTATTTATCATTGACAGTAGATTTATAGAAAACATAGGCTAGCATTGAAGATTTTAAATGAATAAGCTGTGGTGAATCGCCATCAATATAGCGAACAATGGTACCTAGTTTGGTCCCATCCGATAAAAAACATTACTTTGGCTTATAAATGTATTTTTCTCCATTGCATCATTAATTATAAAATCTAACTCAGTATCATCCATAATCAATCTTGTATAGTGTAGTTTATGATCGTATGAACTACCCTGAGTAAATTTTCCAATTATCTTTCTATCAAGATCTTTTTCATGCTTCTCATCATGTTCATCTCTACATTTACGTATATTATTAGTAATTTTAATAATGTCATCTTCGGCAAGATCAGGAAATTCTTTCCTGGCATCATCAATATTAAATCTGTCCGGTTCTGGTAACCAAACTTGCTTTTGTGCACTATAGGATATAATCGCTTCATTAACCTTTAACGATATTAATATTCCAACATCAAGCATACATCTTAATAATACTATTAAAGCCCAACATTTTTCTGAAAGATGTTTACCAAACCTAGCATAAGTAATAGGATGGACACCTTTTGCGAACTCGAATGATTCTCCATATGCAAATCCCGTTAGGTCAAAATCTGGTAAGGGTCCATTTATTGAAACTCTGGTCGTGTCATGTGTGGGGTGTCCGAATCTATCAAAAACTTTAGAACACTCACCATATCCAAGAAAACTCCCAGGATAACATGCAGCCATATCGACTGAGATAACATCATTATAATCGTATTTAGTATTCCATAATCCACCGTATCCATATTTTATTTAACTTTTTTGTATATCCTCAATAAATTCTGTTCTTGTAGGTTTCCATGAATTTTTCTCTTGAGCGAAATGGGCCGCTACCGCTGGTACGGTAAAACAATTATTTAGTAGTTGACTAACTTTGTCATCGTCAGAAGTACATTTTCGTGCAAGATTTCTCATTTCTTCATAAACAGATTCTGTACGATAAATATCACCATTAGGTCGTACAAATTGATCGTAATCGTGTTCCGCACTCTGAAATAAACAAAGAGATACAGGGGCACTTTTACTAATATTCTTAATAAAATCAAATATATGACCACTATAAAATTTTACCATATTGTCTCGTGGAAATTCAGTTACAGCATCAGTCCATGCATGTGTATTATGATCAATAATCGTTATAAAACTTCTATTTCTTATATATTTTGGTTTGTATAATATCTCTCCTGTTAAAGTTTTTACCGTTACTGGAAATCTTAATAACTTTTCTAGCTTAGCAAATTCCTTAATAGATGCACCCGAATTTTTAAGGGTCTCTTCCCATTCACATATGCTTTTTGCGTCTCAAATCTGTTAAGCCATTACCACGCATCGCATTTGTAAAATGTTCAGTAATGCGTTCAGCCATGCAATTTATTTTTAATTCTGACAGTCTCATCGCTTTGAGATCCTCAATATTCGGTTTATCATTCAGTAAAACAATCCATATACCACAGCAGTAACTGGATACCCTCGCTCAAAATACGGTCTATCAATACCAGTCAGTATTCCAGGTTTGGATTTGTTACTTAATAATATCGTTTTATTATTTCCAGATTGTATAAGGATAGGATTTCTCTTGTCACGAATCATCCAGATATTATCGTCTTTCTTCACAATAAATTTTATTAAAATAAGATATTTTTGATTATCAAGGTGTTTAATAATTACTTTTGCTCGTTTTGTCGTTCATCACATTAATAACTTTTCCAACTCTAAAAGTTGACCAAACATGCACAGCACCATCTTCTCGAAATTCCATTTTGGCCTCACGGATACGTTTAGTTATATCTGTATTTATTAAAGCTAGATCTTTCATCGAAACACTAAATTTATAACCTAATAGTCTGTCAAAATCAAATCTAGTAGAAGATTGTTCAATTGCTGATAATTCTTCCATTATTATAATTAAGACAAATATTCAAATTGAAATCTAGTATATATAAAATGATTCAAACAGAAAAAAAATGCGTTTGGTTAAAAACTGGACATATTTCTTATTGTAACATATCATGCGTAAACAAATACTGCGGTTACCATATGCAGAGTATCAGACATGGAAGTACTGGATCACAACCATGCATTCAATGTGGTATTGGAGTTAGAGGCAGCATACAATTAGGCGCAAATTGTGGAGGGAAAAAATATAGGGAACTTAAACAATATTATGACAAAAAAGATACATCGACAGGTAAATCTCCTATAAAGACAGAAAATGATTATCTAACCAGATTTAAAAAATAATGATTTAAACAAATACATATCATATACAAAGCAGCAAAAAGAATTTGTAAGACATCCAATATATACGAATTACGCGGCATCCAGAGATGGTGTTATTAGACATTGTAGACTAAATAAACCACTCGGTTGTCTTAATAATAATGGTTATTTTAAATTTAGTGTTGGTGGAAGAAAAGTTATTTTTGTCATAAATTTGTATTCGAAAGTCATTTTGGGATTGATAAAGATGGACTTGTTGTACATCACATGGATGGAAATCCCCACAACAACCATTTAAATAACTTAGAATCAATTACACAAAGTCAAAATTGTTAGGTAGGAAATAATGGTATTTCTTCTAACACTCCTAAGACAGTTATTTCTACCAACACAGGTACTGGTGAAAAAATAGTTTTTAATTCTATGTATGCAGCTGCCAGATATTTAGATATGTGCGTGCCTTCAGTAAAACGTGTGGCTGATCATATATGCAAGTCTGCATATTCAATAAAGTATGACCAAAGGATTATATTTGAGTATATATAATTGTGTACCCTTACTCAGAAAAATATCATTTTTTATATAAATTTGACTATAAATCTTGCCAAGAGTCTTGCTTAGCTACAATTATATTTCCTAACTATTACCGTCTTCACTTTTAGTGTCATTTATCGCAGAATCAAAAAGCATAACCTTTTCAGTTGCATCATTCAGCTGTCTGTGCGTTTTTTAATTTCGTATTCATGAGACAGTGCATTTTTTATCTTTTCGATTGAACGCGCAAGACGTATGAATAGCTTTAGTTGTTTTTCATCCACGACAGCTAAAGATTCTAACATAGAATTAAAAATGGATTTGATAAACCTATAATCAGATGGTAATGTGAATTTATTTTGAAATATTTTTTTGCTGCAACAACTTAAACTCATATATGATTTTTTCAGAGTCAAGATTACTAGATATCTGAATTCCTTTATGTTTTAATTTTTTAATATCAGAAATAATATCATTTATATTTTTATTATTCATTATATATATATATATATATATATATATATATATATATATATATATATATATATATATATATATATATATATATATATATATACATATTTGTTTAAATTAAAAAATAATATTAAATTGACTTAACTAAAGATAATAAATGTCATATATTTACACGATTTATTTCAGAAATCTGTAGATTTTCTAAGTTTGAGTCATATAATCACATGATTTATTTATAAAAAATCTGAAATTAGGCCCAAAAATGAAAATAAAATTAATATTATTTACGCTAACAAACAAAAATTAAAATAAATTATTATTTATATTAAACATCTGTAAATGAGAGAAAATTTCTGATTGAGTCATATGTTTGCACGACTTCTTTCAGAAATCTATAGATTTTGTAAAATCTAGTCATATGTTTGTATGACGTATTTCAGAAATCTGTAAATTTTGTAAAATTTTTGTAAAATCGAGTCATATGTTTGCACGACATTTTTCAGAAATCTGTAGAGTTTGTAAAATTGAGTCATATGTTTTCATGAATTATTTCAGAAATCTGTAGATTTTGTAAAATCGAGTCATATGGTTGCATGAATTATTTATAAAAAAAATCTGAAATTTTGCCCAAAAACAAAATAAAATGTTACTATTATTACTCTAACAAACAAAAATTAAAATAAATTATTATTTATTATAAAATCTGTAAATGTGAGAAAATTTATGAATTATTTCAAAATCTGTAGATTTTCTAAGATTGAGTCATATTTTTACACGATTTATTTCAGAAATCTGTAGATTTTCTAAGATTGAGTCATATATTTTCACGACGTATTTCAGAAATCTGTAGATTTGGTAAAATCGAGTCATATGTTTGCATGAATTATTTCAGAATTCTTTAGATTTTGTAAAATTGAGTTATATGTTTGCATGAATTATTTATTAAAAAAATCTGCTAAAATCTGAAATTAGGCCCAAAAACAAAATAAAATATTATTATTATTACGCTAACAAACCAAAATTAAAATAAACTATTATTTATATTAAAATCTGTAAATGTGAGAAAATGTATGATTGAGTCATATATTTACACGACTTATTTCAGAAATCTGCAGATTTGTAAAATCGAGTCATATGTTTGCATGAATTATTTCAGAAATCTATAGATTTTCTAAGATTGAATCATATGTTTGCATGACTTATTTCAGAAATCTGTAGATTTTCTAAGATTGAGTCATATATTTACACGACTTATTTATAAAAAGTCTGCTAAAATCTGAAATTAGGCACAAAAACAAAAAATTTTTATATTAAAATCTGTAAATATGAGAAAATTTATGATTGAGTTATATATTTACACGACTTAATTCAGAAATCTGTAGATTTCTAAGATTGAGTCATATTTACACGACTTAATTCAGAAATCTATAGATTTTATAAGATTGAGTCATATATTTACACGACTTATTTCAGAAATCTGTAGATTTTTTAAGTGTTTATCTGTCTGTCTGTCTGTCTGTCTGTTAAGAAATCAAACCGTTAGTTTCCCAGCCGATAAATGTAAACGGTTGTTTATACCTAGTGACCAAGGATGACGTAATTACCTATGTATGCAGACGTAAATGACTCCTTTTTTATAGTGTAGTGTGGTAAGCGTTTTTCTTAGTGAATTAAATAGTTTTGAAGCAGACAGGTTTAAACAGTTACCTTTACAAATAAGCTGACTTCACCTGTCAAGACCTACTTGTGTTTATCGATCCGTGACAAAAGAAGATTATTCTATTACTGCCCTATTTTCAATACAATTTAAACAACCGGCTGATGTATTTTAGCTGCAGACTGCACAATACTCCAATATAATGGTCGTAAGAAGCAAATATTCTCTCATTGTATACACATCTGGGTTTTCAAGCAATGGCGAATGCGTTAATCGATTTCCGGTATTTGTGCCTAGTGGGTTATTTCCCATTTTTATGTTTATGATTTTAAATCGTTATATATTTATATATTTTAGTAAGATTCATACACATAAATGGCTAACTATCTTAATAAAATTGTATTTGTAAAACCATTGCATAATAAGAAAATCATAAAGTAATAATTAAAACTGTTATATTCATCGAACGCAGCATGCTGTAGGGGGAGATCGTTGGACTCCAAATCTAGACATCTGTGGTTCAATTCCAGATTTCGCCGAAATGGACTTGGTCCAGGGGATGCTTTTTATATATATAATTGGGGCGGGGCGCGCCTCAGGTTTCGATAAAAATCTCACTGTGTCAGCCACGTGAGTACACTTTTGTACCCACAGGGTTTTCACAGGGTTGTTTATCGAAACCGCATTGCAATGCGTAGACAGTCCTCGCCCCTAAAATAATCAGTAGCATGCCTTGAGCTCTCTGCCCCATGGAGAACCCCCCAAAATAACACATTCCAGAAAGGAATGCTAGCCAAAAGAAACATTATTATGAAGTGCCGCATAATAAGTCATACATGTTAGGACTTCATAAAAGATACACAGGCTATCAGGGGATTCTAATGAAGGGTAATCGCTAGGATCGCTACTGATTATTTTTGACAAAAATCAGACAAATATATATATATCAAATATATATATATACATATATATATATATATATATATATATATATATATATATATATATATATATATATATATATATATATATATATATATATATATATATATATATATAATTAAAAAAATATATAATAAATAGTGAATATTGGAGAATCTCACTCAACAAATATAGCTCGCCAGCGTTTAGAGGCAATTAAAAAATATTTACCTATCCGTGATGCTGTCAAACAACAATTGCAACAGCGTCAGGAAACTCAAGTTGAATTTGCAGAGGAAACAAAACAATTATTTAAAAATTATTCAAATTGATAACAGATACCACTAAAGATATTCAACCTGTGTTAGATCAAACAGCTAAAGCAATTCAAAAAATAGAAAAAAGAACTAAGAAAACAAAAAAATATTCTTAAACAACTTCCAGCCGAAATAGCTGATGCGATGCCAGTCCCAGAAATACCTGAAGATGCAGACCAAGCTCGTGCTGAAATAGGTGATCTATCTGAACAATCTAACATAAGTTATAAATTTGGCGTAGATGCTATTGCTGATATTAAAAGCGCTAAAAATATAGAAGATTTAGCTGCGTTTGCTGTGAAAAGTTTCAGTGATAGAAAAAAGTTTTTAAAACCTGAATATGCTGATAAATTTGTAAGTCGTGATAATTGGTACAAATGGATATTTCGTATACACTATAACGTTAGTCAGGCCAGAAATAGTGATCCTAATTATATACAGTTTATTAATGCAATAGATGGTTATATTAACTTTATCCAAAAACCTCCAGAGCAACAACAAACGCCAAAACAACTAGGAAAACAACGACAATCATCACCGCCATCAATACAACAAATAATACAGTATACACAACAACAAAAATTATTATCACAATCTCCAAAGTCACAACCAGCCCAAATACAAAGTGAAGAAGGGCCGTCGGATACCTCTTTCGGAAGTGGTTTAGGAAGTGGTCTTATTTATCAGTGTCCTAACAACGTCCTTGCTGATGTTGAAGGAATAGAAATTTTGATTGGAGGAAAACGAGCTGGTAATTATTCCCCCAGAAATCATTAATGAAGCAGCAGATATTTGTAAACGATTATTTAGTGGCGGTATCATATTTATTAATGTGTATCAGTCTCTCATTAATGAAATCGCTGATGACTATTATAGTGACTAAGTCACAGTATTTAGTTGCAATTAGTGATAAAGTTAATTAATAATAACATGATAATACTCAGTTCTCAACGTGGACCAACCATGGTCAGGGCAATTAATTCTCGAATACCGATTTACAGGGCAACCTACGGAGATGGGTTAGGTGATATTGTTCAGGGTTTTTTTAGAAGGATAGCCCCAAAAGCAATACCAATTGTAAAACAGCTGGGTATGAAAGCTATTGATGTTTTTCGTGAAAAAGGTATAGGTGTTGCTGGTAATGTTACTAAGTATTCTCGGCGATTAAAGATAGACTAGCGCAATTAACACGCAGACTTCAAGCCAGACCTCAGTTGGTAAAATTGCCCGGTACTGAAGTGATGTCTGCAAGTGTAAGTAAAATAATAAATCAAGCCGCTAATCAAAAATTAGCAGCAATGGCGATGCCATCTACGGCTGATACACCTTTATCAGAAAAAGAGAAAAACATAACCGCTAGTCTGATAGCATGAAATGGTCTCACTTCACGAAGTGGTCTTACTTCCCGAAGTGGTCTTCGTTTTAGACGATAATAATTATAATAAATATGTTCAAGCGTATGAGTGATCCCGCGTTTGACATGGACGCACCAGTTCTCAAAGATGAGTCTATACACGATTATCAGTATTATTCTTATGAAGCACGAATTCCAAATCAACGAGGAAGAATTGAACTTCAGGTTCATGATACAAGTAGATATTTCCTGCCCTCAGAAGCTTTTTTTGAAGTCGAAGGCGAAATAATAAAAACCGATAATACTGAATATGCAGCCGAAATTAGTGTTGGTTTTGTTAATAATGGTATTATGGCGTTGTTTGATAGCGCTACGTACATGATTGACGGAAAAATATTGAATCAATTCAAAACGATATTGACGTAGCTACAACCATACTTGGTCTTACAAGATACAGCGACGATTATTCAAGATCAGCTGGTCCGTCAATGTTGTTTGTAAAAGATACTTTTGATTCTCCAGAATATCAACAATATGAAATAGGACGACCACAGGTTTTTGCTATAAACGCCAATACTGCTGTAGAGAGAATGATTATTAATGTAGATCCAGAGTTCAATTTAGGATTTAGATCACGTCGAGTGATGTTAATAGGAAATAGAAGAATATTTTCATGTGCAATTCCACTATCACATATCTTTGGATTCTGTAGAAATATCAGAAAAGTCATTTTCGGAGCCAAACATACAGTTGTACTAGTACGAAAGGCTGCAGATGATGATGCAATATGGAGACCCGCTGATGATGCTGGTATGGTAATTCTTACAAAACTTAGACTCTGGATGTCAGTAATGACCCCATCAATACCTGAAAAACAACGATTATTATCTTTTATGAATCAAGGCGGTAAATCAATGCTATCATGGCTGACAATGACTACAGATGCTATCCTGAGTAATATTAACGGTTTATTTACATAGCAGATAGCCACTCAGCAAGGTGTTTCTGCATCAAGACACATATTTATTGCATTACGTATGCTGCACGAGTAAATGATAAACGCGTAGTATTATGATATATGATAAACTCGGTGTTTCTGAGATTTCGTTAAGGATAAATGGACATCAAGAACCATATGAGGATATATTACTTAATTTTGATCAAAATCATGTAACACGTGCATATCATCGTCTTATGTCGTTCATGGACCGTGATCAAAATGTTGATACTGGATTACAAATATCACAACTAGATTTTACAAGCTTATATCCTATTTACTACTTTTCGCTCGAACATTTAGATTTGACCAGACAATCAGTAGTCGTTATACATTTTCGATCTAGTGTTAATAGAGGACCTGTTGATAATTACAGAGCAATTGCTGTTATACATAGCGATAAATCATTGCTCATAGAAGGTGCAGGTGGACGAATGAAAGTCGTTGATGCTCCAGTAGAAAATATGTAATGTGTAATTAGATCATTTATCAGTATTATAAATGCCATATAATCACGCTGATCTTACCCTGACTCCTAGTCAGATCAAAAGACTGCAATCAGCATCAAATAATAACTGTTGAATAACAATATCATTAAAAAAGAAACACATGAGTGGTTCAAATAAATTATCGTTAACCGATCGTCAATTCAAAAACTTTAATAAAGCAAAAAAATCAAATAAAGGTGTCAAACTTGATATTTCTGCATGTGCTATGAAGGATACTTTTAAAATTGCTGGTATATTTTTCCTTCTCGCAGCTATACCAGCATTAATAGCCGCTGCAGCTCCAGCTGTTGCAAAAGCCGCTGCATTAGGCGCTGTTGGAACAGCCGCTGGAATGGCATTAAAGAAAGCAACCGGAAAGGGAATAAAACAAACATCTAAAAAAAGGGAAAAGGTCTCAGATTACCAGGGACCCCGCCGTCGTGGTACGGAAAAGGTCTAAGACTTCCAGGGACGGTTTACTGATATCGCCTATGTCCAATTTTGATTTACTCAATGCTGTTAAAAAATAAAAAATAAAAAACTTTAGAGGTGTTTTTATGAGCGATCAATTACCAAAACAACCGAACAATACTGAAACAGGTATTATAAATCTCGATAAAAACTCTGGACCAGGTACCCATTGGGTAGCGTATGCAATTGATCCACGTTTTATTATTTATTTTCATTCATATGGATTAGCACCACCAAAGGAATTTCTTCATTATATCAGTAATAATACAGCTCCAATCTGGTATTCTACATTACATTATTCTACCAGACGTACTTACACGAATTCCTACTGCAGTTGATAATAATATCATAACTTTTACTGATCAGGGTAAAATACAGGATTCCGGTAAATCATTTAACGATTATGTCAGAAAAGCTGGTGGTATATTTAGTGGAGACGTTATTATGAACAAAAATAAAATTACAGATCTTGGAAATCCAACTTCAGATAGTGATGCTACAACAAAACAATACGTCGATAATAAACAGACTCCAATCATTAATGGAATAAACAAAATCGAAATTGAATTTCTTGGTCACTTGAACACGTCTTTAAGTTTTCGTAGAAACATAAACAAAACTAGTAACGAATGTTTTGGAAGTCAACCAAATGTTGATATAAAACTTACTGATATTAAAACAACGATATTATTCAAAAAACAAACCTGATTAAAATTCCTCACACTCAGATAAGAAATATTTTGTATACAGTTGCATATGGGTTTTGATCGTGGACTCCAAAAAATAATACCATTAAATATACTGCAGAGATTACTGGTATATATAAGATGTCCGTACTTAGTGTTGCAGATTTTAGAATATCCACTACAAATCCATCGACTGAGAATTCATTTAAAACTATATCTGTGTTGTTAGATAAAGATTCTGAAGGAACGTTTACGCTGGAATCATCGAGTATAAATTTACCTCAAGCTTGCAGGTGGTGTTTGGAATTTGTAACTCAATTAACTACTTAATATCATAGTATAATGGATCAAATAACTACGTTACCTATCGACGTTCAACGTCACAGATATAATCAAGCATGTGAATGCCTGACCAAACAAAAAAATACCATCGACCATTATACAGTAAAGTAAAAAATATTGTAGACGTATGGTCGTCATTGATATAATTGTGTATTCAGTTTCTGCTATTGTTGCTGGATCTGGATTAATATTATCAATATTAACGATGACAGCTCCAGCAATTATAACAATTATTGTTTCAACTTCATCGACTATAACAGGTATTTTTTAATAGTATTGCTAAAACGTTAGCTATATGTGCGAATGATAAATTGCGTGAGTATATGATACAATTGCACACAGCAACAGCAACATATTCTAAACTATCTGGAAATATTTCCACATATCTCAGTGTTTTTAAAATATCTGACGAGGAGTTCGTAACGATAAATAAAACCTACGATGAAGCATTCAAAATTGTTAGTGATTCTGCCGACAAAATAAATGGAGAATTAAACAATAATAATAACAATAATGTCAGCACCTGAACATCGTTTGGATATTGAGTTGAGAGCGTTATTACAGCAGATCGTCGCTAATACAACTCCTTTTAAAACTACTATGATATCAATAAGTTCGACCAATCCTGAACTTAGCGTTAACTTTCCAACTGCAATTCCAGTAAAAGAGATAGCATTAGCTCAGTTACGTGTTTATTATAGCTGGCCTAATATTAGATCAAAACCATTTGGTGGACAACAACCAAATAATTCATTAGTATTCGCAAATTAAAAAAAAATCTGATGGAACTCCCGATTGGCAAGTTGTTAGTATTCCAACTGGCAGTTATCAGTTAGAACAGATTAATGAGCAATTCCAGCGCAAAATTAAGTCTTTACCCGGAAAAGAGTCTAAAATAGCAATTATTGTTTACGAACCAACATTATCGTCAGTGATTGAAATAAATTCTCCTGACTATGCTGTAGATATTTATCAAAGTTCGATTAGATCAGTATTAGGTTGGCCTGAAGCTGAACTATACTCAGTGATCTCATACTGCAGCAAAAGTGGAATCCAACCAAATGCTCTCACATAATAACATACATAAAGCAAATAATTTAGGAAACAATAAAGGCCTGGAAAACGGCAGTCAGCTTATACATTGGGTTGAACTTAAAAGTTTTTAAGAGGATGTTTTGTTGACTACCATAATGGCTGTTCATTTTGGGACGCAATAATACAATTATTTTCTGTGTCCTAAAATGTAAATGCAGAAGAGAAAATATATGTGATCGGTGAATACACATTAAACTGTTATAAACTACTATGATTGCTTTTGTTATTACTTTGCATGTGCATATTTTCTGATTTCTGAATTAAGTAAAGGTAAATAAAGACTTTATAATTCAAAGGGTCACTTTGAGTTCATCTGGGAGACCGGGCTTTGCAATAATATAGAGTAATGATACAGTGCAAATCGTGCTTAGCATCATTTTAATCCTTCTGTATTCCCAAACATATTAGATGCAAATTTGTTGGCTGAACAAAATAAAATGTTTCCAAACAATGGAAAGCTGGATGCTGTGACACTTCATTTGTTTACGATTAGAAGATTTATCTTTTTTTTCCAACATCAACACAGGCCAGTTAATCATTAAAACCCTGAAACTGGATTGGTTTAAGAAGAAATTTTTATAGGTAAGTATACCAGACTTTGACATGTAATTTCCTTTCAATCCGTATTTTAGCATGATTACCATAGGTTTGTAAAAGGGGATGTATGTTCGCTTACATCAATGCAAACTTCAAATCAACTTTTATGGTATTAGCATTATTTTGAAGCATTATTCTTGAAACTTCATTATTGTGCTGTGGATTTATGAAGTTTAGTGCAGTAATGCCCATGATGCGAATCCAAGGGATGTCCTTCATTTAGTGTGTGTTCAAAACTGAAATGCACATACAGTGGCACCATGATGTAGACATGTTCACTAACCTAATTGCAAGTATAGAATCAAACCCTATTGTTGTACTGTTATCATACTTGGAGAATATTTTAATGAGCTAGGTATTTATAATTTCAAGGCATAAAAAGTGTAACTACTGGTGCACTGATATAAAATGTCTAATGCAATATCACATAAACAATCAAGTCAAAAGGGACAGTTAGTGTTGCAAAATCCCACGAGTTGTTAATTCTTGTCTTCATCTAATCAAGTTACACACGCATCTGCAGTTTGCGGTGATGTCTAGCACCTAGGTATCGTGTTGCAGACATGTAGCATAATAACGCAGCCAATCAAATCACCACGGCTCCAGGTTGACAAGTCCAAGCAATAATCTCATGATACTGAACAATTAGAGAGACAGCTGTTAGTACTATTTGTTTAATCACTTGGTTGGGGTTCGAACCCATGACCTCCAAAATCCTAGGTGGAAGCCCTAATCACCAGGCTACTGGAGTGGTCTGACTAGTTAGCAAATAGCCTAACATTAAGATACCATTAATAGATATACTACTCTACTTTTACTCTGAGATCTGCTCTGAATTTTATTTGAGATTCATATCTGGATGAGGTCATATCAGAGCACCAAAGAGTTGAATGGTATTATATTAATTATAGAGGTTGATGGTGGCTTCAGTGGGGTGCGGGACACATTAACACATGAAGGTTAGATTTATCCAAGGCAAAAAAAAGAGCTTTGCTTATGACACTTGCTAACTCAAGCTAATCCAATGACAGGATCTGAAAACATCTTTCTAGTAAAACCTATAAAAGGCTCAACACTGAGTTACCACTGTATTTTCTCTAATAATCAACCACCAAAGCCAAAGGTACATCAGGAAAGGATAAAGCATAACTGCTGCAATTGTGGCTCGAACTCAAATATGCACTCCAGTGAAGGAAAAATAATATTATAATGTTTATTATTTTATTAATGGATGAATACATGGTACATAGTTGATAAACGTGCAAAATTGTGAAAAATGAATAAACTTCATAATTCTCTCAACTTAGAGTTACGATCCTCAATGTTTTTGAGGTGAGGTCCAATCACCAGGTATCCAATCGTCCACCAATTTGCAGCCTTTCCCAGTCGGACCAGCAGTGGTTCCCATCCTTTCTTATAAACTGGCTTCAGCATGTCATAACATTTGTATAGGTCTTGATATGTAATTTAAATAAGAACATGATTACCTCTTAAGCTATACTGGTAGACACAAGTATTTTGATGATAACTATACAGAACATTATTGTTCCAGATCCTACTGTTCTTATCAATGATACCACACTTTTTTCCATATTGTTTCAAGTCTTAGGCTTGCTTCCTATGGTTTCGTGGTTCTTAATGATTTTCCCATCAGTTTTTCCTCTACCAGTTGAACTATTGACCACGGCTGGACAAATCACCATGATAACTGGACAACATACCAAGATAACTGGACAAATCACCATGATGACTGGACATCATACCAAGATAGCTTGACAAATCACTATGATAGCTGGACAAATTACCAAGATTGCAACTAAAATTAAAAGAATAACTGGGAAAAGTAACAAAATAGCTAGGTATAATGACAAGATGGCCAGACAAATTCATAAGATATGCAGGCAAATTAACAGGATGACTGTACAGCTTAACAGGATGGCTACATAAATTAATAGGCTTTTTGCAACCTTTAACAGGATTGGATTGCTTGGAATATTAATAGGAAAACTGAACAAATTATATATATATATATATATATATATATATATATATATATATATATATATATATATATATATATATATATATATATATATATATATATATATATATCGTTTAGCAAATACGTCTTTCAAAGAGCACAGGATCCTGCGAGGAATCACATGTGTCAGAGATTGTTAAATATAAATGCAAATTTAAAGACCAAAAGAGCTGTAAATAAAACAACCAATTTGTAGCAGCAAAGTGATATAGCAATATCAGGTGATGAACATAAAATTCTCCTAGTTTCATTGCAATCCTTCAAATCCTGCTGAATTTGTTCTTATAACAAAATTGTGTCATATACTGAATTAAGCTACAAGACAAAAGGGCAATAACTGTAACAAAATTGAAGCTATAAAGTGATTTGTGTGCAGTTAATATATGCAACAATATTTACCATATTCCATTGCAATCCATCCCAAATTACTGGATTAATGGTACTAAATACATTGCCACAAGGACAAGTAACTTTGGTACAAACTATGGGAGCAAAATGAATTTTTGATATGCATAACTTTGCATTATGCATACCTTTCATGCAGAACAAAATTCTGGGAAAGTTTCTATTACATTGCATGAAAAACTACAGGTCTAGAAGCACTAACAAGATTCTGCTTAAACTATTATTAGACAAAATGGCAATAATTGTAGTATTACGAGAGCACTGTGATTAGTAGAGACATGTGTCTTCAAGTGAAACAAAATTGATTCCATTAACTAAACATGTTCTATCCTAAAGACATTTTTTACCATAGTCCTATCAAAACAATGTCTCACACAAAAAAATAAGGTGAATTGTAATCCATTCAATTCAACCATTTATCTGTGTGCATAAATTAGTTATTGCAAAATAATTAATGGATGATCGCAACATTAAGAGTGAAGCAGAGATGTGAGAGTAATTTGATAACTATGTTGAACTTAAATTCGAAATAGATGACTATCTTTTAATAACAATTTTGGATGACTGAAGACAAAAATCTCTTCAAGATAACATAACATCTCAGTCCCTCTTTTATTTTACAATACATAATGAAAGTTTTCTATGGTTCAAACCTAATTTTTACATAGTGAGTCATCCGTTTCATTTAGATACCACTTAGTTTCACACATTTTCCATGTTAACATAAAAGCTTGAACGCAAATCATTCTAAGCATAAAAGACACCTCAATGCAACTGAGTTAACATAGGAGAAATGTAATTGAAATACCATGCACAATTGGAGAGATGGCTTGGAAAAAACTGATGTACTCCGAACATCTATGCTACTAATGCCATACTTTGTTTCCATGGTAACATACAAAACATTGAATGCAAAAAGCTCTAAATATTAATAGACACCTCAATACAACTTGTTTCATGTGTACAAACACGGTTTAATAACTTCAATAATCTGGAAGTCACTATTTCAGAAAGAGATGTTCATGGATAGACCAACAATGGGTGTTAGTATACCTTTTCTATAAAATACTACAAAAATAATGAAAGATTTTCCAGTAACCAAATGACACAAATCACAATTTCTAACTGAAATTAATTGAAATTAATCCCCACTGACAATTTTGCCAATTTAATAATGCAAGCTTAGTAAATGCATTCACAGTACACAAGGTATCCAATAATACTGTATGAAAACATTTGAGATATTTTATATTTGTTCGCAAACCAAATCATTCTCTCAGTGTCATGGTCCTATTAACATACATTCAAGTTTACCAATTCCCACCTTGTGCCATTTTGGATCACAATTTAGTGCGGCTAAAGGATCTTGCAGTGAATCATCAAATTTTTCCAATCCACAATAAACGGCTGAGCGGTTGCTGTACAAAACAGCTGCCTCGTGAATAAATTATTGATGTGTCCCTATCCGAGATATAGCCTCCCTGTACATCTCTATCGCTGTTTTGCAGTTTCGGGCTTTCCAAGCACTGTTTCCACTTGCTTTTAGGGATTCAACTTTTTCTTATACTACTTCATTTGCAAAATAATGAGAATTTTACATAATCCATGTTTATCACTTTTTTTAAAAAAAAATGAAACAATACACTAAATGCTAATGATAATAAAGTTATAGTATTAGAACAAGAACGTATTACATGCAGGGATCGTCCTGGGCTTCGGCAATGTCGCAAATTGCGATTTGTTTTCCTTATTGGTGACAAAAATACCAGTTGGCGATTTTTTTGGCGACAGCCTTTTTGGCAGTTTAACTTGTACATGCAGTCATGGATTTGGCGTGGAGAAATTCAATGTAACTATGAAAGGAAGTCACATACATATTTCAGACTTGTACACTGACCTATATTCCCACATAAACAAATCCCGTGTTCGTATGGACAAACCGGTCTTTGCAGTGCAATGTTACATCATAATCCGCTAATGCTGACATCTGGCCTATGTACTGTATGATATGATACCTACAATAGACCGATTTATTAAACCACGAACGGAAACAACTACAAGTAATTGAACGACGGCTAATCCTTCCCTCGTTTTAAGTATACCAATAAATAGTTTTGTCAACACTCGGGAGAAAATTGATTGCCTTTGAAGTGCCGATTGCTGTGTATAAATACCAAACGAATGGAAAAATGTCTATCAAAATTATATACTGTCAGCAGTGTAATATTATCATGGGTAAAGGCAAGTTAGACGTTGCATATTCATCATCTCAGACTAAAAGTAAATTAATAAAATTAACTGCATTTGGATTTAACGCAAATTCATCGAACACAGTCGCTGATTCTGATGTTATTCCTGGCAGTCCTGCTCATTGATCTTGTACTTTTTCCACCAATCCTGTTACGTCTGTAGAGACTATTTATGTAACATTTATTTATTTATCTATTTATTTATTTATTTATTTATGTAAATATGTAACAAGAAATATCAACACAAGCAAATTTTGCATAATTGAATAATTTATTTTTCAAAACGATTGAATCTGAAAATACGCAGATTGGAACCTACCATCAGGAAGTTTTTATATTTAGGCATCGTCTTCACTAATATTCTTTGATTTTACAGGTCCAATACACGTGAAATTTTGAAAACGATATGCCATTTCTCCCTGTAGATTGCATTATTTGCCTCCCCCCTCCCAACGTGCCTCCATTTCATATTTTATACAACAGCTAAAGGTTAGACTTGAGCCTCCACGACATACTTCAAAGACACCGCCTGTTGCAGTGAGTAAAGTACTAGCGATTGATTGACAAATTAAACCTTTTCCGTGATAACTAATAATGTCTTAAAGGGGCATGCATTTGTTGTTTGTTTTTTTTTTCAAATTTTGTCTCAAGCTACCATACATATGATAAATATTCTCCACATTTTATATCCCACCGTAATTCATTATTGTTAAAGTGAGAAAGACGGGCAGTAGGTTCTCGTGGGTTGGTGGTTCTTCCCGAGGTTTTCCAGTGTTCTGCCTCCACCATTAATTCTGGCTGACATATATATCATATCTTGTGCTGAAAATGGCGTTAAACCGTATAACAACAACAAATTATTGTTAACTAGTGGCTCCGTAACAAAAGCGCATGGACAAAAGCGTGCCGAGATAGAGTGCAATGCAAACCAACCTCGACAAAATCGCGCTCGACAAAACTGTACAGGTATAAATCAAGTTAAAGTAAACAGTACCAAAGCCAAAACCATAATTCTCATTCCAATTCTAATTAACTGTAACCCGCGATCAAAATAATTTACTTTCATGTTTTAAGTTGAAATAATTAAAATTAAATTTAACTGACTGCCGCTTATTTTCCAAAGACAAGGGGATCGCAAATAATATCGCCATTTAGAGCAATTAACTCAGTAACTGTTAGTGGAACCATTTGAACATGTTAAAATTACAATTATTGGTTCCTATTATTTGTAATATAACGTCTTAGATATTAGAACTATAGCCTAATTACTCAGACAACTATTTTAAAAATGATGTTTTTTGGTTATTTGCATCTTTCGCAGAGTGCACGTCGACGCACTTTTATCCTGGCTTGCTTTTGTCGGGTCACCTTAACTAGTATATGCATATAACAATGTTGACTCGATCAATAAGAACTTTTTCCCCAATTGATATGATGGTCACTAGTGCATCAAGAACATCGGTTTTCTCTAAGTGGTACGTTACCATCCGTTAACAGCGTCGTGGCAGTAGTGATATATTTTCATTTAAAGATAACCCACGGTAAGGATTGTGCATTGACATTACTCGGTGTAAGTTGGCATGCAATTAACACAAGCCGGTAGATAGTACATTTGTGTCTACCAAATAATATAACGCAGTACGCAGAATTAAGCAGACGAATAATCAATCCAGACTAATGAGTACAATGACTCATGGAGAAAAGTATGGGGATACTATAGTTTAGCTAAGGTCTCGACTGATGCCATTTTGATTCACGCCAACCTCCTAACTTTTAAACTAGAGGGCACCAAGCTTGAACAATGAACATTGTCATTTTAAATTCACATAAAAACTAAATCCACAGTTAGGTTAATGTTTACTTTTAATAGGCTTGAAAATGGGTTAGTTTATTTGGGGACTGAGTCTCAAAGGCATGCGTTGGAAATCAAATGCGTTATTTGGGCTCCAAATAGACATTCATTTTGTTGTACGTATTTATGTTTGTCTGCTACAGCGGTAACTATTTCAAAATCAGAATTGTCAAATGGTGATTAAAAGCATGCCAGTTTGTTGTTATACTAGTAGATTGCATGAGGGTCACACTAATTGTTTCAAACAATGATGTAAAAGAGAGTGGTTGCCGTAAGTTCTGTTTACAAGCTATCAGTTGTACAATAAATTAATTAATAAATTTGACAAAAAAAAGTTACAACTCTTGATTTTAAAATATATAACAGAAAGAAAATGAAGCCAACAATGTAACTAAAATCAATATGCAATCTATTTTACTACAATATTGAATGGAAATTCAAAAGGCATTCACATTATTGTGAAGTAAATGCCCAAAAATCATAAATCACATAGCCACAAATATAAAACATTCAACTTCATTAGTCTTGAAAGTAAAGATATAGCACAATCATGCAATCCGGAATGTCTCTGAATGACTTCACGCTACTCCAGTAAAATTATTATTAGTCTAAAAGAAAATAATCCATATTAATAGTAAAGTGCACAAGAAGTTTAGTAATTACAAGACATATTTAAAATCAATAATTCATATCGAAATATATTTGACCATAGCTGTAACGTCCGATCAAAATTGTATTCTCACCTACTGACATAAAAATGGAGTTCGTTATTTGTGCACCAACTTCCCATTTATACAAATTTTCACTTGACCAATAACGTAAAAGAATGTGAAGGAATGAAAAGGAAAACCCAGTCTAATTGTAAACAAGGCTGGCCATTAACTCAAATGCTTTCAAAATATTTTAATTTAAAACTTACAACCATGGATAATTGTTACCTATGTAAACATTATGTTTGCAACTTACAATCGTGGACAAAAGATAAGCATATAATACCATTCATCAGTCCCGGTCTTGTAAAACTCATGGTCTTGAAATCAAAAGGTTCACAAGACCTTAAAAAGGTCTATTTTTAGGGTAAATTTCCTCAATTGAACTATAACATAACCGAAAACGAACGTTTTTATATTAAAATGACAGAGACAGCGCTAAGTTGAACAATCTTCACTCTCATTATCAATAGTTTTTACAGCTGACAATAAGATATCGTAAACCGATGAACAATGCCATTAACAAATCAAATATAGGTACTGACAGCGAAATTTGTCCTGTCGGCCTGTATAAGTTAAGCATTCATTGCAAAGAAGGCCTTCCACGAGCGAACATAAAGAAATCGATCTTGCACTTGTAATTCGATTCGTGAACGTAGATGAGTGTCTCTAGATGGGAACGAATAACACTGAAATCCACAGACGCATCGATATATCAAGACAGACAACTCCATGCCCTTGTGGGACAAGATACTTCCTTGTGTTTTGCCATGGAGAAGTGTAATACATAATTGTTTACGTCTAACACCTTTGTATTCCTCACACATTGGTAATCCGTTTCCCAGTGCCATATTTTTCAATCATTAAACCACTTTTGCCTTGCGCTGAAAGTTGTTGACCTCTTTCATTGATGAGTTTGGTGATCGGCGCTGGTGTTGTTGCCGTATGCTTAAACGTCAATTTTTCGTGGAAGCACAACTGCTCCTGATTTCCAAATTATGAGACGTCGTTGGCGATCTCTAATAGATTGAAACTCTGCAATCCAAGATTTTGCAACTTACCCCCAGCGGTATATTTGACATCGTCAACAGCTAGCATTGCAAATTGTTAATCGATCTGTGTAGCGCGCAAGGGCATGGCCATGAGAACTGCTGGCGCCCAAGTGAACAGTCTTCAGACCACATCAGGAAATGTCGCGCAAACGTAGCTTTTAGCTTTGACGAAACGATTTGGTATTACATTTACATAATAGTATTTGCAAATGATGTCCATTAAAACTTTATCTGTGCATGTAAACACTCATTATCTAAAACTGCTAGAAATAGAGCTGTATAAGATCTCTGTTCTACGGTATGAATAAGAATATTGTTTTACTTTATCAATTATGTTTGTAGAAAATTATCTACATCAACAGACACGATTGGAAGAATGTACATGACTGGAATGTCTTCGATTCGACAAATGGGCAAAATAAGTAGATGACTAATCCAAAGACTTCGTATGAATGATATTGCGTATTTCCTTCATAAATGCAAAACTTGTATTCCTCTTAGATTATGTGCTAAGGTAAAGGATGAACCATTGTCTGTGAAGGAATTCTAGAAAGAAATGCAGTAAATAAACGTAATATAGACTGTAAGGATGTGTTTTAGAAATGTTACTGTGATTTTTATTTATAGCAATATAACAGAAACATAATTTTATTATTTGCATTGTTTTATTATATCTTTTACTTCTTAGTATGAATAAGATAAAATAATAAAAGTGCACACAAGCACATATAATCAGATATATAATCAAATCATTGCAGACGACTGCTGTATATTGATACAAATTCACTATCACCGCAGTAATGAAAAAAGGTGGAACTTCCAAAAAGTATTCCTTATTAGACAAATTGAAATCTAGGGAAATGTTTTGTGTTGTTTTACTAATGCTGGATATCATAATTTTAAAGAAAATTGGTGTTTAAGAGTTTGTTGCTTTTAACTGAGTTTATCGTTGTATATACTATCAGTTGCCAAATGTCACATCTGATAATGCCAGAAATACATTATGTAAGTTGTGTGTGTCGGCAAGATACAATATGGCTGAGATTCTTTATAATCCTATGTATTTTTATTGTTAATTTGTTTTACAAGATATTTCATATTTTTATAGCTTTATTGTAGCGTATGAAGTCTTGTTTTCGTTTGTTTCTCTATCTAGAGTTTCGTGTTAATTAACAGTTTTTTCTAATTACAGGGCTACTCATAAATGAAATTAAGCCTATCGGCAAATGTTTATGGTGATGGGGTTCCAATACTCAAACTGTACACGACATTGACCAAGAAAGTTACAATGGGAAAGTCGCGGGATTTCTAGCCCATTCACCCCACCCCGACATCGTAACTATCAAGGTCAGCGTCTCACATTGTAGAACTGTGAATCCAAATGTTATAATCTACTATAGTATAGTATTTTAAACCCCTCCACTGGATCGCTTCATCTATTTACCTACTGTTTTAAATTCATTTGTAAAGAGCCGCAGTTAACGAGTTAAACAAAATAGCCTCAATATTATTCTCATCTCTAAAGTCTGGATTCCTATCATTAATTCTACTATCAGGGTTGATGTCTAAAGCGCATAAGTTTGATATGTTACTCAAGTCTAATGTAGTTGTCCATTCCAGTAGGGTTCAGCCTACTCAGTTCAATAGATTTCTGAGCAATCCGGGAGAGAATCGTAGGTTTTGAAACTTCTACAGAGGTTATAGCACCTAGATATTTGAAATTTGTCACTATGCCCAGTTTCTGACCATTCACCCTTATTTCTTTTTGAATGTAACTCGAGATGTTTGTCATTAGTTTTGTCAGCAAGGATCTCTATCCCATACCTTTATGATGGTTGGTTGAGACGGTTCAATCAAGTTCCAGTTCTTGAACATATCCCGCTATGCGAAGCGCTAGTTGATGATTGTTCTTCCTCCAACACAGACCAGACACTTCAGTGATAAGTCTTCCATAACATCGGACATGATCCTTTCTTGGTAGATGTTGAGCAGTGTGGGTGAGAGAAGGCACTCCCATGTCTGACTTCGGCTTTGATAGAAACAGATTTGTATTTGCCATTGACGAAAACTGCGCTAGTTGACTTGTCATACAGATTTTCTATGGTGCTAATAGTTTTGAGTGTATGTTGTTTATCCACATGGTGGCTCATACGGTTGCTTGCCATGCCCAGCCAAAAGCTTTGTTGAAGCCAATGAAGACATGGCAGAGGTCCTGCTGATATTACATGTTTCGCTTATGATTCTAAGACAGAATATGTGTTTTCTTATGTTGCATTCTGCACTGAAACCTGCATGTTCTCCAACAATGATTTGCTATGCTTGGGGTTTCATTCTACTGAAGATTATCTTACACATCCAATTTCATGGGTGACCCATCATGTTGATTGTTAGCTAGTTCTGCCACAGCCGAAGAGTGTTGATCAGAGGGTGGGTCCATAGGGTGGTCCATTATCTTGATTGCCCGACTTTGTTTCGGATTGTTGTGAGGACATCTATCATAAGATTTCTCCTGATTCACCATGTTCAGTAGGTATTTTTTCCGACGCAGCTAACTTCAGTTTCTTTAGAGCTTTTAATACAGCCTCTAATTATTCTCTGATCTGGTCAACATGCTTAGTAAAACTTGTCTCCAGATGTCTCCTGTATGGTATAAGTTCAAGACTATAAAATAATTGTTATTCTAAGAAATGTTTAACTAAAAGAACACAGTGAGACATCATATCGCACATAACAGATGTTGCAATGTTAGTGACCATTTTCGTTTTGGGGGAGGGACAGGGGTGGTTGACTGAGGGTGGGAACACATATAAGTCCTTGGTATCTTTCAAACAGAGATATTCTCTGTGATGTAGATCAATTACAGCTATTCCAAATAGATTAACTTTAGTTTCTCAGATATTTAGTATGGAAATGAAAACCAGATAAACTTTAAAACAAGCATGAAAATAAAATTAATAAATACGGCAGTATTTGCTCCAAAACCTAAACTCTAGCACTATTTGATTATACTGACCAATACAAATCAAGTGTCTTTAGGGACTAATATCCTGTATTTTTTAAGTTGATAAACGGATGATTTCTAATTTGTAAAATGCACTTTAATCACGATAACTGTTTCAGTTCTGAAATGCTAACCTTTGATTTGTCCAACTAACCATTTAATACAAAATAAGAAATAATACATATATTACATATGTCAAAACAGGCTGACAGGTGGTGCTTTCTGGGTTTAAAACCATTTTTGAGCACATGATATCCTTTTCAGGTGAGTCAATATAACTGGTGGATGAAGAACGCTAGAAAACCCAGAGAAAGACAACAGCAGACCCACGGAAAGTTACAGAAAAGATTTTTCACATAACCACGTTGGCCAAAGCTAGAGCTTACGCGCATTGAGGTGAGATGAATGTGATCTGTAAATTCAGGGACTTAGACGACTGACCCACACGGGAAGAGAATATTTGATTAGCTGAGTCTAATCTGCCGCAATAGTTAACATTTCTATTTGAACATCCGATACGATGTTAGAATATGCGAAGGACAATTCTTTATATATGTATCGCGACAACAAGATTTATTGCCATTTCAATGAGGCGGAATTAATGGTAGGGTCCATTTTACCATGCTTCATGCGATGTAAAATATTTTGTTTAGTATATTCTTGAATTGCATATGAATGTAACAAACTAGTATGCATTCTGGCACATTTCAACTTGATATACCTACATTTCCTCCATCCCATCCAATTTCAGCCAAATTTCTTTTTTTATCTTCATGTAGGTTATGTGTATGACCTTTATATTTTGTGTGTCTGTTTTTTTGTTATAAATATAAGCAACTCTAATTTACTTTTGAGAATTTTAAACAATGAAACATTAATTTTATTGTCCTCTGAGCGTCATAGAATATCCCTTTTCAATGCAATTACTTCGTACATCAAAATAATAGATTCAGATTATTCCCATCAACGGTCGTAAGGCCTTGAACATCTTGTCATTTAACTTTAGATCATCTTATGTTATAAGCAGAAATAGAGAGTGAGAGTTAAGTCCTCTATTCGCGCGAAGCATTTTTCTTGGATTAAACAACTAAACACTGCTTATTATTGCAGTACTTTTTACCTTAAAGTATTTTAGAACTAGATAACCTGTTGATTAAGTCTTAAGTGAACGCATATTTTCAGTACTCTCTTTAAATCACCAGTCGTAAAACCTTCAGTGTTCATAAACGTCGTTTAAATATATGGTATCTAGGTTAAAGGTAATCCTATTTATTTTTATTTTGACATGGAATTATAAAATATAAATAGCGAATAATGACTATATTGTGTTGTGCTATAAGATGCATAAAAAGAACCAAAACTAAATCCGGCTCCGAGATTTTAGACATGGGTTTTCGGGAGAAATGTATACTGGCTATCTGACAACTTATTGATATCTTTCTCCGCCTTAATGCCATACAAGCATCAACACTACATTGGGCCTTATGTCTACCCTTTTTCTAGCCATTTCGATAAATCTAAATTATATAATGCAGTCTTTCTAGGATCAGAACGGACACTTCCACCTGCAGAAAGACAAGGAAACGAACAACACAAATAAATAATAAACAATCAAAATGGGTGTAAATCGAATGGTTATGACGATCAGCAGCCTGTCTATTTCAACAATAAATTGTCTTTTTTGTCCCAAACATCAGACTTAAAAATGTATTCACATTTATGTTCGATTATATCCATACAGCGATACATTTATTCATGCATACAAAAATAAATTCAATAAAATGAGTCCAAATGCTTTTGGTTTCTAAAATTGCATGTATATATTTTGTGATTAATTTCAAAACATATTTTATGCATGCTGTAAGAAAACCTTAAATTCAAAAGTAAATTTCAGAATAAAAAGTCTTAGATCAACAAATATTAAACCATGGCAATATTTGTAATTACATAGTGTTGTTTATAACAACGCATGGGTGTAGCAATAATGTTTGTTTAGACTTTGATTCTATCGCAAGGAATACACCTCACATCTGGAATACGTTATAAATAATATACCTAATGTCTAAGCAATCTGAATAAAAGCTGAAATTGTAAATCCCGTGACATTTTCGACGCATAAGATCAATTAAATCAGTAATAATTTAAATTAACCCTTGCTTATTTGTTGTTGTAGTAAAACTTCGGTAAAAGTAGGCACTACCTGACAAGATTTCTGAATCGTCGTGCCAGAATAGAGAATTCACATACTATAAATACTACGAAACAAGTTTAAGGTCAAGGTCGAAATGCACGTGTACATCATGAATTATTGCTATCTCAGTGTGAACTATCTACCAGATGCAAGTATTACTTTATATTTTGTTCAACGATGGTTAAGAAACAAAAATCAAAAACAAATAACATACAACAATACTTTGAGAGAATTAAGCGCCTAAGAAAACCATTACCTGTAAACGTTCTGCTGCAGCATCACATTATTTTCCTGCACTATTCCGCGATATTATAGTTTTCGCTCACTTTACACTAATACCGTGCACATTTTCATCATTTTATAACTCGACTCTCTTTCTACAATGCATTACTAAATTTGGTTGAACTGAACAAAACATTTGGCAAAGTAAAAAAAAATTTGGTTCTTTCACGTGCAAAACTTCATGCTAATGTCGACCTACCTTAATATTTATCTTTAAAGTCATTTTCAGAGTCATTTTTTGCATTGTTGTAAGAACGGTAACCTATGTAATTTTCCATCCCTTCCGCAGGTGAGATATAATTTTCCGAGGTGCCCTTGCTTTATGTGTATATCCAAATGACCGATTTCCCACCACACGCCACAGTTCATTCACTCTTACAGTTTTATTTCACTGCGTGCAACCTGTCAACATAGTTGTTGTGGTATAGCAGTTGGCAATTAATAACATTCAACATACAGATCTAGAATTAGAAGAAACTCAAAGTGAAAGAAGTTTAATGCTGAAACGATAAAATTACTAAGAAAGAATGGAATAAGATTTAGAAATTTATAATTAGTGTTTAAATGATGTGCATAGTGTATATCATAATGTGTCAGCATGTGTCATTAGATTGTTGTACTCAATATATTCGTGTATAATTGTGGATACTCATTAGGATTTATATTTAAATGGCGTTGCGAGGGCTCAAACAGACAGTTGCAGGGCGAGTAGACAGCAGTAGTGATCTATAGCAGACAGGATTACTTATGTACATGAGTAATGGATAGGTACTCGGTCTAACACTTTAATAAAACCTAATAAAATTATCATGAAGCAAATTTGTCAAACCCTAACATAAACGTCACTTAATATCTCGAGGAAACATTACTTCAATTCATTTTGTTGCTTGCGAAATTTACAGATGAAAACTTGAAAATGTTTGGGCTCAAGTAAAGGTGCATACATTTTGTTGAGTAATTAGGACTTATATTTCTTATCCTGCAGTATTTCATACTTATTGGAGCAAAACAATGACTGGTTTTGTAAGAACCTATTCTGAATGGTAGATTTTGTAAGAATACTATAATCTGATTGGTTCATTCGTTACATCATGGTCTTCTTAAATTTCATTCTTGGCAACAAAAGACATTCCTTGCCTGATTCCCGAGGCTGAACAACATAATTAAACAACGCTTTAACAACTACTTATGTTATTTAGGTAAGTAAACAAACCTGAATCTAATTGCTTAATAGAGTTAAAATTTCCTCACTTTATAAATTATCATATATCTTTACATTTTATATTATAATTACATTTTATTATGTTTTGTAGATGATATCCATTTCATGTAAAATTACATATTTCAAATGAGATTGCCGTCGATGGTTTGAGATTTCATATTTCTCTCCAAATGTGATTTGTTTTCAATCAGTAGGATATTATATTTTGTTTCGTTTCTAAGAGTTCTCTCTCTCTCTCTCTCTCTCTCTCTCTCTCTCTCTCTCTCTCTCTCTCTCTCTCTCTCTCTCTCTCTCTCTCTCTCTCTCTCTCTCTCTCTCTCTCAATGTCCATTTAGTTTGCACAATATTTAAAAAAAAATCTGCCAAAAACGTCTGACGGGAAATACTTTCTGGGTTTAAAAACAGATTATGATCACGTGATAGGCTGTATATGTCAGGCAATATAACAAGTAGAGAAAATACTCCAGAAAACCCATAGAAGAACAATCAGCAGACCCACGGGAGGTTGCATACAAGATTTCTCACATAAGCACGTTGGCCGTGCTGAGATTATAACCCACGAACGCAGAGTTGAGATGAATGAGATCAGTAAAGGTAAGGGACTTGGACAATTGAGTCACCCTGGAAAGGGAATTTAGGTTTAGCAGAGTCTAATCTGCCGCACTAGTTTACATTTCTTTTCTAAACTTCTGATAGGATTTGAGAATATGCTAAGCACAATTATTTATAACTGTATCCTGACAAAAAAAAAATTGTTGGCATTTCAATGAGGTGGGCATAATGATAGAGTTCAATTTACCAGACGTAATATGATATCAGATATTTTGTTTAGTATGTTCTTGAATGGCAAATTGTTGTAAAAAATATCATACATTCGGGCAATTTTAAATGATATAACTACATTACCTCCCTATCAGCCTCTTTTAACAATATCTATTTTCTGTCGTTTTATAGGTTATCTGTATGGCCTCACTATTTGTGTGTGTGTGTGTGGAATAAATATAAGCAACTCTAATTTACTTTTGAGAAACTTAAGCAATGAAACATCAATTTTTTGTCTTCTGAGCGTCATAGAATTTTGCTTTTCAATGCATTTTCTTGGTATATCAAAATGATAGATTCATAGTATACCCGTCAACGGTCTTATGGCCTTCATCATCTAATATTTAAGCTTTAGATCATCTTACGTTATAAGTAGAGAGAGATGCTCTTTTTGCGCGAAGCATTTTTCTTGCTTGGATTCAGCAAATTAACACTGCTCATTATTGCAGTTTCACGTACTTATTTACCTTATATTTTAGGACCAGATAACCTGTTTTCATTATTCTCTTTAAATCACCATTCATAAAACCGTCAGCGTTCATAAACGTCGATTACATATCTGATATTTAGGTGAAGGTATTCCTATTTTTTTTATTTTGACATGGGATTGACGTTTACTTAAAGAGACCAGCTAAGTTTTGATCGTCAACCTACTGATGTCCCGCTCCACAGCTCTATATTCATGATACAGGGACCGGTAAAAGGTGAATTCATTTGTATTTGCAACATACACAACATACGCAATGGAGGGAAAGTAGGCATATCGCTATGCTGTTTTCATGTTCTAGTACTGGATGTTTTCAACAAGTTTTATAAAAATAGCACTATCTAAGGCAGACAGCTGATCAAAATCGCTGCTCACGTATGGTCCAAAACTGCACATGTACTAGTCGAAACTTTGACGCTTATAAACATAGGGCAAAAACACTTTACCATAATATTTAATATTATACCTGTTCTGAAAGTGCAATTATTGAATTATAAGATATATAAAAAGAAAAAATACGTTATATCTGTGTTTTATTAATAAAGTACCTTTGAAATCAAGGAAGTGAAATGACCAGAAGGAACCAACATTACGGCCGAACTGTACACACTCCTAATAATAACAATAATGTATGCGCCTGAACATCGTTTGGATATTGAGTCAAGAGAGTTGTTACAACAGATCGTCACTAATACAACTCCTTCAAAAATTACTATGATATCGATAAGTTCAACCAATCCTAAATTTAGCGTTAACTTTCCAACTGCAACTACAGTAAAAGAGATAGTATTAGCTCAGTTACGTGTTTATTATAGCTGGCCTAATATTAGATCAAAACCATTTGGTGGACAACAACCAAATAATTCATTAGTATTCGCAAATAAAAATAAATCTGATGGAACTCACGATTGGCAAGTTGTAAGTATTCCAACTGGCAGTTATCAGTTAGAACAGATTAATGAGGAATTCCAGCGCAGAATTAAGTCTTTAACCGGAAAAGAGTCTAAAATAGCAATTACTGTTTACGAACCAACATTATCGTCAGTGATTGAAATACATTCTCTTGATTATGCTGTAGATATTTATCAAAGTTCGATTAGATCAGTAATAGGTTGGCCTGAAGTTGCGTCAGATTATCAAGTTCCACCAGAACCACAGCGATCCGACTTCAACATAGATGTTAAGAAATTTATACAACTTCCAGAATATAGAAAACAATTTCCAGAATATAGAAAACAATATCCATTTATGGAGAGCATACAATCACGTATCGTGATTATAAGCATCATACTTATAAGTTTCATTCAAAGTAAGAAGGGTTTAGCAAGAATATCGACACTTGATGTTGAGCAAATTAACTCATTATCAAGACCGATTAAATCTGAACACGAACACGTGTTTAATGATCTTAAAAATTTACTTTCCAGCATCAAAACTTTTTATAACGATGATTTAAAAAATCAAATAATTGAAACAATACAACATCAAAATCAAGTTGTAGCAGACTTAGACTACGTAAATAATGGCTATTGTTGACAAAGAGAAAATAATAAACGTGCCGGCAGATAGATTGTCTAGCTCTTATATAGTTAATGAAGATGACCTGATTCAGCGTGTAAGTCATAAGCGATTATTTAAGACAGTATTTCTGAAATATTACGGAAACACAGAAGAACAGCTACCAACATTTATAATACCCGGATTTGACTCCGAGGAGCTAAAAAAATCAGTTAGTGATCTTATTGATGAACACTTTAAAAGAATATGTAATTCCTGGAAAAAATTAATTCCACCCCCAGCAGTTTCCAAATATAATAATGATCCATATGGAACTGGTCGTCACATCTCGCCTAATATTGTTAATATAACATCCACCATCGCACTGAATAAAATGTGCGATATAATTGATAATAGCTACCATTTTGACCTCTCTAAGTCTAATCAGGCTCAGCAGGGATATATATATATATATATATATATATATATATATATATATATATATATATATATATATATATATATATATATATATATATATTATATTCATCCAGTATTCAAACACCCCCAGGATGGTTTATTGTATCTGAGCAAACAATCAAATCAACCTGCGTGTACATAATCTATTATTGTCGAGAATGAATTTCAAACTCACAAATCAGGATGGAAATATAATTGACTTAAGAAACGAAACTATATATAATTTATACATACGCTCGTAGATAAAATATTTGGTTAATCCCCTCACAAAGTCAGGTGACAAAGTCATGCGACAAAGTCAGGAGCAGCAAGGAGGGTGAATCTCCACAAAATTTTGCTCGAGTCTTTAACGAAATAAAAAATTCGATAAAGTCAGGAAAAAAGTCAATAGTATAACAAAACTGAGCTAACCTCATGCGGTTTATTCACCATACTGTAATATAAAAGTTAGATATTTTCGTTTAGGATTATTTACCTTTTTTCAGCCTCTTTAGGAACCCTTATTTTAGGTTAAGGACACGAGCAAAATTTTGTAGGGTTCACCCTCCCTGCTGCTTCCTGCTTGGCACAGGAAATTCACTTGCACAATCTTCTATATCGATTATTTAAAAATTTTCGTTTTTTAACTGTGATCAAATCTGATATATATTGAGAATTTAAGTTGATAGATGTAGCAAAGAAAAGTGAAGATGATTATGAGTTGGATCTATTCAAATTTGTAATACAAACTGCTGTGTATGGCATTGCAATGGATAATATCCATTAACAGAATCAATATACAGTTGTGTAACTCCTCTGAAACTGATAGAATACTTCCATATGCTTGCTTGACAAAATTTAAATTTGAGGAAAATAGTTGAAGACTTGTTTTTGATTGGATATTTATACTGGTTGTCCTGCAGTTATATAGTTGCCTTCTATTAATATCATCTGAAAGTTGCACGTGGAAATATGATAAGGCTGTTGTATACAGATTCCGATTCATTGGTATTTACTAATAATGTTGTTGATGTTGTAGAGTTTACCACCATTATTCAGCAAAAGGTTATATATATATATATATATATATATATATATATATATATATATATATATATATATATATATATATATGTGTGTGTGTGTGTGTGTGTGTGTGTGTGTGTGTGTCAGCCAGTATCAATGGTAGAGGTAGTACCGAGGAATACCTGGTGACAACAACCAAACCCACGAGAAGCTACTGGCAAGCTTTCCCATGTACCCATTGGCCAAACCTGAGACTCAAACCCACTTAGACAGAGTGAAGATGACAATGATCAGTATCAAAGAGTGCTTTAGACTAATCAGTCGCTTGGTTCTCTAATTACTGATGAGGTGTTAGTGTTTATCGTATTAATTAATACATCAATTGCAAGGAATAGGAGATCGGGTTTTGTACACAAATCACAGCTGCAACATTTGAGACCAGTTCAAGAGATGTGGACACAATCATGCAAATTTAAAAATTTAAAATTTAAAAAATAATTTCACAATTAAATTCATAAATATCAATTCTTGCAAAAGGCTCCACAACCTCATATGAATTTATATAGTGACCTATATAATACGATTTTGTTTAAATCACCAAAAGCAATAAATGAAATATATAATTATACAATTGGAAGATGAAAAAGAAACAACATTGTGTTTTTTCTCGTACAGACAAGGCAAGTGTCTCTGCATTTAATGACGAAAGGTTATAATACTGATGTAAAGCAAGTATCACTACACGATTAAAAACAAAATTTTATCTATAATTGTTTGTTCAAGTAAAACGGTGAACATATGATGAATGTTTTTTTATATTCACGTTTTAATGAAGATTTTTTTTTTCAAAATCAGCATTTGCTCTTTTGAAGCTCAGGTTCATAGAAAGTACATTTAATTTCCGTACCATTATATCTTCCACTTTGTAAACAACTGGGTTAGCAAACCTCTGTTTTATTTTCAACATTTAACATTCGTCTGACCATTAAGTTGTTTCTAAAATGAAATTCTTATCGTATATTTTGCATTTGAGTTTTCGCTTTTTATCTTAATATAATCCACATATAGATTCAAATAACAAATGTATTGATTTTCTCATTCCGCTTTCCTCAATTGGTGCCGTTTTAATACTATCAAGTTCTAAGTTATATTTATCGACGACTTATTATACAACATCAAATTATTTCTTGTATTGTATTCTGTAAAGCGCATTATTTTTGTTACTGTAAGTCTTTTTATGAATTAGTATCCTCCAACTGTATTTTAAAAATGTGTTCATGTCATGGATTAGTAAAATACAACCGTATTTACTAAATGTGTACGCATTATCAAGGATTGGTAATTTTCAAAGATGGTGTGTGTTATGGACTACAGTGTATTTATGAAAAATGTATGCATCATTATGGAGTAGAATAATTAAAATGTACTTTCTAAATTTTTTGATATTATTATGGACTCCTACAATCTGAAATTATTTGCTAAAAGTGTATATTGTTATGGACTAGTATACATCAAATATACTTATTAAACATATTTGGGTTGGCATAGTCTGAACATATTTAAAACAGAGTTTTTATTATTATGTAAGTTTTTTAAGGTTCTATTTTTCTAGGAATGTAGCTATTGTTCATGGTTTCCTCCCTTTCTGTCTTTATATTTTATACCGCTGCAATGATAATTTAACCAATTCCCAATATGCCAGCCAACAGACTCAACTTTGGCAGGTACAAAGTCCATAAATCCATTAGTGTTTTTTTCTTTAAGTTGCACATAAGATAAGTTCTGATACCACATTTTGGGAATTTACCTCCATCATACTTGTTATTCATGTCTTTGTCAACATCTTGCACAAATAAAAGACACTTAATTGCAGACAACACATTTCCAAATATATTATGCCAATAATCAATTGTTTTATTTATTATTTTAGTACTGTACAATGAGACAATTTCAGGATTTATAGTATATTTTTACCTTTCTCGTGTTATTTGAATTATCACAGAACATTTATGTTACGTTGTTCTCATTCAATTTGATATTAAATTTAGCAAAGAAACAGTAGGCTGTTTAGAGTGAAATCATATGCAATTTTTGAACTTGTTCTGCTGACATGTAACCAAGCTTGTAATCAGGTGTTTTTCTATTCTGCATCTCAGTGTATTAGCTTCAATTGCAATTGAATTAGATTTTGTTTATTGTTATTCTAAAATATTTTTTGTAAATATTCAGCTCAAAACTTTATCTAAAATATGCTTTCAGAGAATATTGGATGATCTTTTCGTCCAGAGAAAACATCACATTTCTGACCACTACGGAATGATGGTTACAATCAAAGTCCGCAAGACAAAGTAATAGCATAACCAGCGGCTAGAATGTCAAGTCAGATGATGAAATGACACAAGTTCCTGTTACCAGCAGTCAGATTACCAGCCCACCAGTCACAACAAAATCATGAAAAAATTTAACATAATTATATTACCACTGAATATAATGGTCAAATGATAAATCTCACAAGCCCAATAGTAGTGTACATATTGCAACATAATGCAAATGAAATCATACTAAAAGACATTTTGAAATCATATTGTGTAATGATTATTTTATACATCATTTAATGTTTGCTTATATACCATATTCATCTCTTTGTCATT
>JAEAOA010001197.1:1412500-1427500 GCA_016746295.1 Potamilus streckersoni
TACTCATTTATTTTCTCTCGCTTTTGATCAACGGGTTTTCATTGACGCATTTGCAAAATCTCATCTAATCAAGATGAAGATCATGGTACATAATATACTCTAATTGTTTCGACGCGACTATTTACAATTACTTTTGCCTAATTGGTTGCTACAACATGTTGCTAGGATGGCAAGTATAACAGCCGTGTGCAACAGTTTACGGACTGCCAGATTCAATTAATTTCGTAGCATTTAACTTTACAATTTCGTTTAATCTTTATTTACAGGTGCTGATAAAAAATATGGATTATTAAGTCGTTGTACTGAAGCTGCAAATTACTGAAATGGTATGATAGTAGTATTGGGAGGTCACCTGGCGTAAGACCGCATTACTTATCAGAGTCAAAATGGCTCTCGACCTATCGGTACGTCACACAGAAAATACTGTTGGATGACACTAAACCTTTACTTTAGATTAATCTTCAAAGATAGCTTACTTTGGCATAATTATAAGGGGAACAACTTTAGTAATAATCTCACCTTTCTGCTGGTCATCTTACCAGATTTGAACAAAAAGACAAACTTTGACCGCAGAGAAAGCAATCGGTAGTAGTATTATCCGTGTTGTTGTTGTTGTTCTGGAGCTTAACGCCATTTTTTAGCACACGATAGGCTATACGTGTCTGGCAGTATTTTTGGTGGAGAAAAAACCGGGAAATCCGCGGCAAGAACCACCGACCCACGAGAAGCTACTGGCAAGCTTTCTCACATATCCACATTCGCCGAATCTTAGACTAGAACACACACAGAGGTGATATGGCAGTGAACCGTAACGGACAGAGCTTTAGACCACTTGGCCACTCGGGGTCCCTTGTATTATCTGTGACTTTAACGTATCTTCCTCCAGGTACAGGATCATAAAGTTGACTGGGATTTCCCACAGTGCCATTATTATCTTCTCCAGAATAATAAAATAATCGTAATTTTCTGACATAACCAGTGTCAGCTTTGTTTATATATCTAAAAAAATTCTGACACACGTTTCTTCGTTGACTTTGCAGATAAATGTTTGTCATGGTACACACCTTTTTTTACTATACTCTCGATTTAGATTAAATTATTAAACACGATCTACACTTATAATCTCTTCTTCGACAACTCCAGACATACTTGGCGATGTTTGGTAGTTTTTATCCTTGACATGTCTTTACAAACCCTGTACATCCTTGCGAACTCTTTTCGAATCGATTGAGACGCAGCGACACAATATCCATCCGCATATCGTCCTTGACACCGATCTCTTAGATACACCAGATGTGATAGTGCTAACTTCGCGTGTATGTTTTCGGCTGGCATCATATTTTATTATACGTTGACATAGCAAAATAGGAGTCAGCTTTTTCGTTTTCATATTTTGGATCGATTTGTAATTTGCCGAATATGATACTGTTCCTAAGCCGTAAATAATCATTATAAATGATTAGATGTTCCACCCGCTGTACCAACACTACCATGACGACTGCTATTCTCAGTAATCTGCTGTAGTACCTATAAGCCCTTTTGGCGCTGTATGTTATAGTATTTGAAATACGCTACAATATGTTTGGTTTCTCTCTCCGGAATCGCATGTAACTTTTAATGAAACTAGTTTCCTTCATGGCATTTTGCCTCTTCATTACATTGTATTGACTTGATTAAATTACTTTTTATATACTATGACAGCAACTTCAAAGATATAGCAGCTTTACTATTATGTTTCAGTTTATCAACCTAGTCTGCGAAAAAACAAACTGTTCAGATCTCTATTAAAAGGACTGTTTGGATTATCAGTAAATGTTTAACATTAAATTCTTTTTCATGTGAATGCAGCATATCAAATGTGATTAAACTGTATTCTTTTTCTTTATAGACATTTGCCAGGTCTGCTAGCGCTGCCAAGTTTTCTTCGACCAATGTTAAGACCGCGCTAGCTATTGTGGAGTCCTCAATACCTAGATACATCTTTTCTTTATCACGGTATTGGTGCACAATATAATAGTTTTGCATATATTTTCTCATTCTGATTTGTCTTACTTCTTCTTTACTCCAAATATAATCTATGGTTTTAGGGTCGTCTGTGCTCTCTAAGTCAAGAGATAGGCCATGACCTCCGGCGATGATGTTTCTCATGTTTTTAATTTGCTCCTATCTTCACTGCCACACTTCTGTTTGCCTTAGATTCCATTCTGTGCTCATCTACTGGTAATTTTGTATAATCCGTGGTACCTATTGGTACCAAGTTTATTTTACTTCAGCAATTGTCTTACACAGCTGATCTCCAAGAGTCCTAAATCATTGGCGTTCTGTTTTTCAACTGGGTCAATGCCAGCATGCATTTCCAGTAAAGACAATTTGGGGTCGTTGTCATTTAAGCTTCCAACGAGGGCTTAGTTGTCAGTTACCAGTGCCTGCACATTCTGTTTTCCTTCTTTACTCTAAGCATTGTTTTAACAACATTGATGTCAACAGTCTTCAATTTACAAATTTATCAAAAAATCTCAGCATCCCTATCGGGATGCTTTTTGTTTCTTTCTCTTGCTATTGCATCAGTCTAGTCAGCTACAACTTTGTGGGGCTCATGCCCTTTTCTGACTTTACCATAACCAATCATCCTTAATCCGATTACCCTCTTCAACATCAGCATATTTCTCTGTCAAAATCCAATATTGTGTTATTTGTGACTATTATTGTGCCAGACAAATTAAGAGTCTGTTACTTGTCGTGTTGTTCCTATTTTACAACAGTGACATCGTCGACTACTATCTGCTCGCACACCAGGCACTTAAATAACGTCGTTTCTGTGTCGCGTTTGGCTGTTGTTTATTCCATCGACTGAGTCTGGTTAGCCGAAAGAAAAATTGAATTAATTTTAGTAACATGTCAAAAACGTTGCTGTACATGTCTGGCTACCAGCACTTTGCTTTCCGTTGTAAAGTGAATGTATATTAAATCGTCTTTGCGATTACTACCATAGGTACTTTTGCATAAATCCTTCAATATTTGTACTTTCTTTACATTTTTTTTACGTCGATGGTAAAGTTGTACATTGTGGAGAAAATATTATACACTTACGATGTTATTCATTGGCCTAGATGTTGTTAATCGGCCAAGGGGTTGTTCATCAGACTAGATGTTTTGTTGTCCGTTTATCCCTCTAGTCGCCAAATGTATAACGTCTCTACACCGGTAAAATCTTCGATTATGCAGATGTTAGAGTTGCACTTTGGATCGTGTTTTTTTAAGAAAACTGGAGAGGGATATTGCAGCCCAAGAGTGTTATAATACAGATTTGTGATGTATGAAACATAACTTTTCCAAACATGCAATTTTTCGATTTGGTATTAAGCATTGGGCTTCAAATGTGAGTTCTTTATCGAACCTTGAACAATTTACTTGAACCTTGCTTTAATGCTTTGGAGACTAGGAATTGGAACTTTGGCCATATTCTTAACTAGGTCTGATTTCTGAACTTATATGAAGGACGATACTATTGATTTTTGCCGTTCTGAATCTTTTGTTGTGGCCTAATAAAACTCTTTCCTCTAACATAAATTTGTGAATGTGTGTTGAGAAAAACACAGACTAGCATACAGACAGACTGACACCACTATCTCAGTTAACAACAGTCAATCAAGAACTAATGTTTGAACTGTGTTGTAAATATAGTCCCTAAGAGTAGGATTGTTATGCATGCAGTGATTATGACTATGGTTTCAGAGAAAGATTTTAGGTGTCAACCACCATATACTTTAAAAATCATAGTGCAATTTGCAGGATGTTGGTTGCATATATGTACATAGTGTTTTCAATTTGAATGCCACGAAAATATAGTATTTGTAGTAATGCCTAAGGAAGTTTACGCCCACATCATCTGGTAGTGAACTTAATAAGTACACAAGTGAATATATCCCTGGAAAGGAATGCCATTTTTATTTACATATTTGGCTTTGTGGGCCAAATTGGTTTATGTTACATTATGTACAACCATGTACAGAGAGAGAGAAACAGACAGACATAGACACAAATATAAGTATGTTTGCGTGCATCTGTACTTACAACAATATTGTCATTCCTCAAAAGTAGTTGATACAGGTAATGTCTGAAAAAATTGTCCTTCTGCATAATTCTACAATATGTTATTTTACATAGCAAGAAAGCTATTTTATCTTCATCTTCAGACATGATCCAGCAAGTTCATGGAGGAAGTGATAAGTGATACGGTGGGCAATTTCTTATGTGATACTATTCGAAACAAAGTACCGATCGTCCTAAAGTGATCTTGAACGGAGCCAAAATCATTTCTATGCTAGCTGAACAAGTGTAGTTTAAAATTTGTATAATTCACTTGGCCATGCCTTTCAGCCGAATGTGTAAAATGTTTGGAATGACAGTAAATGCCAGAGGCTTTTTCCGCACTTTGTCAATACCGAAGGCAATCAGCATTCCTTTTTACACCATTTGCCTGAAGCTCGCTAATATCACGCAGACCACATGCGCAACGAACAACGAGATACGCTTGATAGAAGACATCTACTTCGAACCCCTTCGTCTTTCAGGAAGAAATATTAAGGTATTTTTGTTACAAATCACATTTTACGGCACTGCTTTGGAACATTTCGTGAACTATTAAATGAGCAAGGAGAGATCGATCGTTTTGAAAGAACCTTTCACCATTGCAAAAACGTGTTCCTTATTGTACCCTGAACGACGTATGCCAGAAAACACAATAGCTTCCATAATTCCTCAAACGATTAATTTTGTCAAACATCAATACTCGGTCAAAACCTAACACTGGTGCGACAAGGAAGACAAATGGACCCAATACGTACGCAACAGAGAAGAAGAGAAAGCATCGGAACGTATTTGGTGGATGATTGGGACTTAGAAAACCCTAATTTTGTGTACGAGTATAACAAGTACTTATTTCGGAACGTGACACTTAAAGTTAGGTTTTAAAAAGGAACATGGAGGCTGAGACTTAGAAAACTCTAAAAACCTGTCCGAGTTTAACGGGTATTTGTACGGATGTGCCATCAGTTACCCTGAACTTGTCACTAAAAATCAATTTGTTTTCAATGAAACATGGAAGAGTTTAGCAGGCCACTTGTCAGATGTGAATTTGAAACCTCTTTGCTATATCAAGCCCACGAGGAAAAGGGAGAAGTAACAAAATGTTTTGTGGTCGCTGTATTCTACCGTGTGCAAATATTGCCGCTTTCCGGAAGTGCATCCGCGATTGCTGACGGAACATATTAAAGTAGAAAACATGCAACAATACGAAGGGATGATTTAATTTAATGTCTTACCAAGCACGAACATTTACCATCCCGTTTCACCTCATCATTGCCAAGATAAATTGATTTTTTCATTGTGCCTATTGATGTCATTCAAAAGCTTAGCAAACTCCTGTGTCATGCACCGTACCATCAAAGAAATGAACAAGTGAAATATTAATATTTTTTCTCTGTGGGTTTGCCTGAATAATGCGACTTTGAAAGTAGATTGCAAACATTTCAAGGAAAATGGCCGAAAAATCTGGGAGATCTGATTCCCGAAAAATTGTCAACGGCCAGATTCCTCTACTTGGGCAAAGGTGGTAAAGTCAAGTGCTTATGTTGCGGTGTTTCACTTTACTAGGGGGAATATAATGGTTCCGCTTAACTGGAACATGCTCGATGAGAGTTGGTCAAAAACGACTGAAACGCAAAGCAATATTTTTTATATATTTTTCTGCTATACCATTTTCCAAAGTAAACGCATGATACATGTGAAGTCAATCAGTAAAGTCAATTAGTGGCGACGCATTCCAGTATAAAAAACCTGATTTATAAGACGGGATTATTGTTGTTATGTTCCCGAACGCTCAAAGATGTTCCATCGAAAATAGGGCATACATTTACCTTCGTCTTAATTATGTCCAGAAAGGAAAATAATAACGAAATGGACAGTATTGTCAATCGAATTAAACGTTTAGCTAAGCACCAACTTCACCCTGAGAAAGACACACTCGTCTAAAGAAAACGATGAGCCAAGACATTGGAGGATTATTTAGCAATTTTGGTGAAAAAGACGTCCACCTTTGTGAGGGAACAATAGTCAAAAAAAATGTATTAAATGTCACATACCATGGCATTAACATCATTGTATTTGTGTGTGTGTCTGTGTGTGTGTGTGTGTGTTTGTGTCCCAGAGCAAGTTAACAAAGATGTCACCACACCAGACGCTATTCCTCTTCTATCCCCAATGGAAAGAAAAAGAAAGTAAATACTCTTCATTTAGCTAACATTTTCTGCCCTGTCTGAAACTTCTCCACCAATGCGAAAACAACTCATTCAAACATCCTCCAAAGACGTCATCAATAATGTGAGCGAATGTTGCCTGAGTGCATTGAAAGGAACGATACCATTGTTGTAATTAAACAACGATACTTTATGCGCCAAATGGTTAAGAAGAAACTACCAATCCATTGAATGAAAAGATGTTGGTACGACGCAGAGAATTTTTGCCCATGTTTCCCATGATTTTAGCACGCATGATGATAGAAGTATTGGCAACAACGATTATCGGATTCATGCAGACAGCTACTTCACAAGGAATGGATCAAAGATAAAATATTCCGAAATGAGGACACTGGAGTCAAAAGATCTAAGACTTGACCATTGAAATCTTATCGAAGAGCGAAAAGTGGATTTAGTGCCTTACATACGATGGATGAAACAAACATTGTCAAGAAAAACGGATCCAGCATGAAACTCCCAATCCATATTTCAATGAGATTTCCCAGTTGCAACACAACTTGCAATCGTTGATGGATTTCTGCAATATGCCAAAAACGGAAAGGTCAAAACGAACCGGTCATCCGTTTCAACGACTGCAACGTTTTCATAATAAAGCCTGAAACGAAACAGCTCCACTAAGCAATGAAAGATTTAAAGACCCTAATAAAACGTTCATCATCACCATCACCAAGACAAATGCAGCACAACAGATGCCCGAGGAAGAAGAGGCACTTTATTTCTTTAAACATCTTCAGAGGCTAACCACCAAGTAAGATTGCAACGTCCTTGTTGACCTCTTCCCCTACAACCGAACGAAATGAACTTAAAGCTTGGGTAGGAAAGATGTCCACTGGTATTTCGACAGAAGACAAACAAGAAAGAAGGAAAACATGAATGAGAAACGAATGTAAGACCAAAGGCATCTCAATTCCACCACTACCAACACCAACACTATGTTTGACATCTACTCCCGTGGCTTATGGAACACATAAAGCTATTTTCAAACCACCCCCTGGTCCCATTAAGACTAGCATCACTGAAGAGTTGATAACGCATTAAAAAGGAGGTGTTAGGCAGCATTTACTTCGATCCATCCCATCATGCAATTTACGGATGAGTTCATAAATTGAATTATCCAGTCCAAACTGGACGGAGAAGTGTCCGTTTAACTCGAGGTCAACAATGATTACAAGAACAGCCAACGAACACCTTACACAATCACATTGGACGAACATTTTCCATATGTCGCACACGAGTAGAGGGCGTTGATCATCATGAGCGAGCAAAACTGTGCGACTCTCTCATTTGACCACCTACAATCGTAGCTATAAATATTTGTCTTGTGTCACCGACGTCTTTTCCAAATTTGTTTGGGTCCTGCGATTGACTTCCAAATCGAGCAGTAAGTTAGTGGGAACCCTCAGTCTGGTGTTGAAACAAAACAGTCGTAAACTTCCTCGATGGAAAACCGAAACTGACACCGAATTTATATACCCAGCCTCCTTAAACAATTAAAGAAACGTGACATTATTGTTTTTCCACACTGAGAACCCGGAAACTAAAGTCAGCATCGTAGAACGTTTTCAATGCATCTAAAAAGAACGCATGTGCAAACATGGTATGCACCAACACAATATCAAGCACATCGTCGTCTTACTCCACCTGGTCCAAGAGTAGAACCAATCTTATCATCGGGGCATATACTAATCTTCAAGATGTGACTGCAGACAACGATGTAGCTGTCTTTCAGGGCATGTTTGGTTCGTACGTTTTGAAATTGATGGTGACATGGGCATTTCACACATCGAAAGATACCGCTTTGACGCAAGGCAATTCATTTTTTCCTAAATGCCATCATCAACAAACAAAACACCAAAGAATCTTTCTTGAGAGCAGACATAAATGGTCTGCTTCAAACGGGCAAAGACATTTGGGCCGACCAGAATCTTTTGTACACTCCCTGAACACTGCCAAGTCAGGAATTCATACATCCCTGAAGCTACAGCATGGACAAGGTATAAAAGGACAACAAAGTCACTACATTAGAGGACTTCACACTCCCAGAGCTAAATTGACTAATAACAGAAAAACAGTACGAGGCTTGAACATATTGGATTATTATAAACATCACATAGTGTAAAGCATGCACAGCGATTCTTGCACCTATTCTAAGTCGGAATTGCATATGTTTGCCATGCCACCCACATTGTTGTTGATCCACGAATCCCATGAGTAGAACATCATACCGTCTCCTCTTAGACGAAATCAGCTCCCACCAGGTTTGAAATCAAAAGACCACCCGAAGATTACATCGACCTGAATAGCATTTATTTGTATATAAACTCAAAGTGATTCGAAAGAGACCAGGCCAATCCGGGAGTATATTTAAGGATAGGTCCGTCAACAATCTCATGCATTCCTTGTTCAGAGAAATGTATTTGTACTTGAATAAGAAACTATTCAGCAGTAGCATGGTTATTTACACTTACCAATAGTACCTGGAAAATCTCTTGACGAACGAGAAAGGGGCCAATAATACACATATGGATGCTTACGTTTAACAACACAGCCATGACGGGGACGACAATCCTCACAATGTAGGCTTTAACGACCGTAGAAAAAACTCCTGCAATGATATAGCATAGAACTGATGGATAGTTTGCATTTGAACATGTGATTGCAAGACAAGTGTTTCATAAATGTAGTGGATATCCGCCTTAGACTAAATCCTAGCAGCGTCGCTTTCCATTTGATGGCTCATGGCAACGAGTACAAAATCATAATCCAAAAAGACAGACTTTACTTGCAGCACGTAGAAGTATTACCTAAAGCTTGAAACTACATTAGTCACACGTTAAGCATATCGATTGTTTCGTATCCAATACGAAGTTAGAAGTGAAAACCTTCACCATTATAGGTGAATTCCAATCCAAGATCAAAGATCATCTGTTCAAAGGATAGTTACTAAAACCTTTAATCGTTGGCATCGTGAGCAATGCAGCCACCAATGGAGCCCAGCATCAAATTCCTTTCCAGGTTATACTCTACAGTGTCCAAGATCGAAGAAATCGCGATAGCAAGACCTTGTGTTTCCGACTCTTTCGAATGTAACTTTACTCAAAATAATTACCTGAAATCGTACTAGTCTCTGGACAAAGATACCGGACAATTACTAGTCAACACTACACACGGCATTACGGACGTAAATTACACTTTGTGGGCCTATGTGTTCACTCCAAGCCATGGCAACGACGAGTGACATTTCCACGTATTAAATCAGGTTAATTGCGTATGAAACTTCATTTTTCAGAAGCTCTAGTGAACGTCATCCTGTGTGTCAAATTCGATAATACCATAGAATCAACAGTTTGAGAGAAGTTATTTTAGACAAATAAACACTATGATGTAGATATCCTATCCCTTTCGATTCTTGGAGAAAATAAGGAATTGAAATAGAACGCTACCTTGACATCAGAATATCAAGACAAAGACAAAGTAAAAGAGGACGAGATGGCCAAGCCAAGATGGTCAGAAAAGGAACAACATTTAGTGGCCCGTTTTTTCAAACACCCGTCGGAGAAAATTACGGAACTGAACATAAATGACTGCTATAAATATCAAAACGATTATCTAAGTCCACAGTCTAGATCAATTAGTTACGGTCAAATGATGAGTCAAGAAAAAATGGACGAGTATCTTGTCGAAGCTTAGAGTCTAATCTCAGAAGAATCAGTATTGCATGAGTGGTATACAGGCATGATCATTCCTGCCCTCCATTGACTACTCTAAACATTTGTTGCATCGATGCTCTCTTAGCATAGAGTACAGAAACGAAACATATAAATGGTTATTTGACATAATTTTTCAAGCAAAAAGTCAAATGAATTGATGACTTCTCATTTTTTGTTTTTGGCTTAACGCCATTTTCCAGCACACGATAGGCTATACATGGAGGCCAGTATTAATGGTGGAGGAAGAAACAGAGAAATCCGTGGAAAGAACCACCGACCCACGAGAAGCACCTGGCAAGCTTTCTCACATATCCACATTCGCCGAATCTTAGACTCAAACCGACGCAAACAATGGTGAGATGGAAGTGATCTGTAACGGAGAGCGCTTCAGACCACTCCGCCACTCAGTGCCCCTTCTCATTACCTGTGAAAAAAAACAATAAAAATTGGATACATGGAAACATTATTTTCTTTCCAACAACAGTCCGCACACCGCTTCTTTAAATTCTGTATTGTGTGCAAAAGATGAATCTTGTCTTTACAAATCTCAAAACCATCAAGATTATGTCCTCAACGTGGACGATAGTCACCTTCCATGATCCCACTGAGTAGCCGTCAACTTCCTTAAAGAGGATTGTGTGCAGTATTTTGATTCGTATGGAGCAATCCGGTTTTACGTCTACGTCATTGACTTTACCAGAAGAAATGACCAGACGACACGATTCAAAAAAGTGAAATTACAAGGCCTAGATTCCTTAGTGTGTGATTAATATTGTATGTATTTTCTTCATCAATGCAATCTTGGACATTGTTTGAACCATATAAAACGAGACGGTTGGACAGAGGGGTATCGAATACAGTAGCAGGAGAGAGAACACTAGCAGAAACAGCAACACGAATCATACATAGGATTTGTCCACTGTCGTGTAGAAACGAAAGAGTTATCCATATCTTTCAATAGAAGCATACCGTATCCTTCAGGAATTCCTGCCATCAGTAAGGGACTCAATCATAGACAATAAGCCATTACCATCACTCCCCCGTGAGCACAAAAGGCCTTTTCATGGCTACCCAAACACTCTAGAACAGTGATTCTAATTCAATTTATAAAACAGGGTTGTATGTTAAGACAATTTAAGCGTGTCTATAAGCACTACGATTCTGTCTTTTCCGATAGTGTATGGCTGTGTTTGTAAGTAAAAATATCAACGTCAATGTTATTTTAGGTCTGCGCGTTCCATGTAATGGTACTAGTGGTATGGTAAGTTTTGGGTCTAGAGATGATTTCATTCGCGTTCGTACTCCTGGGATATAAACGAAGGAATCCTCAGTCTGGTCCTGACCTGTCCCTACCATACGCGATTCGACCAGACGCCGATCCAAATCCCGACCCACAACTACAGCCACATCCACATCAACCACCAGTACAGCGTGCACAGGATGCAATGAGGCCCGATCATCATCCATCACAGAAGACAAAGGAAGAAATACATGTTCACTATCCTTCAACCTATAGTAAAGCAACTCAAGCCCCCGCTGCACTACCAAGAACAAAACCGAATAGGGACCGAGATTAGACTAGGAGATACGTATGTGTCGCACAACATGGGATGTGTCAACATTAACGAGGATCAATTGTCGTCAGAAAAACAGCCCTTTTTAGGACTAACCATATCTTCATAAATGAGAGACGATTCATTTTGCAATTTTCTGTGAATAAGTGTTACTACAAACACTCATTCATTTACCGATGGGTGTGTGTTAACATGTGCGTGTGTAGATAGTAGAGTATGTGTATTAAGGGTTCGGTTACAATTTTGAGGATAGTAGATATAGCACGTTATTTTTTCTTCTCTTCCCGTCTGTATAGATAGCAGAGTGTGTATGTTTATTTCATTCCTTCGCGTATATTTATATGGATACACCGCTCATATGCATCGAAATGATATATTCAAACTTTTATATAGATGAGAACGAAACCAATCCATCTTGTCCCTATATTGTCCCAGGGTGTATATACTCCTAGGGTCTTAAAACGATATAAATGTTTGCCCCATATCATCAGAGGTTATTTTCCTTCAAGCCTCATACGCCATAGAAATATTTGCCCGATATAATCCAATGCTGTTTTGTTTTGGGCCCCATATGCACTATATCGTCCCACATTAATACTCACTGTGATATTTTTTAACTACGCCACACTTCGACCGATCAATCCTTTGTTTCAAGGCACATTACGCCAAAACAAATGCATCACATTTGCCACCATGGCATCATAAACGGTATATGCAGAGTCCCTTCTTGTTTATTCCACTGTGTAATTGACAAGCTTCAGACCAATGCAGTCATACTACCGTTGTACTCCACTAATGTAAATAGGGACTATTGTGCTTACGAACACTTTCTGTGGTTTTAACGTTAATTAATTCACCACAAGTTAACCAACATGGAAACTCACTAATACTTCATTCAGTGACGTTTGATCCTAGTAATTGGATAATTATTTCGAGCTAAATAATATTTCCATTGCTTTTAATTAGAAATAGAGAACATTTTTCTGAAGCCAAGGCACATGTTTCAAAGGTTTCTCACTACAATGAGTCTCATACCAAGGTAATCCAAAACCATCTTATCACAAAACACCCGCAGAAAGGCTTGACGACCATGATTGAATTATTTCAAAGGAGTTCATAATCATTTTCTTTATCAGCTGAATGGTTCTTTAATGCAGAAACACTACAAATAGTTTTTGTTCTGCCGTAATCACCGAATGAAGTAACAGCAGAAAAGTTTAATTTCACATTTCCATGGTTTTTCTTGTTTTATGTTTGTTTGTTTTATCAGTACGTTTTCCGACCCGAATGTTATTAACTCGCTTCGTGCAGTGAAAAACACGAGCCAAACACAGAATACAAAGCATTTTTTTTATCATATCACTAAACACGTATACCTAGCTAATACCGAAGCTATTCCAAGCTATCGTAAATTCTTAGAAATACTGCAGTTTCTTACCTGCGTTTCGAAATTAGCTAATCCCATGTGTTGAGAAATAATATCAAGAACATCAAATCACCCCAATCAATAAATAATTATTACAATCTAACATAGCTTTAAACACGGACGTTACCATTGCATTCTACTCTTGCTCAATCATATATTGTGTATACACACTTACCTTGTGAAGAGCATTACGTGGTCTATTCTAAATTTTGAACCGACAGTCTTGTCCCAGTGATGCAAATCATCAAGATATTTGTTAACTTCAACATGCTTCCTTTATATATGCGTACTTTAGACCTGCTTCCTTTATATATGCGTACTATAGACCTGCTTCCTTTATATATGCGTACTTTAGACCTGCTTCCTTTATATATGCGTACTTTAGACCTGCTTCCTTTATATATGCGTACTTTAGACATGCTTCCTTTATATATGCGTACTTTAGACATGCTTCCTTTATATATGCGTACTTTAGACCTGCTTCCTTTATATATGCGTACTTTAGACATGCTTCCTTTGTATATGCGTACTTTAGACATGCTTCCTTTATATATGCGTACTTTAGACCTGCTTCCTTTATATATGCGTACTTTAGACATGCTTCCTTTATATATGCGTACTTTAGACCTGCTTCCTTTATATATGCGTACTTTAGACCTGCTTCCTTTATATATGCGTACTTTAGACCTGCTTCCTTTATATATGCGTACTTTAGACCTGCTTCCTTTATATATGCGTACTTTAGACCTGCTTCCTTTATATATGCGTACTTTAGACCTGCTTCCTTTATATATGCGTACTTTAGACATGCTTCCTTTATATATGCGTACTTTAGACCTGCTTCCTTTATATATGCGTACTTTAGACCTGCTTCCTTTATATATGCGTACTTTAGACCTGCGGTGTGGGAAGTCTCCTTCAGTCTTTAAGGAAAATATGAACTTAAATAAAAACAATCTTATAGCCGTGCAACATATTTTCGCTTACAAGAAAGAATATAAACAAATGAGAAAAGTACATAAATTATTTCAAATCAGATTTGCATTTAGTTATAAAATGAGCAAGATAATACAAGGATATTTGCTGATCGGATTGAAACCTAAACGCTATATTGCATCAGGCGGTATTATTATTACATGGCCAAGATGTTCTAGGTCTATTTTTCAAGATGATTTTAGTATAATTGAATTATACCGTGAATATCTTCTAGCTGGTCATGCATTTATAAAATGATTTTTCCAATCCATTGTAGCAATGTAAGATATATTTTATGATTCTAAGTAAGTTGTCGTTGCTTCATATCTCTTTAACAAACTCATTTTGATAATAACATGTAATATTATACAAATTCTGCATTATCTGGATTAATAAGACAAGTACTTTTCACTCAGTAAAATTTATGTCTGTAATGAGCACACAATATAGAATCTCTTTCCAATATATTTCTTCTTTGGTCATGGAACCTTTCAAGACTGTTTTGAAAGACGGGGAAATTGATATTATTCAGTATACCTAATATAGTCAAGTAAGAAATGGATGTCATTCAATTATCCTTCTTTAGCCAACTAAGAGCTGTGTAGCATTCAATACCAAGTAAGAACTTTCATATAATATAATGTTATAATATAAACATGTATTAAACACACGCATCTTTTGAAATTTCCTGTACGTGAGGAATTTTTTTCCCAAATAAAAAAGGGATTGGACTAATTACGTACTAAAACTGTACACATTAATCGCCTTCATCAAAACGTTGTTGCCATCATTACACCACATACACCCTCACATACAGTCACACACGCACACAATCACTAATAACAATTATAGCGGAATATCTGATTGCAAGAATCGGCACCCTAATGTATTAAATGAGATTATTACAGTCGTCCAAACTCACATTTAAATTAGTTTGATAGTTATTATTACACGCACACCTAAGACTATAATGTTGTAAAACGGAACAATTCTATTAT
>JAEAOA010001197.1:1430000-1462500 GCA_016746295.1 Potamilus streckersoni
GTGCAAAAATGACACGGACAAGTCGAATATTCCGGAATCGATTGACAACCATCTCAATTCAGTAGTTCCTCTTGATCCTTTTATCTGTGAATTTAATTTAAATGAACAAATACTCATTTCGCATAGTTCAATTCAAGAACAGAAATTGCAGGTAAAAATATATTTTCTTTGATTTCATCTATGACAGAGTCCTGTAATTATGTAATTATGTTCTCAGTAGTTATAATGTACTTTGTTCCATGCTTCCACAATAAGGTATGTTTGCTGTTTCAAATGTGAATCATACGAGCAACCTATGGATGCAATGTAATGCTTAAGTAAGTCTTATGGATACAGACTAATATCTTGCTATTTTCATATGTACTAACATTTTGCGATTCTCGTATTTCGTAATATCTTGTCATTTCCATTTCTCATAACATCTTGCCATTTTCATATATTATAATATTTAGCCAATCTCATATTCAAAAATAATGTACCAACCTTATATGCATTAATTTTGTATTATTTCAAACGGATTTTTACAGAGCAAATTCAGCCCTGGCGTGAATCCTGCTAGACGTCACTTGATTTCCATGGAATTTTGTAAATTGTAAATTCCAACTACATAATTACCTAAAAACTTTATAATTGCGTGATTAGTCCCTATTAAAATTCCAGTATTTCTGGCTGTGAAAAGATTCAACTCAACTACTAGATACAGGGAATTTTTTTTTATGTAAGGAAACTAAGTCAAATTATGATTGTATGCCTCATTTCGCCTGTAACTATAGACCTTTTTATCATCATAACAACATTAAACGGCGCTTCCTGGTGACGGAACAGTGACTTCTCTATTAGACTGTGTACAGTCCCCAAACATAATCACTGCACATGGTGCTGATCTAACCTGAATCATATCATCATGAAATCTCGGCAATGCTGCAATCCATGACATTTACTCAACCTATGTAGCTAATTAGTAGGGCTGTGGTATATTTCATCAACACTGAAATCCATCAATCAAAGAAGTAATCACAAAAATCTTAGAAATATGTAACAGATAAAGTTCTACAGAAATAGCGCCAAATCCAATTTATCGCAATGGTGTACCATTCAAATATGCGATATTATTGTATCATCTTTTATGCGATAATAATGTACAATCCTTTATGTGTTAATAGCGTATCTTCCTGATATGCGATAATGTATCATTTTGATGGTGTTTTCCATTCCATTATGACATATCTCACCTATGCTATATGGGCCTTAAACTTTTGTGATGGATTCATAGGTATTTGGGATAAGATTATGACTGTTTCCTTCTTGTCCTTCTTGTCCTTCTTGTCCTTCTTGTCCTTCTTGTCCATCTTGTCCTTCTTGTCCTTCTTGTCCTTCTTGTCCATGCTGAGAACTTCTGAGATCTATATGTCTTTGATCTACATTTCCTTCATTGGCATCTTCTCCATCTGCAACGAGTTATTATTATCCCATACAAATATCATGAGGTTTGCTTAAATGTTTTTATGCACTTCTTATCTAGCACTGCCTTCAATTAAGCACAAATTCGAACTGGGGTTTAAAATATATCCTTGTTGAAAGAAAAAAGTTTGTATTTACATATAAACCTTCTACTTTTTTCTTGATTTAGTTGATCATTAAATACAGATAGGAACATTGTCATTAAATAGAAGTGGATACAATAATAACCAAATTCCTACGTCGGTTAGTATTAGACAAGCATTATCGCAAAATAATCTACACTCACAAAATTAAAATAAAAAGCTAACGCCCAAAACAAAATTTAAAAATGTCAATACACAAACGAAGGCTTCGAACGTTTTAATCCGATGAATAGGTCAACTTTCATCTAGGTAATAAGCATTCCACACAAATTGGAACTGTGTTAGATATGAAATAAAATATGCGTTAGTAAATAGTTCATATTCCGAAAACAATAAATGTTTACAAACCGTTAACATTTAAAATGTCTCTTTTCATTTTTGCTTGGTCTTTAACACTATATCTTATGCCAAGAAGATCTGGAGCATCCATCAAATTTCTCGATATGACATCAGACCCCACTGGTCGAAGGTCATAATTTCTGTTTCCTAGTCGTATGTTTCCGTTCTGGTTTCCTTAGAATACATATAATCAAACATGGACTACACAAGTGTCCCTATAATCCCAGACGAAATCGTATGAAGATATGTGCACTTTCAGAAGTTAAACATAACCGCATCCTAAATCTCTGGTAAATATGTTTTATATAAATTAATCTGTTTATATATTATATTGTTGTATAAAGTCGAAGTTTTTTAGTTTCCAGTACAGTATTTCATATGATGTGAAACTCTGGGAAGGTCCATCAGTGCGCTAGCCACAAATGTATGATGTTTATAACATATATAACGATAATAATGATTTTTATCGGAAACTATACAAGATAATACAGACCTCCTTACATGTTTGTCCAATAAACGGAGTGGCTTGATGACTAAATTGTGGCCTTACACTACGCAATGTTTGGCTGTAGAACAATAAATCTACTATATCTGGGATCGAAAATAAACTAATTCAACTCACTGCGAAAAATATAATACTCTACATTAAAAAAATTCTGATCTCCAATAGTGGTTACAGGTACAACATAATCCGCAAATAATAAATTTGTTAGTATCGTTATCTACATACCATGATTCTGTGACACTGTTCATTTGATCTTCTGACACATCGGACAGCCATGAAAGCCTCATTATCCCTGTATTGATAGTACGCGAGATCCTATTATAAAAATAGTGGTGCTTAACAGGTAGAATGGTAGCTGAATGGATAGTACATATCATGTTAATTTTGTAGATAATATTAGGGTAAATAGTTTACAGTACTTTTCTGAGATTTTAATAATTTCGTCTGCTGGAAATTAGAACATGTAAACTTTATAATAAGTAAATAATGTTTTATATAAGCGCTTATCTGATCAGACTCAACAAATATACGTATACTGATATCAGGAGAACTATTTAATTGCTATTATTACATAAATGTAAACCGATGACAAGAAATAAGTACTAATTCTCTCTCTCTCTCTCTCTCTCTCTCTCTCTCTCTCTCTCTCTCTCTCTCTCTCTCTCTCTCTCTCTCTCTCTCTCTCTCTCTCTCTCTCTCTCTCTCTCTCTCTTGATCTCTCTCTCTCTTGATCTCAAAACCATCTCTATTTTGAATACTTCTTCTGCTTGAAATTGTTCAACATGTAAGTTCAATTAGAAAAAACTGAGATCTATCAGAGATGGAAGGAAATCTTTGTTCAGTTACTTAAGTTATAAATCGAGTTAGGGAATCTATTTTAAAATGGCAATTCTGCAAATCGTCTAGCTGAAAATGTATTTCTTTTTATATGTTTCTTTCTTGCATATATCTTCCATGCCATTATTTTCGTTGATTTTGTTCAGAATAAAGTTTATTTGGATTGTTTGATACTGATATGTTTGCGTTGTTTCGATGTAAGTGGAAATATTCAATGTGTTGAACTATGCCCTTAATCAGTTAATGATTAATAGATGTTGTACTTTGTATTGTTTTACACCACCCATTATATGTGACTTTAATCCATAGCTAATGTCTACACGATTATTTTTGTAGGTGTTAGAATACTACTGCAATGATCATAAGGTATCATCACTAGGTAAATCAACAATGTCTTTATTTTCATATGCAGGGTAGTTAAATTTTCTAATTTGCGCTGCGTTCAGCCATTTGTAAAATATATACATAGCAATTAAAAAAACATGTCACAAACTAACAGGGGAAAACGTCAACTGTCACTTCGGATTTTACTGAAGATGAAGGAAGCCCAATTTCGAGAGAAGACAAACAAATTAATTTTTAACATATACGGAGAAATCAATGGATACATGAAAATTTGTAAACATTGCTTTTAATAAAAATGAGTACATGGTAAATTTTGCTTAAAATTTAAGACATTTTTAAGTTGTTACATACTGATATATAAACATTTACACTAACTGATGTATTTCGTTACACAACTATTACCTGTTACAATCCTCGTCGCTACACTGATATATATATATATATATATATATATATATATATATATGTTTACTTTCATATGGTATTTTGTTTGCTGTTGCTTAACGTTGTCACAACGAATAATTCAACGTTTGCTGTATGAGCTTATATGTCTGATTTCGCTTTCTATCAGATCTCTTATGCTTGGATAATGAATACTTTTTCATTATTCTGGTGTAGATAGTCGTAGGAAGAACACTCTGTGACTTAATCCATGTAAAGGCATTATTTCGGGTTTTGTAAGTTTTAGACGTATTTTAAATAAATTTAAATTTTAAATGTTTGCATTATTATAATTTTCAAGTTAGGCTTGATTTGATGTTTATTTTAGTGTTTCTATAATTGAATATAGTTATTTAATTCGAAGTTTCATCATTTGGATATTTGTATCTTGCATACACGTTAGAATAATCTATATATTACAATCGTTTCTTTTCTTATTTTTCTTGTTACATTTTGATGTGGTGCTCCTTGTCAAACATTTTACGATAATAGCATTTGATGAACTCATTTATGTCTTTTAAATCATACCAATTTCAATGTGTTCAAAATATGTATTGTTTAAGTATGTACCTTTCAAGTCAGTTGTCATAGCACAAAACAATCTCGTAGAAACAAGCAAGCAAAATACGATAAGAACGTGAACATTTAAAAGGACCACATAAGGTAAATGAACAAATGAAAATCTGATCCAATTAAAATTAATCTTCTAAAAAAGATGGGATGTTTTCATTGTGCGTTTTAAATATGTAAGCTCAATCTAATACAGAAACAAAAGGAAAACTCTTACAAGACAAGAATCAATAAAGAACAATGTATTAAGACGATAACAAGCGAAATAAATGAAGCAAGCTCAAAATACACAATCTAATATTACATCGAAGATTTTGTAATACTGTCATGTATATATTTCATCTTGTCAAATCCTCAACTCTTTTCTTTAAAGAATCTTACTAACAGTATGTTACATGTTTAACAGGGATATCCTTCGATAGCTTTTTCACCAAAAAAATAAGAAACTTTTAAACGAAAATAAGTTATGTTCAACTCATTCTTGAATGAAATAATAAAATCTATTGTTCAACGTATTTAATATTATTCTTAAGAAACTGTTTAATATGTTAAAAAATTCAGTTGTCAAGCCATTTCCTACGTCCTTAATCAGCATTTTGGTACAAGATATGAGTTTACGGCTGGGTTTTGTTTCCATGGCATGCTATCGTTTTTATTAGGTATGTTTCTCAGGTTTTCTAAGAGTACGGCTATTAGTGGGTGGGTCTGTGTCCATGGTTTAACACTGAAATAGTTTTACTGGATGTCTTTTCCTAGGTATGCAACTGGACTCAGTTGTGACTTGTGGATCAATACCCTATTATTAAACATTGACAGAAAGCTGTTCAATTTTTATGATGCTATTTGAATTGTGCACACCTTTAGATATACTTAAACAATAAAAGCTACAATCGGAATTTAACGAAGAACCTCTTAGTATGTAAACGAAAACCTCAGAGGAACAGATTTGATATCTCTGTACTTTATCACCTGCAGCATGTTCCTTTATGTAAACGCACATACCCGTGGTATTCATACACTTTTTAAAAATTACTTTAAAACTAATCTTAGTTTTTATAATCGCTCATTCTCTTCTCAAACTAAATCCATAATACAAATGAAATGCAGAATGGAGTAGTCTTTGTCAAGCTTTTGTAGGATTGTGTGTCCACCAGTCTTTGTGCAAATGTGAATAAATTTACAGGAAAGTACAGCTTTGGAATAGCGATGGTATCTTTATAAAATAAATACACAAAACTCTTAATAAAACACAAATATATACTCCAAAATAACTAAGTCAGGCATCTTTGTATGCTGTATAATGTATTACAAATTTCATATATAGCACGTGCCTCATATTTCATCTGTGATTGCCAATATAGGTTTGATTGAGATGCAAGTTTGAAAATTGAGTTTGGTCTATTCTGAATTTTGCCATAATTATAGTTCAAACAAGACATTTTATAAACATTGATTTTAATGGTTAGTATAATTATGCGTAGAAATAAATAGTTTTCATGTAGGTTAAGTGAAATTTTAATAGTTTGTGACTTAGTAAACATCTATTCATTCATGATTCGGGATTTATGTATGGTGTAATTTACAGAATATTGTAGGAGAGTTGATTATTTAACTTATTCATTAGACTTGCATACTACAGATTAATTTCTTAAACTAAAGTGTTACTGAGAATACATTTAAAGACGTGTTGTATTCAACTATTGCTGCTCATTAGAACACTCGAAATAATTGGAATTCATTCGAAACATTCTGTATGTTTGGAACTATGAAAAGACATTAAGGATGGTTTGTGATTTTATTTACAATACTTTAACAGTAAAAATATCATTTTTTTTAACTTAGTGAAATAAATAAATTGCCGTTTCTACCTGTAGGTTTTACTTAGATCTGTTTAGACTTGAGTCGTAACAATTCACCAGGCAGCAAACTGTACTGGTAGTAATGGCAAAGCTCAGTTCAAATATTTGGATTATACCTAGGACTATATTAATGTGCTTTAAAATCAAATTTATTGAGGTTAGACAAATATTGATTAGAATGCTTATCAAAGATATATTCATATCATACATAAACTTTGATCCTTGCCATCGTAATGATTACAATATATTTGTACAGAACACATTTTTTGTATTCTCTTTTCGATTAGAACAAATAGGATTAAGCAACGTGTAAGAAACGAAAATCAAGAAAGCGACAATCATGTGCAGACTAGTTTAAATCACAGTAACTTATGTAGCAAGATCTTGTATCAATTGAAGTTAATGATTTTATGATAATCTTTATCGTCGTGTGAATTTAAGGCTCAATGTTCATTTTGTACAAAATCATTATTGATGTAATTTCTGTACATGTAGAAGATCGAATTCATAAAATGTTAGCTATTTGCACGTAACTCGTTTTATCGTGTTGTAGTAGAAATCATACGAAAATCATATAAACAGTTCAGAAATTGAAAGTTCATCTCATACAGATATGTTGAACATGATCGGTATATTTTCAAAGTGATTGGCATCCAATCATAGTGAAAACGGTTTTCTTTGCTTCTGTATGCATTTTCTCCGTTGTACTTTTTTAGACTCTCCTCCTGTTTGCTGAATATATCATTATAACATAATTACTTTAAATGAGTTCTGCATTTGTTTGGGTTTTTTAAACTGATGTTCAAGATTGTCATTCAACTCAAGGTAGCTGGTACGATCTTGTTATTTTAAGAAAACATTAAGTGTAGGTTAAAGTTTTCTGTAACGCACAACAACTTATTTTGTTTTCCCAACGTTGTCCCTAAATAAATAACAGTTGCTTGTATTAATTGGCAATCACGAATGAATATCTAGATTGTCATACTTTCCATCAGATATCTAGAAGAATATTATATATATATATATATATATATATATATATATATATATATATATATATATATATATATATATATATATATATATATAAAGAATACAAATCATATGGCGAATAACAACCCTCTCAAGCATACTGGATCCACCAAGGGATCACGTGTGTCAGGGATTAATTAAAATAGATGCAATAAACTGACGACGAACAGTACGAATAAACACAAAAACGTTGTGTTTGTAAACCTCTACATTGAAACCAAGCGGTCTAAACCAAGAAGACTAGAAAATGAAAACTATGCACTAGTAGAATTTAACATTTTCTAAATCTTCTTATTATCCTTCAATTTTTACTATAAGAATAACCGGTATAGAATCAAATATCCGGGATATAATCTGCGTTACATATGTACACAAAGTAAAAATAGATGTCGCTTTGGCTTGTAGACTTTTAGGGAATTATACAACGTTTTCAGTTTCCGCAACTAGTCTGTACAAGCTGGTTGTATTTATAGTTTTAGCACATGTGAAGACAGAAATGTAGAGGTTTACAAACACAACGTTTTTGTGTTTATTTGTTTGTCGTAACTATGTTTTGTATTTGCCTTTGAAAAAGACTCATTAAGAGTCGAAAGCGCTTAGGCTAGTTAGTTACTAGTTTCGTACTGTTCGTCGTCAGTTTATTGCATCTATATATATATATATATATATATATATATATATATATATATATATATATATATATATATATATGTGTGTGTGTGTGTGTGTGTGTGTGTGTGTGTGTGTGTGTGTGTGTGCACTGTTTTTCAAAAGGAGAACAGATTTATTTCCATTACCACGAATCAATGTCTGCTTTAATAAAATTCGAAACGCAAAGTATGTCAGCAAATTTACCTTTTGAAAGGATATTACCAAATTCCACTAACAGAAAGGACAAAGGAAATTTCGTCTTTCGCGATGACAGATTGACTTTATTGATGCCATTTAGGGGGAAAAAGATGAAAGGTTAGCCAGAAATTTGGCTAGAACTTCTATTTTAAATGGATTAGTTTTGGATTTAATTCGCAACATAGCAAGTCCCTTTCCTCTTAATATTTCACTTTTTATCTTAGGAAAATAAATATTTCTTACATTTTACCATGTTTTTGTCTTTACTAATTTCTGTTAATTAGGCTCTTAAAGACATACGTACTATATTCGTTTAGAATTTTAGATATTGTCGATGCAAATTATATAAATCAATTTCAAAAGCCATTTATAAGTCTGTTCTGGTTGGTATATATGTATGATTCTTTAAAATAAATAATATATAGATTGATTTCGTTGGAACGACTGCGATATATATATATATATATATATATATATATATATATATATATATATATATATATATATATATATATATATATATATATATGATACTTAATTACTAGGTCGTCATGCGAGTGCTACACACGAGTTCATATAACACCTATTCAGTGATATTATTGTTTGGTGACGCGTGCTTAATAATGTCGGGATAAAAGCTGCTGCGTGGGAGCAAGAGAATGGGTGCCGTTTACTCACGGACCATGGTTCGAATCTCCGTATAGAACTATTTAAAATGCTCAACATGAAAGGCATATTTATTCAACTGTCAAATGTTGTACTTAACGAAGAAACCATATGTACATTTTCCACTGATAAAGAGTTTATTTAAAAACGTATTATGAACACATTCCACTCTCAAAGTGTGTACATTTAAAGCAGTCATATGTCTTCCAATAAGGAAACCAAATTGATTCTACTGTTAAAGGTTGTAACATTAGGGGAGAAACCATGCGTACATTTTTGTTCTACTGTGAAATGGTATAATTAAATTTATAAAAAAAATATTTACATATGCCACTGTCAAAGAGTGTTTCTAAAATAACAGCAATCTCTACCTATTCCAATGTCAAAGGGCATGCAATTAAGAATTCAGGAAATAATAAAGCAACATGGTTTTATTTTTATCCGTTGAAAATTTACCTCCTTTTCTAAATTGAATGCTTCCTCAAGAAGTAGTCTTCCGTTTCTCGATTTCCGCACTACATATATGTCAGTGTTTGGTTTAACCCTGTTATTCCTCTTCAAATTTAATGTCAGATCATAAGACCCGCGTCTGAGGTGGAAGAGGGAACATGAACGTTTGGGAGGTCAACATCACTGAATATTCTTTCATACATCTTTGAACGCCTGGTCACATCTTTCAGACAGATTAATTCTGAAACTGTTGATGCTGGCAAAACGAAGATTATACTAAGGATGCGATTATAAAGTAATTAGAGAAATATAATCAAGAAACAAACGAACAAGAGATATAGCTTTCTAAAACATTCACATGAGAAAATTCAATATAAATATATTGTGAAAACAATATTGTATTATCAACATTGTACTACATTAAAAACTGACAAATTAAATTACTTTAATTTGCCAACGTTATAAATGTTAATTTACAAAGTCGAAAACTTCTCTAAATGTAACAATATAGCAACAGTTTTCATTACCGTTTGTCATTGACATAGTCTTACCTTACTCTTATTAGATAACAAATGTTATTTTTGGTAGGTCAATCAGCACGTTATAGAAGGCTTTTCTCTGCCATATGTCTCATACATAAGCAAATATTTGCATCAGGTAGCGTTGTCTTTCCGATTGAGTTTGTTAGAAACATTATATAATTGGCAAATTTGTCAATAGATTAATTTTTCAAAAGGATTCCAAAGTTAAATGGGTAATGATTTAACATTGCATTTATGAAACTCTTTGACTAACGTATATATTTTGCTCGCCAGGGCTCGAAAAGCAAGCTATTATTGAACCAGTTTCATAATTTATTATTAAATCATTGCCCATTTGAGATACTTTTAATCTCATAGTTTTTATTTCGGTGGAAATTATTTAGATAGAATGAAGAATGAATAATTTTGCTCATTATGATAGACGTTGAATCTTTTATTTGTTGTGCATAACAAATAGCCCAAAGTTGAACTAGTATCGAAGTTTAAAAGTAGATTATAATTTGTATGATCTGTAAGTCAAAGAATACGCGTACTTTCGAAATGTATAGAACATTTTACACAGACAAAATCGTTTTCTAATACATAATGTCCAATGCTGATTATGTCACACTATTTGATCCAGTACGGAATAGAATGCAATAGAGACGGCCCATGTTTGTGCAACTTAACGTTTACCTCCATAACTAAACATTCATTTCTTGCAATATTCATTTGAAAGAATGTTTTCGGGATGCAGAAATTTACATATTAACCGTAATGTATTTGCAACAGGATATTTGCTCTATTTAAACTTTGAACAGCTAACGACAATTTGTAAACAAATTTCATTTTGAGTCCGATTCGCTTCATATATTTCCGCATACATTTGCAGTGGTTGGATAGACTTCTGTCAGTTTGGAGTCGGGTTTATGTCCATCTTCTTCGGTGAGCGGAGGTCCGTTTTTCTGTAATTTCAGAATTAAATTACGCTAGTATATTGGGTGGATTACATCCTTCTTGTTTGAGTCACCCCTCCAACTCCAATTTACAAATAGCCATGAACTGAGCAATAACCTCAGTTTGACTTGTAGTTGTTCTCTCCTTAGATTTGTAGCTATTTTTCATGTTTGGATATGTTATACATGACATAACAAGCCCCTGTTATGGTATATTGTCCAAGCTCAGACAGGCGATACATGTTTTCCCATTTTCTATCGTGGCGGTCAAAATGTTCATTGACAACAAAACATTCCAGAAGGCAGATTTTGAAAATGTTTTCCACGATCGCAGCCAATCAGTGAAGACAATACTGCTCAATTATTTCACTAGCTTATTAGGGCTACTTAGATTCACATAAAGTGAGTTGTTCTTATGTTTAAATATCAAAAATATGAAATTGCATGCATGGTAGGCAAAGCAAACGACTATGTGATAAAGGACAGATATGCAATTTACAAACAAGAGCATCGGTAGAAAGATTATTTCAGTACTTTTTCCATACCACTTAGATATCTTCACTATCTTATAAAACCTCAGTTTCTCAGATGACCATTACATATTTAGGATATCAATGAATTTAAATGTACATCATGTACCTAATGGTCGTCACATAAAACAATGACTTGATTAGACGACATATCCACGCATACAACATAGTAGATTGATATAAGCGTTTAAAAGATCATTGTAAACAGACATACATAATTCGTTCACTCATTTTCAGCTTAAATGTCTGGAGAATTAAATAAAACTGTCTTCAATAACACGATTACAACAAACATCAATGGAAACTTTGTCTTCAAACATACCACAACTATAATTGTAATATTTGTACGGAGGGGCTGGAGAAGAAACTATAAGTATAGGTGAACATAAATCATACAACTAGATATACTTCGTCAGTGACACAGGCATGAAAATTCAACAAAGCAAAGTAATTCTGGATAATTTTCTATAAGAAAACACTTCGATCAAAATTCATGAAAAAGTCTTTAATTCAACGCAACTGTTCTTATGCAACACAATTCACCTAAACAGATCTACCTTAAACCACTGGGGAAAAAAATCACAAAAGGTACTCCGTTATCTTCCACACTAGATATGTCGTCCATTGGGATGCATTCAGTATATCAATACAACCAGGAAACAAAATATGCGAAATTGTATGCAACCAAAACACATTAAAAAAAATTGTCCGAATATACTCTGAACATGAAATGAACCGCTTTCAAGATAAGGCGTAGCACCAAATAATAATGAACAATCCACCACCAAAATATAAAAAGAACCAACCCCTTCATGTTCTCGTCAACTATTGTAGAAAGGAAAAAAGGTCTTCTGATACTTTTGTCAGTCAAAAAAAAAAGATAATGCTACAATTAATGTGAATTATTCTTGATGATAATCAAATGTATCCATGATCTTAATGATATATTCATTTGATTAAATTCATTAATTCAAATGATATATGCCTATTTAAGAAAACAACAAATATGATGCAATCAATTCAATCTTACACAGTATGGGATGGGTAAACCGAATGCAATACAATGTTACTTTGAGCGGGATTTAACAAGCTGATGTAATTTAATATGACAAAGAGTAGGGTGAATAAAACTGGTACATGTAAATTTTACAGTGTGCATGATCAGTAAACCTGATGCAATTAAAGTAGAGCGGGTGTGTGTTTGTGTTTGTGTGTGATTTGGACTTTCAATGTAGCTTTAAAAATGTTTGAATCCTATCACTACAATGTCTGCAGTTTGGCAGTTTATCTCTAGCACTGGGTCATCATGCTGCAGACATGTACCATGATGTTCCACCAAGTCACATTATCCTGCCACCAGGCCGACCAGTCATAACACTAACCTCTTAATGCTGATCACCAAGATGGTGCAGCTGTTAGTACCATTTTTGTAAGTCTTTGGTATGAATCAGCTGGGATTAAAACCATGACCTTCCACATCTGAGGTGGACACTCTAACCACTAAGACACTAGAACGGTCAATTAAAGAATAAAAACAGGTCAGTTTCCAGCTCAACATTTCATAACAGATTACATATTTTTTATCCTTAAGTCTCAATCACGATAAAATTTGACCACAGTATCATGTGCACATGATTATTTTAAAAACTATCTCAAAATTTGATTTCTGTTTTAGAAACACAATTCAATATTTTGTAAGATCAGATCATTGTATAATAATTTTTAGTTACCTGATCCTTGAACCAGAATGTCAGTATTTCACTTGATGACATCATGTGACCCTTGTCATAAAAAGAGCAGGGTACTTCTTTCCACTTCTGTAGTTCTGTCACTGGGAACATTTGTTCCAAATTGTCTCCCTTAGATTGGGGACACTGAATGTACTAGTCATACTGCAGGGTTGAACCAAGACAGCCGATTATTTTGGATAGATTGGTATCAATGAACAGCCTAACTTGGATACAAACAGCTTGGTCAGGATTTTCCTCTTTGCTACTCATTTTTGTAAGCCTTGCAAAAATAACATATTCCCTGGAAAAAAGGATCAGTCTATGAGTATGGTCAATTTCAAAACTGCAGCAGCCACAGAAGATCAGCTTCTCCATATTTCTTTGAGCGATGGGCCAGCGGGTTATACAGGCAGCAAGTAGCCTATGGAAAATAGGCAATGGCAAGTATTTCCCTGTAAACACACAGCACAGGACTGAGGAACTCTTGATCATGGGATGTGACTCAGGGGAGATAACATCTGCTGGTGTTTTCGTACAAAGCATGCATGTTGCAAGGAAGTAATCTTCCTCCTAAAAATATATAAATAAATGCCTCCAGTTTTTTTTATATTCAGCACAGATAAAATGAAAATACTTTGTCATGATATAATTTTGTATGAAAGTATAATTTTCCTACAAAACATCAACAAGTAGGTGGTCAGGACATGCAAGACCTTGAGTTCTCATAATAATGGCATTTGTTGTCACTATTTTCATGCAGGATAAGTGAGACATCATAGAATGCTTTCTATGTCTTTCACTTCTGCTCAGCAGGAATAACACTATTATTTTCCAAATATCTATTGCTGTTGTTGTATTAGAAATCAATTTGGCACAATTTACACCCTCTTGTTTCTACATGTCTTTTAGTGAAGTCTTCATCTATTCAACATAACATCATGTTGTTCTGACCACCTATTCAACATTAATTTTGATAACAAGATTTTCATGATGGGTCCTGTGATGGCTATGTTAGACAAAATCCAGATGAAAATGATTTTGCTTTGTTGTCTAACATAGCCATCACAGGACCCATCATCAAATTTTTATCACTAACACTGATGAATAAATGATGAGGTTATCACTAAAAGACTTAGAAACAAGAGGGTCTAAATTACAATTGTGCCAAATTGATTTCTAATACAACAGCAGCAATAGATATTTGGAAAATAATAGTGTTATTCCTGCTGAGCAGAAGTGAAAGACATAGAAAGCATTCTATGATGTCTCATTTATCCTGCATGAAAATAGTGACAACAATTGCCATTATTATGAGAACTCAAGGTCTTGCATGTCCTGACCACCTTCTTGTTGATGTTTTGTAGGAAAATTATACTTTCATACAAAATTATATCATGACAAAGTTTTTTCATTTTATCTGTGCTGAATATACCCACAAAAATACCCACAAAAACTGGAGGCATTTATTTTTATATTTTTAGGAGGAAGATTACTTCCTTGCACCATGCATGCTTCGTACGAAGACACCAACAGATGTTATCTCCCCTGAGTCACATCCCATGATCAAGAGTTCCTCAGTCCTGTGCTGTGTGTTTACAGGGAAATACTTGCCATCGCCTATTTTCCATAGGCTACTTGCTGCCTGTATAACCCGATGGCCCATCGCCCAAAGGAATGTAGAAAAGCTGATCTTCTGTGGCTGCTGCAGTTATGAAATTGACCATACTCATAAACTGATCCTTTATTCCAGGGAATATGTTATTTTTGCAAGGGTTACAAAAATGAGTAGCAAAGAGGAAAATCCTGACCAAGCTGTTTGTATTCAAGTTAGGCTGTTCATTGATACCAATCTATCCAAAATAATTGGTTGTCTTGGTTCAACCCTGCAGTATGACTGGTACATTCAGTGTCCCCAATCTAACAGAGACAGTTTGCAAAAAATGTTCCCAGTGTCAAAACTACAGAAGTGGAAAGAATTACCCTGCTCTTTTCATGACAAGGGTCACATGGTGTCATCAAGTGATGTACTGACATTCTGGTTCAAGGATCAGGTAACTAAAAATTATCATACATTGATCTGATCTTACAAAAAATTTAATTGTGTTTCTAAAACAGGAATCAAATTTTGAGATAGTTTTTAAAATAATCATGTGCACATGATACCGTGGTCAAATTTAATCATGATTGAGACTTAAGGATAATAAATATGTAATCTTTTATGAAATGTCCAGCTGGAAACTGACCTGTTTGTATGCTTTAATTGACCGTTCTAGTGTCTTAGTGGTTAGAGTGTCCACCTCAGATATAGAAGGTCATGGTTTTAATCCCAGCTGATTCATACCAAAGACTTACAAAAATGGTACTAACAGCTACTTTGCTTGGTGCTCAGTATCAAGAGCTTAGTTAGTCTTGGGTTCGAACCCCGGCCGAGTCATGCCAAAGACTTACAAAAATGGTACTAACAGCTGCACCATCTTGGTGATCAGCATTAAGAGGTTAGTGTTATGACTGGTCGGCCTGGTGGCAGGATAATGTGACTTGGTGGAACATCATGGTACATGTCTGCTGCATGATGATCCAGTGCTAGAGATAAACTGCCAAACTGCAGACATTGTAGTGATAGGACTGAAACTTTTTTAAAGCTACATTGAAAGTCCAAACAACACACAAACACAAACACACACCCACTCTACATTAATTGCATCAGGTTTATTGATCATGCACACTGTAAAATTTACATGTACCAGTTTTACTCACCCTGCTCTTTGTAATATTAAATTACATCAGCTTGTTTCATCCTGCTCAATGTAACATTGTATTGCATTCAGTTTACCCATCCCATACTGTGTAAGATTGACTTGATTGCATCATGTTTTGTTGTCCGACACTGTGAAATATTGACTTGCAATGGTATTACTCATCCAACACTGTGTAATGCTGAACTGCATCAGGTTTACTTGTCTGACACAGTGTAGTATTGAACTGATTTGGGTTTACTCATCCAATGCTTTATAATAATGCATCGTTTTTTCTCAACCAGCTCTATGTAATATTAAATTACAACAGGTTTACTCATCCTACCCAATGTAATATTAAATTACAACAGGTTTACTCATCCTACCCAATTTAATATTAAATTGCATCAGGTTTACTCATCCTACCCAATGTAATATTAAATTACATCAGGTTTACTCATCCTACCCAATGTAATATTAAATTGTACCACTTTTATATGTCATGTACTCTGTAACATTCATTTTTGTCAGTTTACTCATTGTGATGTGTGCAATATTGAATTGCATCAGGTTCACTCGTCTGACACTGTAATATTGAATTGATTCGGCTTTACACATCCAGTTCTATATACTAATGCATCAGTTATTTTCATCCTGCTGGTTTACTCATCTGACACAATGTAATAGTGAATTTAACCAGGTTTACTCATCCAATACTATTCAATAATGCATCGCTTTTCTTAACCTTCACTATGCAACATTGATTCACATCAATTTTTCTTGTACTGAACATTCTAAAGCATCGTAAATTTACATTTGTCCTTCCTCATTACTATTCATAAATATGAGCAAATGAACAGACATTACATGTCCTGATGAGGTTATGCTTTCATGATCTTGGAAAAGTTTTATAATGTATGAGATTCCATTGTGATTCTTACCGTAATTAAAGCAACATCTTATTGTGATCAGATTTGGGTAGCTGAGCATTTTACCGCATTATAGACATTACTATCATTAGACAATATTATTTTCTGAAATAGGCGTATATCATTTGAATTAATGAATTTAATCAAATGAATATATCATTAAGATCATGGATACATTTGATTATCATCAAGAATAATTCACATTAATTGTAGCATTATCTTTTTTTTTGACTGTTTGGAAAAGTATTGAGTTGTTGTTCTTACAATTCCAAATAAACGTTCTTATTGAAATGTTCAGCATTTATGACACAAACACCAGATGACACTTGGACTTATGAAGATCTGCTTCTCTGCAAAATAATTATCTGAAGAGCAATATCATCTAAGTTAAATCATGAAGCTCTTGGAAATGGTGGATACATCTTTTTAATTTAACATCATAACACAAACTGAATATCACTGTCATCTCACCTCTGTGAGCATGGTTTTGTTTACTGAGCTCAACCAATGTGCTTCTGTGAGAAAGTACGTCCCGTGGGTAGGTAGTTCTTAATGGGATATACCTGGGTCCTTCTGTCACAGATTTTACTGGTTGCCATGTCTATTCTGCTGATAAATGACATTAGGCCTAAAACAACAACAACACACTGGAAAATAGTTATTTATTTAATTTCTAATTAGGTGTCCTGGCATCAATCAGGATGCCTTATTTGTTATGTGTCTCTTTTTTAAAATGCAGAATGTATCCATTTCTGCTACTATTCAATCTTTATTGAATGTAGGCAAACTATTCTTTTGGCTTCATTCAATCAGTTACATGGCCAGAAGGGCTAGTGACCTGATTTATTTTACTATTAAATAAATCCGGTTTATTCATCCTACACGAAGTGTTGTTTCAAGTCTTGAGTTAGTGACTCTCATGTTTTTTCCCTAGGTCCTTCCTGAACCACTTAACATCTATATCCAAACTTGTGCTGAGAAATGGCATTATACCCAAAACAGAAACCAAACTTCCCAACTGCTTTTAGTTTAATTTCAATTTCTAATTCAATTTCAATTCAGGGGTTGTGGGAGTCAAGTCACCTTATTTATTATGTTTACATTTTTATAAAATTCCAGAATTATTCTATTTCGATTTTTTTCTTTAAATTAAAGAATCAATTCAACATTTACACATTTAAAGAATGAATATCATGAAAGGAGATACAAAAATCTTATTTCACTAGAGAAAGAAAAATGATTGGCCCTACCAATTTGATTTATAATTAAGAAAAAATGTATAATCTTCATCAGCTGAGATTTAAATTATACATATGTGTGTATGTCTCACAGTATGAATTTAAATGTCACTGTTCTGATATTACAGGTGACAGGAGAACCTATCACACAGGACCACATCAACCATTTTCACCTAGAGATTGCCCTTCGTAACATCTGTGCTGATGCCCTCAGGAAAATTCTGCTTAAACATGTTCGAACAGGGAATGCAGACATTTACCAGGCAATTAAAGCCAATGAAACCAATCTAACTAGCAGAAGACTGAACAAGGAGCAGTGTAAGGTAGTTTTCCCAGGTCCTCAGGATGTAGGAAAAGTGGAGGATTTTGACATTTCATTGTTATATACTTTGATCAGAAATGTCAGTTCTATTCATCCTCCAAAAACAGGATGGGGGAAGCCCACAACAGATCAACCAGTTAGGGATACAACTCTAGAAGCCAATGTGGAGCGGATTCGCTTTTATAGGAATCATATTAGTGGTCATTCAGTGGATGGCAAGTGTGGTCAACAGGAGTTCGAAGACTACTGGAAACAGATTGAATTTGTGCTTAGTGACATTGAAAATGCACTTGGGAAACAGGGATACAGGGAAAGGTTAGAGAAGTGTAAGAATCAAGCTATGCCCTGCTAGTGCTTTCCCAACTCGTGCAATGTAACAAGTGACTTGCCAAAATAATGAAATGTATGCTTGAATAGATACATTTTCCTAAAAGGTATGCTATTTTTAAAAGATATCAACCAACTTACAAAAACACCCCAGAGACATTAGCATTATACAGATAATAAGTCATCCAACACAGAAGCGAGACTTATAGGTTGGAGGGATAAATTTCATTATAAACAGAAGCCTCACTGGCCAAGATATTTAAGCAGGAGTGGTAATATTCATCCTAAATATAAACTTCACTGGACATATAAGCTCGATGGGCACAAGACTGCCTACACAAATGTTTAGCTGTGACATTCAGTTTTGTGGGGCAAATATCATGCTACACAGAAGTCTCACTGTCCAAAATACTATAGATGTGTAAGTTGTCCAACACAGAACTTCACTTTCTCTTACATTAAATTAAAGGGAGAAAAGGAATCCAAAACATATGAATTACTGAGACATTGTTTTTGGAGATATCATAGTTATTATTAAATAAGGTAACCATGGCATTAGAGACATGATACATACCTTCCAGGAAAATGACCATACTGTTAGAGAGATGACTGTTTTCTTTCTGCAAAACAACCATACAGATAGAGAGATGATAGTTGTCTTTCTGCACAGTGATCATGTTAGATGATAGCTACCTTGTTCAAATTAACCATGCTCACAAATAAATCCATGTTGTCTTCCTACAAACAATGTTGTCAGAGGAATGATAATTACCTTCCTTTAATTGGCATGCTTTTAACGAGATGAAGACATATTATTACATGTAACCATGTTGTTTGGGAAATGATAGTTGTCTTCATTCAAAGTGACCATTCTGTCATGGAGATCATAGTTGCTGTCCAGGAAAGTGTCATTGTTATTTAAGACATAGTTGTCAAGATACATCCTCCCTAATGCAGACACAGACAAGATTGTTGATGATTTTTGTCAACCTTTTTTAACATGTTTTAGTTGTTTTCCTACATGCTGACCATGCTTTTTGAGAAATGATAGTAACCTTGCTACAAATTGACCAATCTGTCAGGGAGATGACAAGTTTTTATACATAGTTACCCAGTTGTCATAAAGATGACAGGTGTTTTCCGACAAGGTTAACCTATGGTCAGATATATGCTGGTTATCTTCCTACAAAGTAACCTTTCTGTTACAGATACAATGAAACACTGGAGATATTATAAAATGTTAACAAAATTACCATACCAATGGAGAGAGTATAACAGTTTTGAAAGTGATGGTGTGTACCTACAAAGTGACGATGCGATGATATTCTTCGAAAGTATTCCATCTGTCCGACATGTATCCTGCAATGCAGTGTCACTGACAAAATGATATGTGTCACTGTCAAAGTCATTTTACTCATTGTATATTGTATAGCTTTAAAAGATCCCAACCAATCCTCAGACATGTATCCTGCAATGCAGTGTCACTGTCAAAATGATATGTGTCACTGTCAAAGTCATTTTACTCATCATATATTGTACAGCTTTAAAAGATCTCAACCAATCCTTAGATTGATGAGATAATATTAATCATAAAGATTGTTAGTGTTATTTGAGACATAATTGTCAAAATATATCCTCCCTAATGCAGACAAGATTGTTTTACTAGGAAATAACCACACTGTTGGAAGGTGGTCCATATGGACATAAATGATATTTACATTACAAAATGGCCAAGAAAGCAATACCGCTGTTGGAAGAATGCTATCCTAAGTGATTATAACCATCCTACAAATTTTACCTTATGTTTCAGCTGAAAGGCAACATTTAAAGTAGTGTCAAAATAGTGTTAATGATATTTGTCCAAAACAGCTTCTGTTATATTATACATAGTGTAACCAACCTTTAAATAAGCTCACTACTACGTTTGCATAAAAATGTAAGACAATCCATTTAAGTTATCATTATAGTTTTAGTAAATCTCGGCTTTGTCATTTCTTGTACAATATTAATTTGTGTACAGTAATTCCAAACTATGTTGACCATGACATTTTGACTTTATTCTTTATTTCTACAACACAATAAAACTTTTCACTTCTATGTATGAAACAGTTTTAGTGACAAAACATAATTATGACTTTGATGGATCAGCTGTGTACAAACATTTTATTGTAAAAGATATTGTACAATTATTGTTTGCACAGTATTATATTGGTCATTTGAAAAGAGCTGACGAATGATTTAGAACCTCTTAAAGATGGAAAAGACCTTGAGACTCGTAGTAACAGCAACGTCCCAAGTAGAGATACTTGTACCTTCCTGGCAGGGATCAGCATAACCTGCTCAAGGTAAGACTAGTACCAATTAGTGATATTAATGTGATTACAGGGAAGAGAAGAGTCACATGACATGCTCAAGGTAAGACTAGTACCAATTAGTGATATTAATGTGATTACAGGGAAGAGGAGAGTCACATGACATGCTCAAGGTAAGACTAGTACCAATTAGTGATATTAATGTGATTACAGGGAAGAGAAGAGTCACATGACATGCTCAAGGTAAGACTAGTACCAATTAGTGATATTAATGTGATTACAGGGAAGAGAAGAGTCACGTTATGCTTTATCAGAGGTGAGATCATCTGCCAGATACCCATTACCCATCAGTTTAAAGGTACTTCTTAGCTATCAGCTTCTGGGTTACAAATACAAATACATCTGCCAGATACCCATTGCCCATCAGTTTAAATGTACTTCTCAGCTATGAGCTTCTGGGTTACAAATACAAATACATCTGCCAGATACCCATTGCCCATCAGTTTAAAGGTACTTCTTAGCTATCAGCTTCTGGGTTACAAATACAAATACATCTGCCAGATACCCATTGCCCATCAGTTTAAAAGTACTTCTTAGCTATCAGCTTCTGGGTTACAAATACAAATACATCTGCCAGATACCCATTGCCCATCAGTTTAAAGGTACATCTCAGCTATGAGCTTCTGGGTTACAAATACAAATACATCTGCCAGATACCCATTGCCCATCAGTTTAAAGGTACTTCTCAGCTATCAGCTTCTGGGTTACAAATACAAATACATCTGCCAGATACCCATTGCCCATCAGTTTAAAGGTACTTCTCAGCTATGAGCTTCTGGGTTACAAATACAAATATATCTGCCAGATATCCATTGCCCATCATTTTAAAGGTCATTGGATACTTCTCATCTATCAGCTTCTGGGTTACAAATACCAGTTACAGCAAAACTGAGTAACTGGACACAATTTTGTCGTTCTAAGTAATCAGCTTAATAGCACCCCAGGTTTTATATTACATTTAATTATGTGCCTGCTGTGAACTAAGTTTGCTGTTTTCTTCCTAGTGACTATCAGCTCCTTCTAGGTAGGAGGATTGGTCTCTATTCTAGAAGGCATTTTGAAGTCCTCTCTTGATCAGAGGTTCTGCTGCTCCCACAAAGAAATAAATTAGGAGCTTTATGCATAAATATGCATGGAGCCAAGAGTCCTCAAAGGAGCAGAAAGTGGTAAGTTCCTCCTTTAGTGCTGCAGCCATTTTGCCTTGCATCCAGCTATCAGGTACAATCCTAAGCACATCCCCTCCAGCTTTCACGCTAGAACTGTCCACAAAGTGCAAATATTGGCTGAAACCTGGGTTCATCTCCCAGCGAAAGCTTTAGAGAGAGAGAGAGAGAGAGAGAGAGAGAGAGAGAGAGAGAGAGAGAGAGAGAGAGAGAGAGAGAGAGAGATTGGAGTTTAAAGCTCATACCCTGGTGATGATTGCCTCTCATGCTATCAACATATGCAGTCTCATCATTTGTATAGCATCTCAGGATTTGAAAGCATTTGAGAGACCTGCAACATGTTTATTTGGATCAATCTTTAGGACCTAATCACATGTTTTTCAAGCTGTGTCTGCCTCAATAGGCTATGCCAGCAGAGCTAGTTCAATGTTCCTTCCTACCCATTTTTGTAAGATGAGGTGGCTACAGGGGCCATATGAGGAAGTCTTTGGGCTCTTGTCCCATCCATAAAGAGGAATTTATTTGGCCTTAGGTTATTGCAGCCACACCTACACTGCTTTGACTTACATTATCCCAGTAGGTGTCCAGCTTTCCCTCTTTTCAGATGAATGATTGTGCATCATCAATGATGCATGGGTCAATTTTATATTAAATGAGTGATACTAGCTTTTTATCAAGGACTATCCATTTCAGTAACTTAACAAGCTAGACACAAAATGATAGGTTAATACATTATTTGTATTGTACATTCATTAGGAATCATTATGAAAACGCTCATACATTTTCAATAACGAAGCAATTGTCACTAAAATCCTAGGATCTGCCATTCTTGTTTGTACCTTAGGATAAGCTTATTGTGTCAATGAAGTCAATCAGATTGTATTTTACCAGTCCAGTGAATGCACATTAACCTAAGTTGTACACCATCTACAATCAATCAAAATGTCATTTACCAGTCTGGTTGATTGATTGATTGATTTATATTTTTACTTCAAACATTACCAGTCTGGTGAATGCACATTAGTCTAAATTGTACACTATCTACATTAATCAAACTCTTTTACCAGACTGGTGAATGCACATTAGTCTAAGTTGTACACCATCTACAGTCAATCACACTGTCATTTACCAGTATGGTGAATGCACATTAACAAGAGTTGTACACAATGACCATGTACATTCAATCAAACTGTCATTTAACAGTGTGGTGAATGCACATTAATCTATGTTGTACACCATCCACAGTTACCCAACTCTGTGAATGGCTTGTACTTTCAGAATGGATGAAAGCAATAGATTTGGAGGTAAAACAAAAAATATTCGAGGGCCACTGAGACTGAATTAAGGGAAATGATTTATATGCAATAGTTACAGTTCTCCATCTTTAACATATGCCAAACTTTTTTGGATGATTTGCAACTTTGACATGTTTAGGCCTCATTTATGTTCTGAAAATTTTGTTCAATCTACTAAATGTGTATCTGTATGTACTTAATGATTATTCGTCTAATTCATTATCTTTATTCAATTTGTAGTTAGTGATTATGGTTATTTGAAAGATTTTTCTTATCCTTTTAATTTTGACACTAACTTCTACTTTAGATGGCTCCATATGGCTACTGTTGTGCCAAGGTGACACAACACACTAATTGCACTCCATGTAGCTAATATTGTGCCAAGGTGACACAACACACTAATTGCACTCTATGTAGCTAATATTGTGCCAAGGTGACACAACACACTAATTGCACTCTATGTAGCTAATTTTGTGCCAAGGTGACACAACACACTAATTGCACTCTATGTATCTAATATTGTGCCAAGGTCACACAACACACTAATTGCACTCCATGTAGCTAATATTGTGCCCAGGTGACACAACTCACTAATTGCACTCTATGTAGATAATATTGTGCCCAGGTGACACAACACACTAATTGCACTCTATGTATCTAATATTGTGCCAAGGTCACACAACACACTAATTGCACTCTATGTATCTAATACTGTGCCAATGTGACACAACACACTAATTGCACTCTATGTAGCTAATATTGTGCCCAGGTGATACAACACACTAATTGCACTCCATGTAGCTAATATTGTGCCAAGGTCACACAACACACTAATTGCACTCTATGTATCTAATACTGTGCCAATGTGACACAACACACTAATTGCACTCTATGTAGCTAATATTGTGCCCAGGTGACACAACACACTAATTGCACTCTATGTATCTAATATTGTGCCAAGGTCACACAACACACTAATTGCACTCTATGTATCTAATATTGTGCCAATGTGACACAACACACTAATTGCACTCTATGTAGCTAATATTGTGCCAAGGTGACACAACACACTAATTGCACTCTATGTATCTAATATTGTGCCAAGGTGACACAACACACTAATTGCACTCTATGTAGCTAATATTGTGCCAATGTGACACAACACTCTAACTGCACTCTATGTAGCTAATATTGTGCCAAGGTGACACAACACACTAATTGCACTCTATGTAGCTAATATTGTGCCAAGGTGCAGTAAGCATCATTACTCCCCGTTATAGCTAATATTGTGCCAAGGTGCCATAAAACACTATTACACATCACATAACCACTCTCGTGCCATGCTGTCATAACATAATATTGCATTCGATATAGCAACTTGTTAAAATATTATTAATTATTAACAAGCATGGTAATGTTCATAAAGATGTTGTAATTTAGTGGACACCTGTAAAGAATTAATAATGCACATCGTAGTTATAAACATATTGGTAAATGACTGGACACCTGTTAAAGAATTATTAACTAGAATCATCACATTTATGTAGATGTATTAATTTATTGCATGCTGGTTAAAGAATTATTAACATGCATCATATAGATTGCAGGGATGTTTAAATTTACTAGACACATGTTAATGAATTATTGATCAACATTATGTAGAGTTATAGAAATAACAGCTATACTACAAGATAAAAATGTTATGTTTTGCATGTTTACATTTTCAGTGGATCATGCCAAATAATGATAAATAAGGAATTATTTTTTCTTGACAAAAATTATCACATTCCATGATAACTTTCATTATGCAAAATTACACATGTATGTCTGGTCTTAGGATGAATTATTTATTCTCACTAAAAAAACTTGAATGAAAAAAATCAAAGCTTTTCAAAAAACCAATGTAGATATTAATACTTAATTCTTTTGCAGACATTGTCAAATGCCAGATGTTGGAATGTGTAGGTGAAACAAGTCGTTATCATAAACAGTACAATTGGATTGAGGACAGATTCAAAATATTTCTACATAAATTCTGTTTCATATCTAGTCATTCTGAACTGAATTCCACATCATTTGGCAAGAATTGAAAGATCATCTATACTAGTTTAAATAAAAGCCAGCCAACTAGTCACAGATGGAGTTCAACTGAGTTAGTGAAACAGTCACAGAATTAACTTTTGTTTCCACTGAGTTAGTGAACCAGAGCAATGGAAGTTGTATTTTCACTGAGCCAGTAAATCAGTCACAGATGTATCATTTGTATTAATCTACACAATTATGTCATCAAAAAACTATCTATAAATGGTTGAGACATATTAAATGTAAATGATAAACAATATCATACAGCCAGCAATATCATGTGAATGTATCTGGAATCCAGATGTTGGAATGTCACAGATGGAGTTCCACTGAGGTAGTGAAACAGTCAGAGATGGAACTTTTGCTTCTACTGCGTTAGTGAACCAGAGCAACGGAAGTTGTGTTTCCACTGAGCCAGTAAATCAGTCACAGATAAATCTCTTGCATAAATCTACATGATTATGTCATCAAAATATTGTCTATAAATGGTTCATACTTATTAAATATAAATGATAAATAATATCATACACCCAGCAATATCATGTACATGTATCTGGAATTCAAATATAGATGGATACAAGTACATTGAAGATAAATTGTTTTAACTTTCATTCATACTGAATTTGTACAGTATGAACCATAGTTATCATGTAATAAAATTTATTACTAATGATGTCACATATGCTTCATGAATATTTTTTGAGGACTGCATAAATGCATTTTTTAAGATTAACTTACATATACCATTTCTAAGAGTGCAAAAACTGCCATGTACCATTTTCAGTTTAACTGATATGTATCATTTGTAAACGTATAAAACATACAATGTACAATTTTGTAATTACCTGTCATGTAACATTTTTAAGTCAGTACAAAACATGAAATGTACTATTTTGAGTTGAACTGACATGTACCATTTTTTAAAGTCAGTACAAAAAATGTAATGTACCATCAGATCTCTTGAGTTTAACTGATATGTACCATTTATAAAAGTCAGTACAAAAAATGTAATGTACCATCAGATCTCTTGAGTTTAACTGATATGTACCATTTATAAAAGTCAGTACAAAATATGCAGTGTATCATTTTGAGTTGAACTGGTATGTACTATTTTTAAAAGTCAGTAAAAGAGATGCAGTATACCATTAAATCTTTTGAGTTTAACTGGCATTTAATATTTGTAGATGTCAATATAAACATTTGTAAGTAGAATCTAATCTCTCTTTTTAACTGACAGTAAAAGGCATGGTAAGTACAGTTAAATCTGTTTTAAGTAGCCACCATATTGAAACATTCCAAACTGGCCATAGAACATATGATCTCAGAATGAAGGTATTTCTACCAAACTAACCTTTTAATACAGTTCATTTTGGAGTGAAGCAAAATTATTCTTTTAACACAGGTGATTTTTCAGTTGAGGTACAATTACCAAATATAACTTTCTATACACATAATCTCTGAGGTTTTGAAATACATATTTCATATTAGATATTTTGTTAGTAAGTAGTAGTATTAGTCGTGGTCATTTATTATTGTTACATTATCATTAATCAATTTATTATTAACAAACTTAATTGCCCATCCTAGAACTGGAGTTAGTAAGGAAAGTTTCAACATATAAATAACAAATAAAAGTAAAAAGTAAATTAGAATGCATGAGTTTAAAAGAAAGTTTAGATAGCTATGTTCTTAAAATAAGTAACATGAAAGGGGAGAAGCAACTGGATGCACAGTAAATGCATATTATAGGACATTTTACTTACAAGTATTCATACATTAGACAGCCACATTTCCCACCACCCAACCCCAACCCAACGAATTTTGCAATGTCTAGCAGGTTTTTGTAAGATCCCTTAGTAACTTGCACACTTGCTCATATTGCGGTCTGTATTTTGGGACCCTGATGTGCATGAGTTATCAAGGAAGAGGTGAACATGACTTGCATAATTTGGGTCACTTTTGCTTGAATGTACAGTAATTGTTTATTATAGGACATTTTGCTTTGCTCTACTGTAGTTGTGTAATTGTATATTATAACAAATTTTGTTTGGATATTTTATTACTGTACATTATTGGATGTTTTTACTTGTATGTACAGTAATTATTTGTTATAGGACATTTTTGCTTCAGTGTACAGGATATGAATATTATAAGACATTCTCTCTTGGATGTACTGCAAATGTTTTTATGAAGTTTTTGCTTGACCATACTATAAATGTATATTCAGTACATTAAATATATATATAATATTTAAAGAATTGCCTCCCTTAGCATGTAATGCCCACTATATCTAGATCGAGAGAGAGTGCATTTATCTTGTAAATGTCTTGATATTTTGTTGTACTATAGCAATGCAGCTAATGTTAACATGTCATGTTTGTAAAATGCTGTATAGTTTAATATCAGTATATGTTATTGATTTTGATAATATAGTATGTTATGTTATTGTGACATCACTATTACTGTACATTCTTTGGTGCAGAAAAACAATTGACAGTTTAAGTTATTATCCTCTTAAACATATAGTTTAATAAATGCATCAGGTGGAATTTGACATCAAAGTCCAACACTTTGCCATATTAGATTATTACAGCATGGCCAAATTAAATAAAATGTTACAACATTGCCATGTTAGATACAGTATTGCCATATTAGATATATTACTACAACATTGGCCTGTCAGGACATTTTTAATTTTGGTATAACTATTAGCATTTGAAAGATGGACTAGTCTGGTTCCCATCCTTATCTAGTTACCCTTGGTTTAAAAATCTATAGCTGGGCAACAGACTTGCCTTGGTTTCCTTCCTTACCTAGTTATTTTTAGTTTAAAGATAAATAGTTAAAAGAGAAACTTGTCTAAATCCCAATCCATACCTAGTTATTTTTGGCTTAAAGATGAATAGCTGGGTGATGGACTAATCTGATTACCAATCCTTTTATAGTTACTATTTGTTTAAATGTCAATAGTTGAGAGATGGACCAGTCAACTATCAAAGTCTTACCTTCCTGTATTTTGGTTTAGGGATGAATTGTTGGGGGAAGAACTAGTCTGTTTCCCAAGTCTCACCAAAGTTTTTTTTTGATTTATTGATCAGTGATTTTAACATGAACTAGTCTGGTTCCTAATCCTTACCTTGCTAATTGTTTGGTTTAAAAATCAATAACTGCCAGCTGGATTATTATACCACATGTGTTTAAATTCTCTAAACAAACTGCTACTCATACACTCAATTATAGTAAAAAAGTCTTTCTGCTATATGTAAGAAATATTTTTTTATTTACACTCAGTTGACAAGTTTCACTTATCAAACTTACATGGCAATATGGAAGGAATGTTTTATATTATTTCCATTCAGTTGTGTTGAGGAGCTTGCTTTATGAAAATTACACTGATTGCAAAGCTTTCCAAATCTGAACCATTATTGATGAAACATCTTAACCCACAATCGATTTAAAGTATACATGTGCACATTTCTTAGGATTGCAACTTGTGAGTTTATGATATAAGCCTGAATACAATATACATTCCTGAACAACATTTACCAATCGTCTCAAATGCTACTGAATAAATATTTCCTTCACAATATATCATCGAATCATAATGCCTTAGAATAACTACATTGCAATTACTCCCATTTGTAAGTGTAGACTTCCAGAATTTTGTTAATGGATTTTGCAAGGTCTCTCTTGGTGAGAGCGTGCTGCTTAGCTCAAATGGAAATAGTAACATACATTTTAAATGGAATTTGGCACCAATCCCTGGAGTATCAAGGGGAGATAACTATAAAACTGTAACATAGGTTGATAAGTAAAGTATTTTGTAAGCTAAATGTTTTAGCATGGGTAGATGGAATTTGTGGGGAATTAGTAATTCTCCTGAGGTATTATGGTTAGGGTAGTTATTATTAAATAAACGTCTTTTACTTCCTTTTAAGACTGCATTATATACATAGTTTGTTCCTTATAGAGGTGACCATAGACACTTGTTTGATTATGTCTATAGAGGTGACCACAGAAATATGTTTGAATAAAACTATAGAGGTGACCATAGAGACAAGTTTGATTATCTCTATAGAGGTGACCTTAAAGAATGATTATGTCTATAGAGGTGACCATAGAGACAGGTTTGAATAACTCTGTAGAAGTGACCATAAAGACAGGGTTGATTATCTCTAGAGGTAACCATAGAGACAAGTTTTATCTCTATAGAGGTGACCTTAGAGAAAGATTTGATTTTGTCTATAGAGGTGACCATAGAGACAGGTTTGATTATGTTTATAGAATCACCATAGAGGCAGGTTTGATTATGTCTATAGAGGTGACCATAGAAACAGGTTTGATAATGTTTATGTTGTATTAAACTAATAATGACCAGCAAATCTTGAATGTCCTAACATTGCCATGTGTCAGGTAGGTGAAAAGGTGTTTTTGTTGGGCAACTAGATAATATTCACTTTGCTTGTCTAGTGGGTAACCATTTCCTTTTGAAAATGTTTATACCACTGTAATGAATGCATGTTACAGTCCAATTAAATGCACTCTCTTCTTTTTATGTAACTAAGTTAAAAATGAGTTAAAAGCAAAATCAAGTCTGTTTTATGTATAATTATAATTTACTTCAATTATGAATCATTTGATTTTCCTATACTACAATGAGTACAGTTGTGATTTAAATATTTCTTTAGTTTTAGAATCCATAATTATTTTGACAACATTTGCTGATTGATTATAATTAAAATTATTTGTATATAGATATTGTTATTCTGTAAAGGAAGTTTTATACAATATTCTATGAATGACATTGATTTGTATTTAGTAAGTAAACCATAGAAATAAAATAATAGAGCCATACACAGAAATCTGTCTTGTACATCTCACACATAATTTTGTTACAAACTTCAATAAGTCCTTTATCTTCATTTGTCTATCTATTAGTTTCTAGATCTTTCTATCTATGCTCAAACTATAAGCCCATATATCTGCGTGTCTACCCACTCACCTATTAATCTGTTTAACTGTCACCATCTTTAACTGTTGCCATCTTTATGCACCCATCCATCTATTCATCAACCATTTTATTCACCCATAGGAATTGGAGGAGGAGGTTTCGTAATATTAAATTGTAGAGGGAGGATAAGCTGGATGAGGATGATGATGAGGAAGAGAATATGTAGATAAGGATGAAGAAGAGAGGGATGATAACTAGGATGAAGAGGAGGGGGATAATGGGGATAATGATGATGAAAATGAAGATAAAGATGGGGATAAAGAAGATTAGGATAAAGATGTGGAGGATGAGAATGAAGAGTATGTGGATGATCATGTCGTTGAGGATGAAGATGAGAATTGTAATGAGGATGAAGATGAGGAGGAGGAGGATGACAATGATGATGATGGTGATAATGAGCATGAGTACAAGAGTGAGGATGAGGATTTTGATGAGAATGAGGATGTTGATAAGGATAATGAGGAGGAGGTGGATTATGAGTAGGATTAGGTTGAGGAGGAGGAAGAACAGGAGGAGGAGGATAATGATCAATAAGAAAAGGAGGATTAGGATAAAGATGAGGGTGAAAATGGGGAGGAAGAGGAGGAGGATCACGATGGGGAGGAGGAGGAGGTTAACGATGAGGTGGAGGATGACTTTAACGATGAGAATGGTGAGGAGGATGAGGATAGGGATGAGGATGATGTGGAGAAGGACGAGTCGGAGTAGGAATTGGATGATGAGGATGATGAAGTGGAGCAGGATGAGGATGATGGTACTGAGGAGGAGGAGGAGGAGGGTAATGAGGAGGAGGACGATAAATAGGATGATGATTATGATGAGGATGATAATGAGGAGGAGGAGGTCGGGAAAGACTAAAAGGGCGAAGTTGAATATGAGAAAGTGGAGGAGGATAAGGAGAATGCAGATGAGGTTAGGGAGAAGGAAGAAGAGAAAGAGCAGAAGGCTGAAGAGGAATAGGATTCGGAGGCGGATTAGGAGGAGGATGCGAAAGAGATGGAGGATGGGGAGGAGGATGCGGGAGAAGTGGAGGATGGGGAGGACGAAGAGGATGGAGAATATGATTATGAGGATGATAAGGAGGAGGATGTGCAGTAAGATGAGTGAGGAGGAATATCAGGAGGAGGAGGAGGAAGATGAGGATGAAAAGGAGAAGGAGCGTGATGAGGAGGTGATTGAGGGGGAAAAGGATGGCGAGGATGTGGAGTAGGAGGAGGTGATGTTGAGTGATGAGGAGGATCAGGATGATGATGTTGAGGTGGATGAGTAGGACGAGGATGATGAGGAAAGTGATGAGGATGAGGATGAAATGGATGAGGAAAAGACGAGGAGTAAGAAGATGGGGATGAGGATGACACAGATGATGATGATGAAAATGATTTTAAGGATGAGGATGAAAATGAGGATATGGATGAGGAGGATGAAGAGAATAGCGGTGAGGAGGTGGAGGATGAGGATGAGAATAAGCAGGATGAGGAGGATGATAAATTGAATGATGAAGGTGAGGATATGGAGTAGGAGAATGAGGAAGAGGATGATAGGAAGAGGAGAAGTATGAAGTAGGCGGGGAAGAAGGAAGGCGAGAAGGATGTGGACGAGAATGTGGAGAATATGTAGGAGGATGTGGTGGAAAAGGGGAGGAGGATGTGGAATGTGTGTAGGAGTATGTGGAGGAAGTGGAGGCGGAGGATGAGGGGGTTGTGAGGAGGAGGTTGAGAAGAGGATGAGGAGGAGGTTTCTTAATATTATATTGTATTTGTCAAAATGAATATGCAAATATCTAATATTGGCT
>JAEAOA010001197.1:1465000-1466575 GCA_016746295.1 Potamilus streckersoni
TAAAATCAATAACGTCACTGTCTTTATTTAACGATTTTCCATTTTCATTAAATTACTAAAGTACTTTCTAGCATCGCTGATCAGCTACAGATGGATCCATTAAATATAATTTATCCCACTTCAGCCATCTCATTATCAGATTAAGCATTAATTGTGTTTTGCTTGATCCAGATGGATATATTGTTATCATTCTGTTAGATTTTGGTAGCGCTGGGTAATGCTTGAATATTTCTTGTTTTCGTGTCGCCGAAAAGTCAGTTATATCCATATGATAAATAATATGAATCTAAACTGTATTCAATGCATGGCAGCCACGTCCACCACTGGATTAACAGCAATAAGAACAAAAATAAGAAACGCGCACTGACAGGTAAGTATGCAAGTGTGGCACAAAAATTACAAATTTATTTCAATTACAAAGACAGGAGCTGATATTACTTCTTCAGTGGGAAAATTACCAGGATTTCCATTTACGAATTATTCCGGGGTAAAACTACTACAATATTATAATTATTATGGGTTGAAAACTCGTTTGGATATTCGGCATGACAATCAGGAGTAACCTCAACCCGGTGAATATCCGATAATTAGAATCGATCACCCATATTATATTTATAATATTGCTTATGAAAATAAAAATTTGCAACGACGATATCTCGCCGATATAAAATGAATTCATGCCATAAACAATGCAAAAAATCAATCACTATTATATCTACCAGCACTTTAAAAAATTCAGTACGTGTATTTTGATATCAGCGTCCCAATGAAGTCCATCAAGTAGATATTTTGTTTTTACTGCACGATATCATTAAAACACGTGACGTAAAGAACGCACATAAAAATATGCATTAACTGTCGTTGACGTTGCAAGTAGTTATAAAGAAGCAGGACCACTGTCATCAAATACAGCATTTTAAGTTGCATCTGCGTTTGAACGGATTTATCAACGAGGACTCGGGCCACAGGGTGGTCCACGATGGCCACAGTTGCTGCAGGTTGATCCTGGCAAAGAATTTCTTGGGACAGTATCATCGCTGATGAAAAAGCAAAATATTTTTATACATGCATTACATAGATGTTCTCAATAATCTATAACATTTTTTACTTTTGATTTCAGTGGACGTATACGAGAGACTATACAATATTATCCAGAAACTGATAATGGTAGTCATGTACTCGCTGATATGTAAGCAATACTGTTTCTTTCTTTTATCTGCCTATATACAATTATCTTATTTTAGCCGATTTGCATATCTGTGTTAATATGTATACTATATTCATTCACACATTCTTTTGAGGTCGTGCAGATATTTGTGTCATCAACTATTTAGCTTTAAACTGTATAAAAAATTCGGCGCATGAATACATATCTACTAACTCTTGAAAGCAGGATCTACTCAACATTGAGCTTACTATTCAAAATCATGACACAAGTTATATAAGTATTAACTCCATTTACAACACTCATCACGATCATATTAAAAAGAAGGCACACTATAAAAAAAATTTATGGAAGGCGGATCTCAGATTACGTCCAGGTTCGCCTGACTCGTCAAGTAACTGTAATGATTT
>JAEAOA010001198.1:0-82500 GCA_016746295.1 Potamilus streckersoni
ATTTAACAATTAATAATGATTTGACTAGAAACGTGTTGGCCTGAAATGCAAATTGTATATATTACAATATTCTAGAACAAATTAACATATACAATATTATTAATTGTACCTGACATGTTATGGGTACGTTCATATGTTGCCTTAAGCCAAATACATCCATCGTCATGCTGAATGTTTTTTTTTATCTGTCCAAAACCAATTGCTAGTATTGGAACTTCCGGTAAATTGCCTCCTTTGCTTTCGCATACTTGCATTGCTTGTTTCCAGTTGCAACCGTCACCTAGATAAGCAACCGTCACCTAGATAAGTAATATGTCCTAGATAAGGATTGGAATCTCCTTAGAGAGCGAATTATAATTCTGTTTGATAATATGATATGTATAAAATATCTCTTTGACCATTATTAACATGCTTTATGGGAGTGACACATTATCTTGGAAGGATATCATCGTTCTTTTGCTGATAATCTTAAACAAAACACTTAATATGTTAAAACTTCAGCAAAAGAAATGTTCAACTGTGTTTATAGACAAGAAGTTCAATATAATAATGTCGCCTCCATATGCAATGCTCAAAGTGATACATTTATTGATCATTGTATACAGTGACATGCGTGATATAAAAGCAGTCTAGACATTAGACAGACGATGGATAAATTCATTGTTTGCACTGATTTGTGATTTACGGTGTTTTATTTGTGTGAATAAATTACGTATTTCTGGCATCATAAACATTGGGTTTTGATTCTTTCATATGTGCTACTATATTAGTTAATTAAATACAGATATATCATTTTGGTATGTCATGTTATTAACGAACAAGAATGAATTTGTTCCATAATTCTAAGTTCTACCTATTACAATATTTACCTATTGCTTATTGTTTTATATCAACTCCGAAATAAAGTTACTTACCGTCAGATGACGAATATCCTATCAAGTATATAAGAACACTAAGAAAACAACTTAGCTGCTCCATTTTGTTTTGTTGTTCACCTAAAGTTTTATCAGCAGGAAGGAACTATATATGCGATCGATATCTTTTAAGGTAGGCAACATCGGGGGGTGCTGGAATGTGTGATAAACTGACATAAGGTGACACGTTTATGTTATCTAACTTGCATGTGCCAATATATATATATATTACACTTTTGTTCGTTGATCAGTTTAGTCCATCTTTGTGTATTGTAAGCAAAATGTACATGACTAATTTAAATAGTGCTTGGAGATTAGGAAGAGATTAGGAAGATTAGTATTTGTACCTATGTTCATGAATAATTCCCGTTCCAATAGTTCTCTTTAACTCGCCACTCAAACACACACCACATTCATTGGATTATTATAAGAACTATATGTCTATCTCAATGTGGCTGTACATTAAATATAGCATTGATAAACATGACGGGTGCTGGATAGTTACTAATTACCAGATAAAAAATGATAATGTTTTATAATTAAATAAATTTATGCAACCCAACCCACTTTTCTCTATGCAGTTTTACTTCCTCGATTTAATTCACTACGTTCTGTTTAAAGTACAAAATCAATCCCTTGACATTTTTGTAAAACAATATATAGTTGACAGCTTGATAAATTCAAAATAGTTGTCATTAATGAGACTAGGAATAAAAGAAACGTAAACAGTTTAGAGTTCAATTCAAGATAGGAAACAATTTAACTGTCTGGATTGTAATAAGTAAAATTCTCAAAGCCCATCTCCTTCACACTTGAACGAAGTATATGGATTAGGTTGAGGTTGGTGATTTTGTCAGCATTACTGACACAATTAATCATATTATCTTACACTTTGAATTTAGATCTGCAAAAGAAATGCAATTCAGTGGTGAAAATATAAGAAATTTAGATAAAAGTGAAATGTTAGCCCTTGCAAATTTTCTTTGCTAATATGAATGTTTCATTGCATTAAATGCAAAATATTTCTGATGTTGTAAAAATCCATCAAAGGTAAAACATTTATCTTTTCCTTCAGTTGAAAAAGGCATAACCACTCTGATTTTAACCAAGGCAATCTATATTCCAAGTGGATTAATTGATCTGTTCTTTAGGAAACTTACATTCTATAGAAATAAATGATTATATACTTCTTTAAGGAAGTGAATGTACTAGTACAAACCCAAACGTGCTCACCAGGCTCAAAAGAAACAAAGTAAATATAAATGATATGCCAATTCAGTTTATTGGACTTTTGAAATATGAACAGCAAATGAACATACATTGGTCACAAAATCAAAGGACATATATAATAGGTAGTTTGATCAGATTATGAATAACACCAGTACGTTTTAAGTTGATTTGTAACACTAGTCGTCAACAGTTTCTTTAATGCCCGTACCTTCACTATTTGTGATTTCCTCATGTGTAGTTGAAAGGGATTTACCAGTAGTTTAATACATAAAAAAGATGAAAACGTCTCACTTTGTAACAGCCGGTGGTGGGATGCATCACAAAAGTTATGTGGAGATTTAAAATCTGTCAAAATTGGAGAAGGTATATCTTGATCACCTAAATAATTTAATGCTGGTGTAATTGCTTCATGTAAAGTATAACTGATACTAGAAACGAGAGCAGGCTCATATAGGGGCTTAGAGACTACATGATCAAGAATGATTGATGCGATGTGAGAAGAAGCGAGCATATGATTAGGACCGTTTATGGTTTCAAAGCCATTGTTAAATTAATTTTTCTGATCTTACAGACAGGTCTTTCTCATGTAATGGCGTATTTTGGCCAGATCACATAAAGGATGTAATCGTTTTTTTTCTATCTTTTTCTACGAAACTATTCTATTTGGCTTCTTATTCACAATGGTGAAAACGGACTTGAATTTTTATTGTATGATTTATAAGAATAACTATTCCCGGTGGAAAAGGTTCACGATAAAATAAACCATCTCCTTCCTTAACTATGCAATCAGTCAGGTTGAACGTTTCTGTAATTTTGGAAGTAAGTGTTCTGAACTATAAAAATTTAAACCTTTTGAATTAGAGGACCAATAGATTGCCACACTGGAATTTCAAGAAAAGCTGTCTTGTGAGTGCAATGTTGTCACGTACAAGAGAATTTTCCCCAAGAAATATTAATCAGTTAATAGTTAATAGTTTCGTATTGTGTAGGTCGCACGTAGAATTGAACGTACTGTTCCAGTCTGTATAATAATGTATAATAATTTTGCCAAGCTGTAATATTAAGATCTATGTGAATTAATTTACTAATCGCAAAAGGACACACCCTGTCAGACACATGCACATAGTTTAAGACCTGTAGTTGCAACAAACATTTGTGATTCTTACGAGATCTAAATTTATTTAATCATTTGCGACGTAATAAATTTGACTTAAATATTTAAATGCACTTGGATTCGGAATTTTCATTGTTCCTGGCAAAGATTTTAATTTCACACATTTGAGAAATCTATACTGAAACTAGCAAGCATTGAAAATAATATTTAATATAATTAACACTGTGTCAAGTGCTACCAAGGGAGGGTTTGAGTCTATGATACTACATGGGCTAGATTAGCAAGTTCGTCTTAGGTTTTAGTAGGGAATTAAATGCATTCAAGTTCTAAGAATCCGATGAAATTGGAATTAAATGAAGAACCAAATTATGTAAATGCAAATTCAGAAAGAGGAAATGGTTAGGGAAATACTGTGCAAGCTATAAAGGAACAAAAGGCATAGATTAGACGATGAATGTGAAATACAAATACAGAAAGTGATGATAGAGAAATACAAACTCAGAGAGAGAGAGAGAGAGAGAGAGAGAGAGAGAGAGAGAGAGAGAGAGAGAGAGAGAGAGAGAGAGAGAGAGAGAGAGAGAGAGAGAGAGAGAGAGAGGAGAGAGAGAGAGGAGATAAAGCGAATAAAGCTAAATAAATCATTCAAAGAGAGGAAAAGGGAGAAAAGAATATTAGACAGACCTAGAATGCAGAGATTGAGAAAAAATGTAATAATAGAGAGGAATGCAATATCGTTTAAATTATTAGCAATATCAGGAGGTGCCGAAACTCTTGACACACGTTTTTATGTTTAGAGCAAACACAGCACAGTACCCACTTTTAAGAAAAGGAAGTAGATGAAAAATGACAGAACGTCTCACAAATTGCTCCAAATGTAAAACAGAGCTGTGGACTTTACTTTATTAGAAAGTGTATTTACTGGCAAGGCTCGTGAAATCTTCATTGAATGTTAAATGTCCAGTTGAAAATGAGCAATATTGTTTGACAAAGATAAATTAAATATTAAGATAAGCTCAGAGAGAATATAGTAATGAAGAATTGAGGAATTTCGTCCATAGTGATACTAAGCCCTATAATAATGAGCAAAAAGTACAGCTTAGGATTATTCTTCTTCTCAGAAAGTTTCACTTGTAAATAGTTCTTCCTCTCAGCACATTTCCAGTACGTGTACTTACTCAATTTGTACAAGGTGTAACAATTAAGTTGCTGATGAGACATTAGAAATTGCTATATTCCGATGTGCGCTTTTTGTAGAAATAATGGCAAATTATTTCAGATTGTTATGTCCTGAAAAAGCATAAGAATAAGTAGATATTCCAAATGTACATATTTCAAACGAAGCCAAAGGCAAATTCCTGTATTGAAAATACTTAATTTGTTAGGAAAAAACAAACCTATTATGTGTTGGAAAGTAATGAAAATGTAACAAAATGTTGCATATCACTTATTAGTGATTCTAGTAACTCTATACATATAAAGATATTAATGGGTCATAGGACCTTTTCGGAGTCTTTTATTAGTAGGTACTTTGCCTTTATCTGAGAAGTTTTCTTCTATTGACGGTGCTCTGATTCATGGAGTAAATTGTGGCGTGTTAATTTTCCTTTATATAATATCAATTTGTTGTCAGTCTTAGCCTCACTTAGTATGAATGTCGGAGCAGTGACTTTCTTATCTATTCATTGTATTTGATTAATTACTAGGCAGTAAGCTATAACCTAGGTGGAGTTAATGTCATGGTTAATCAGCTTGTAACTGCTAAGCCTAGTTTAGATCATATGTTTGATACGGTTGACAATGACATCTCTCATTTATATCCTGAGCAGATACTAGAGCACTATCAATAACAGCCCTTGAGAATTATGTTGATGAGGGATTTTTAATTTTGTTTTTGGATGAGGTCACGATTACTCATTAAGTATTGATCACAGTGACCCTTAGTTTATTATTTTTACTTTATATTGTAATTCCGGGTGATACAAACATTCACTCATTGGAGAGAAGATACAAGAATCTGAGATCTCCTGCTTATTACAGATTGCGATTAGCTAAAAGAAAGACAGATAAGGACATGTTTCTTTTATTTGTGAGGAATTGGGTCCATGTGAAAAGTTGGAGGCACCATGATGTACCGCTTGTGTCGTGTGGTCAGTCAGTTTTCGGATTGTCGTTCCTAATTACAAATCGAAATAAAATTCTTAGTCTAGCCCATAAAACTCCATTGTCTGGTCATTTAGGAATCAGTACGACAATATACTGAGTACTATTTTACTGGCTGGAACATGAAAGTGACTTTCCTAAATATAGTTCATGTAACACTTGGCAAATGTAAAGAAGTCCAAAGCAAAAGATGACCATTTGATATACCATTTTGCAGAATAAGGGGACACTGTGTCTGTCCCTTAGCTAAGACCATTCTAGTAACCAAAACTTGTTGACCATCACCTATGCATTCGCATGATTTCATTCGAGATTATTTGAACCTAAACCATTATAGAAGTTTAGATAATTTGTTTAATACATCTTTGCCTTTAAATGCTCTCTAGTGTGATACAGTATTAAATGTTATGTCTAGAAGTGTCCAAAAATGCATTCGTGAACAACGCATCTAACAGTTTAAATGTCATTCATATGACAGTGAAGTTGTCTTTGCAAGAATACGTCAAACGTTGAAGTATATGATTAGGTTCGGTTGCTTTTGTGCAGGAAAGGATGGGGATGAGTGTGTTTATTTGTTGTTTTTTTTTCCTGTTAGAGAATCACCTCAAACATTATTTGGGTTTGATCCTTTTTAATTGGTTTGTTTTGACGTACTATCTGTGGACTACTGAAGTTGTTAAAAGAAAAACGTCTTTGAAATGAAGATTAAAGACTAAATTATATTGATTATGTCACAGATTTGAAATATATAAGGGCCCATGAAAAATCAGAAACTAATCTCCATTCTACTCAGTCAAAAATGAAATTAGAGTGTGACAAAAATACAATAGCATTGAGGTTTCTGCCTGGTGACACCTTTCTAGCTCTCTTTCACACTTATTAAAATGTCTTATACGACCAGTGTTTCCGGTGGTTTCAATTAAAAAAAATTAATTGACGTAATGGGATATTCCACATTTGCTTAACAATATTGGCGTCTACATTATCAAATTTTGAATATAATATATTGATAAATGTATGTGAAGATATGTGAACTATTGTGAAGGTAAACATCATCTTGTTTACTTTTAATACAATGTTTCGGACCTGATACAAAATTCAAACATGTGTTTTAACTGTCCTAATCAATGGAACAAATATCATCTTAAAGCAACCTTGCGAAGGACAAATTATTGCAAACTGTCTAATGATGCTTCATGTTGAATATTATTGTAATTTGCAATAAATAAGGGCAGAATATGCCACTTTAAGTTTGACATATCAATTATAAATTGCTGTAATGAATTATATCTCCATTTAGTTTTGGTTTCTTTACCCGTTAACACGCTCTATTTTTATCAAGCTCTCATTGATTTCCCGTACTGAATTTCAAATTCTTATTTGTACGATATCATAATAATTGTAAACAGTTTCAATGGGAAAGAAATAAATTATTGACCACCTGTTTCAGAACTATCTGGAAATATACATATTGTGCATTATGGAATTGGTAGGTTGCGACTAAACTTGTTAAAATGGTAGATTGTATAACGTGAAGGTATATACTAAGCAAAATGTATTTTATAAATGTTTCCAATCATTAAAGCTTCACCTAGAGGAAGAGATACACGTGTCCTATCGTGAATGTTCATGAAAAAAGTGGTATCTTGATCTTGAGTTAAGTTTCGCCAGGATGGATGGTGATATTTATAATTCTTACACAGTAGTAAGATCAGCATCTTTGGTCACCAAAGATGAAATTCAGTTTGAAGCACGCAAAGTTTATTCGTTCCGGTTATTAAACTTCTTTTGTGTGTGTGTGTGTGTGTGTTTTACCATTCGATTTTATCGTTATTCTAAACGTAATGGAATCTTCCCGCGGTGCTGTGGTTGTAGAATCTACTGATGGGGTGTTTTATCAGCTGGCAGCATATTCTATTCTTTTTTTAAAAAAATTTGTGTTACTTTTCGAGGAATATCGGGGTCAAAATGGTGAAAACAAACCCTGATATGAAATATATAATTTTGCTGAAGGTCAGGTAGATATTGCCCTTTTGGATTAACCACTATATATCGTTACCAACTCGAGATGAGATTGAAGTCGTCCCACGTACACGTGAAAATGCTCAATCGCGGACTGCAGCGCCAGGTGCATAAGTACAAAGGTATAGTTTCTACAGCAGATTAAAGGGCATTCACTGATATATCCACCTCAGCTATGGTCATCAAGGGATATTTTAGACCAACATTAACTCAGCTGATTGTTGTTTCACAAGGACGCACAGGGTCGGGTATCAACTGTTAGATAAAACAATTGCTTGCGTTGTCGGTGTGTTGTTTAAAAGAAAAGTGAGATCGATCTCCAGAACGGAAAACAATTAAGTATTCCATACACAATATTGTTATTATATTTTGTACAACTCTACCATTAAGAAAGTAATTGGCTAGAAGTTTTTGTGCGCCTGAGCATTATAATGAAACTGGACAATCTCTGCCCGCCGTACATTTAAAATACGGGATTGTATTATACAGTAGAAGAATTATAACAGTTCCTCCATCTTATCGGCTTGACAAAAATAATGGAAAAAGAGAAAACAGCCGAGGGGCGAAACTACCAAGTGAACTTTTAAAATAAAATGGCATATTTGTGATCGTAGATATTATTTGTGGTCGTGCTGTTGCAACGACTATGGATCTTCGTACGACTGGAATCACGGCAACAACAACCTAGTGCATCAATCAATATTATTTTCTGAGCCATAACAATAGTAACTGGCGGCTCTTGTGGTGATGGAAAATTAATTTTGATGCGACTACATTCCCATATACGAGTCTATTCCGAATTACGTGCGGAAATACAGAGTAGTCGGAATAGGATCAGTAATCTTTATTCAGTTGCAATTGAGGATAAAATAAATAATGCGGCTGAGTGCCAGATGTGGTGGAGGAAACGGAAAATAACAGACAGTTACGGGTTCGAAAACGAAACAACAGCGGATTCACAAAAGCTAAGCCAATAAAAGAAAATAATAAAGATTCTTCCCGATTATGCTGGTTATTTTTCGAGAACGCATTGCCTGCTATAGTCCGTTCATTACGTGTGTGTATTGATCGTTACTATATGATATCCTGAATAAGTACACTCCTCTAGATTGTTTCGCTACCATCAGATAGTAGTAACCAGGTTTGGCCCTTTTCTGGAACGATTTGTGGCTCATCCATCAGTACGAGACTATCCCCATTTACTGGCTCACGTGCGTGTGTGTGGATATAATTAATAGTGATGAACGTGCAAAGACACGTATGGGCTCAACTCTTATGGTGGGTAGGGATGAGAACGTGGGAGAGGACCATAAAGGGCCACAATTAACAAGTATCGCTCTATCATACTACAACAAGGAAAGAACGAATTGTTGAAATCGTACACGCATGATCAAAATGCATCTTTTTTATGCTAGTGTTACAAACGATAGAATACCGTGTGCAATTGTGTATAATATAGTATGTACTGTGTGCAATGTCATATAATATAGTATGTACTACCTGGTATATAGTACTAAAATATATCACTTGGACCACAAATAGTCACTTTATTGATTCAAACATAGGTGTCTTGTGAGTGTAATGGGGTAACTTACAAAAGCAATTTCCTCAAGTAACTACTGCGCAGCATATAACTTTAATAACTTTAGAATTTTCATATTGTCCAGGTCGCACGTAGAAAAGATAAAAATAATTAATAAAAGTATTAAAAATGTAAAGCATGGAAATTTCATATTCCATTTACATTATAAATATAGAATTTCCTTTTACTAGTATTTTGAATGAGAGACGGTTGCATTTACGCAAAATAAAGCTAAACCTGTTTTGTTAGTTGTGTGTGCTTGAGGTGAGAGGTCTCTAATATATTGTCAAGTGATAGTGGTATGGTGAATTTAGGTATAAGAAGCCACATTTCTTTTATTTTGATCATGATTTTCATAACCATTTTTTCCTTTTTTCCTACAACCCTATATATATATATATATATATATATATATATATATATATATATATATATATATATATATATATATATATATATATAGATGCAATAAACTGACGACGAACAGTACGAAACTAGTAACTAACTAGCCTAAGCGCTTTCGACTCTTAATGAGTCTTTTTCAAAGGCAAATACAAAACATAGTTACGACAAACAAATAAACACAAAAACGTTGCGTTTGTAAACCTCTACATTTCTATCTTCACATGTGTTAAAACTATAAATACAACCAGCTTGTGTAGACTAGTTGCGGAAACTGAAAACGTTGTATAATTCCCCAAAAGTCTACAAGCCAAAGCGACATCTATTTTTATTTTGTGTACATATGTAACGCAGATTATATCCCGGATATTTGGTTCTATACCGGTTATTCTTATAGTAAAAATTGAAGGATAAGAAGATTTAGAAAATGTTAAATTCTACTAGTGCATAGTTTTCATTTTCTAGTCTTCTTGGTTTAGACCGCTTGGTTTCAATGTTCTAAGGCGGCGTATCCAGTATGATTCCTTTTCCTTCCTGGTTTCGGAACTCCAGCTGTGGTTGTTGGCAATAGCGATAAGTATTATATCACTGAAAGTGTGGCCAGGGGAGGAGAAGTGTTCTGCGACCGGGCTTCTGTACAGCTTTTTTGTCATCCAATCAGATCTATGAAGGTTTATCCTTATGTGTAGCTTTTCAGTTTCTCCCACGTACTGAAGGCCACAGATCTTACATGTGATGAGATAAATCACATTCTCTGTTTTGCACGTTTTGTTTGGACCATGTATGTTTAGTTTTTCTTTAGTCACTGTGCTAGTGAATGTCTTGGTCTCTATCATATGTTGACAGGTTTTGCATCTTTTATCGCCACAGGGTCCAGATTGACTAGGTTGGTTTTGACTAGTGATTGTTGTTAGCTTGGCCCTGACTAGGATGTCCTTTAGGTTTTTTGGTCTCCGGTAAGCTACTACAGGTTTGTTCGGAAGTATTAGGTTTAGTATGTCTGACGATTGCACGGTTGGCCAGTGGTTTGCGATGATTTTACCTACTTTGGGATTGTCTGGGTGATAGGTCAGAATAAATGGTATCCTATCAACCTTTTCTTTCTGTCCATATCTGAGTAGGTCATCACGGTTTGTTTGTTTGGCCCTTTGGATTGCCTCCGCAATCAGGTCTTTGTCGTAGCCTCGGTAAATTAAATGTTTAGCCAGCTCTTCAGACCTTTCTATGAATCTTTCATCGTCGGAGCAAATTCTGCGTATCCTCAGTGCCTGGCTATATGGAATGTTCTTAATGCAGTGTTTTGGATGACAGCTGGTTGGGAGAAGATACTGGTGTTTGTCGGTTGGTTTCGAGTAGATGTCTGTGTGTAATTTGTTTTCCACCAGTCTGGTTGTTGTGTCCAGGAAAACATGGTTTGAGTTGGAAATTTCTGCCGTGAATTTTATTGAAGGATGGAAGTTGTTTGCCTTTGAAATGAAGTCATCCAGACTTTCTCTTCCATACTGCCACTTCATTTCTATATCATCGATAAAGCGTACCCACTGGTATGGTGTACGCTCAACCGATGCTAAGAGCTTTCCCTCAAGTTTTCCCATGAAAATGTTAGCATACGAAGGGGCCATTTTAGTACCCATTGCAGTTCCATTGATTTGTAGGTAGTTTTCTTCATTAAATTCAAAGTTGTTGAGTTTTAGGACAAGCTCCAGGAGTTGGATTAAGAAGTGTGTGGGTGGATTGTTTACAGTTCTTGTTTCCCATGCTTCGCTGCATGCCTGTAACCCTTCGTTGTGCGGTATGTTGGTGTACAAAGATGTGACGTCTAAGGAAGCAAGTAATGTATCTGGCAGTAATGGTTCACTAGCTTTGCTTTTTATGAGATAATCTGTCGTGTCTTGAAGATATGATGGTAATTTGTGGACATGTGGTCTCATAAAATGATCTACATATTCTGATATCCTTTCTGTGGGGTGCCCGTTACCTGAGATTATAGGTCTGCCAGGGTTTCCTTGTTTGTGGATTTTGGGTAGAAGATAAAATCTACCTGCTCTTGGGTTTTCTGGGCTTAAGTAGTTTTTGGTTTGCTGGTCTATGTGTCCGCTTTGGTACGCCTCGTCAATAACATTAGTGATGATTTTTGCATATTCCAGCGTTGGATCATGGTCCAGTTTTTGGTAGAACCTAGCGTCACTTAGTTGTCTACTTGCTTCACTAATGTGAAGGATATCAGAATATGTAGATCATTTTATGAGACCACATGTCCACAAATTACCATCATATCTTCAAGACACGACAGATTATCTCATAAAAAGCAAAGCTAGTGAACCATTACTGCCAGATACATTACTTGCTTCCTTAGACGTCACATCTTTGTACACCAACATACCGCACAACGAAGGGTTACAGGCATGCAGCGAAGCATGGGAAACAAGAACTGTAAACAATCCACCCACACACTTCTTAATCCAACTCCTGGAGCTTGTCCTAAAACTCAACAACTTTGAATTTAATGAAGAAAACTACCTACAAATCAATGGAACTGCAATGGGTACTAAAATGGCCCCTTCGTATGCTAACATTTTCATGGGAAAACTTGAGGGAAAGCTCTTAGCATCGGTTGAGCGTACACCATACCAGTGGGTACGCTTTATCGATGATATAGAAATGAAGTGGCAGTATGGAAGAGAAAGTCTGGATGACTTCATTTCAAAGGCAAACAACTTCCATCCTTCAATAAAATTCACGGCAGAAATTTCCAACTCAAACCATGTTTTCCTGGACACAACAACCAGACTGGTGGAAAACAAATTACACACAGACATCTACTCGAAACCAACCGACAAACACCAGTATCTTCTCCCAACCAGCTGTCATCCAAAACACTGCATTAAGAACATTCCATATAGCCAGGCACTGAGGATACGCAGAATTTGCTCCGACGATGAAAGATTCATAGAAAGGTCTGAAGAGCTGGCTAAACATTTAATTTACCGAGGCTACGACAAAGACCTGATTGCGGAGGCAATCCAAAGGGCCAAACAAACAAACCGTGATGACCTACTCAGATATGGACAGAAAGAAAAGGTTGATAGGATACCATTTATTCTGACCTATCACCCAGACAATCCCAAAGTAGGTAAAATCATCGCAAACCACTGGCCAACCGTGCAATCGTCAGACATACTAAACCTAATACTTCCGAACAAACCTGTAGTAGCTTACCGGAGACCAAAAAACCTAAAGGACATCCTAGTCAGGGCCAAGCTAACAACAATCACTAGTCAAAACCAACCTAGTCAATCTGGACCCTGTGGCGATAAAAGATGCAAAACCTGTCAACATATGATAGAGACCAAGACATTCACTAGCACAGTGACTAAAGAAAAACTAAACATACATGGTCCAAACAAAACGTGCAAAACAGAGAATGTGATTTATCTCATCACATGTAAGATCTGTGGCCTTCAGTACGTGGGAGAAACTGAAAAGCTACACATAAGGATAAACCTTCATAGATCTGATTGGATGACAAAAAAGCTGTACAGAAGCCCGGTCGCAGAACACTTCTCCTCCCCTGGCCACACTTTCAGTGATATAATACTTATCGCTATTGCCAACAACCACAGCTGGAGTTCCGAAACCAGGAAGGAAAAGGAATCATACTGGATACGCCGCCTTAGAACATTGAAACCAAGCGGTCTAAACCAAGAAGACTAGAAAATGAAAACTATGCACTAGTAGAATTTAACATTTTCTAAATCTTCTTATCCTTCAATTTTTACTATAAGAATAACCGGTATAGAACCAAATATCCGGGATATAATCTGCGTTACATATGTACACAAAATAAAAATAGATGTCGCTTTGGCTTGTAGACTTTTGGGGAATTATACAACGTTTTCAGTTTCCGCAACTAGTCTACACAAGCTGGTTGTATTTATAGTTTTAACACATGTGAAGATAGAAATGTAGAGGTTTACAAACGCAACGTTTTTGTGTTTATTTGTTTGTCGTAACTATGTTTTGTATTTGCCTTTGAAAAAGACTCATTAAGAGTCGAAAGCGCTTAGGCTAGTTAGTTACTAGTTTCGTACTGTTCGTCGTCAGTTTATTGCATCTATTTTAATTAATCCCTGACAGACGTGATCCCTTGGTGGATCCAGTACGCTTGAGAGGGTTGTTATTCGCCATATGATTTGTATTCTTTATATATATATATATATATATATATATATATATATATATATATATATATATATATATATATATATATATATATATATATATATATATATATATATATATACATATAATCATTCAGGCTCCAAATGTCCCTCGCTATCTATGGTAATTACTTAACAAACCGATTGCGGTTGTTTCACCTTACACTTTTGATGTTGTAAAAAGGATACATACAGGTAAGGTAACATATAAAGCACAACAACTAAGATTAATGTTTATACGGTTTTGTCCCTTTTAATGTTACTCTCATATTTAGGGTTCGTACTTGCTTATCATCGAACATCTGGTGCTCATACCGACATATATAAGCACTAATACCTAAATCATTTTACAATTTTACTTTCAGCGAGTTCTGTAATTGACGATATCGAAATAATCGATTGAAAAGGCGCGTGAAAGCATATCTGCGTATTATTTTATTTCCGTAAGGTATACTGCCAAGGTTTAAAATATATTGCTTAAGATAAGGCGTACTACAAACTCAACATAATATATACAATACAATTATACAAATTAAGTTTGAATCAAAGAGTTGTGAATTATGTCATTGTAGAAGTGTTACAATGTTCTCAATTCCACTGAAAGTGTTCTTAAAATGTGCCTAGAAAGGTTTTTAAATAATGCACTTTATTAGATTAGCAAATGCAGTGTGCGAACAAAGTAGTGATATTATGACCATGATACATATTTAGATGCAGTTTGCTCCGTTTTCGACTAATTTCAGTACTAAGCAAACCAAAACATTTAAACACTAAAACGGACAATGTCCAAATATGCTTTGAAATTAATGCCGTCTTCATATGCTACTTAAAGATTTCAATAACATGGGCTTTGTCCTGTTTTGAAGGTTCCAATTCTGTCGCGAGCAATGTACCGAAAAACTAGCAACAATGAGGATTTGTTTTATGAATATTCATGCTTTTCTTCATGGTTTTCTGTTTTCATAGGACTTTTCATCCCGTGTGCAGATAACGCTGCAACATCACATAATAAATTACTCAGTAGTATAATTCTTCAACATATTTACTGACTAATCCAACACTCAAGGCGATAAGATGAATTGATCACACTGATAAGAGGGCATCGCCTTATCAAGTGTTACTTGATTTACTAGGTGATTTTGTCTGAGTCATTGTTTTAATTTTACAAGTACCTCGAGTGTCACTATATTGACACAGAAGGAATGCTACTATGCATCTGACGATGAATATTCGATATACTTTGACAAATTCGCTACCTCACAGCGTGTGTGTGTGATTTAGATTTTTCACGTAACTTTAACAGATTTTCGGTGATATCGCTACGATGTCTGGATTATGCTAGTTTATTGTAACACCTGGTATTGGGCATTATGCCGTAGAGATGCATCATGACGTCCCACCCATTCACATCAGCCTAACACCAGGCAGAAAAGACATAACTCTAACCTCCTGATGCTGATCACCTAGCGACGCAGCTGTCACTATCATTTTTATATGTCTGTGGTATGATTCGGCCGGAGAACGAACCCGCAGCCTCCCGAAACCTAGGCGATTGCTCTATACAGAAAGCTACCGAAGCCGTGAGCTACATCGTTGTAATTGTCTGGGTGATAGGTCAGAAATCCCAAAGTAGGTAAAATCATCGCAAACCACTGACCAACCGTGCAATCGTCAGACATACTAAACCTAATACTTCCGAACAAACCTGTAGTAGCTTACCGGAGACCAAAAAACCTAAAGGACATCCTAGTCAGGGAAAAGCTAACAACAATCGCTAGTCAAAACCAACCTAGTCAATCTGGACCCTGTGGCGATAAAAGATGCAAAACCTGTCAACACATGATAGAGACCAAGACATTCACTAGCACAGTGACTAAAGAAAAACTAAACATACATGGTCCAAACAAAACGTGCAAAACAGAGAATGTGATTTATCTCATCACATGTAAGATCTGTGGCCTTCAGTACGTGGGAGAAACTGAAAAGTTACACATAAGGATAAACCTTCATAGATCTGATTGGATGACAAAAAAGCTGTACAGAAGCCCGGTCGCAGAACACTTCTCCTCCCCTGGCCACACTTTCAGTGATATAATACTTATCGCTATTGCTAACAACCACAGCTGGAGTTCCGAAACCAGGAAGGAAAAGGAATCATACTGGATACGCCGCCTTAGAACATTGAAACCAAGCGGTCTAAACCAAGAAGACTAGAAAATGAAAACTATGCACTAGTAGAATTTAACATTTTCTAAATCTTCTTATTATCCTTCAATTTTTACTCTAAGAATAACCGGTATAGAATCAAATATCCGGGATATAATCTGCGTTACATATGTACACAAAGTAAAAATAGATGTCGCTTTGGCTTGTAGACTTTTAGGGAATTATACAACGTTTTCAGTTTCCGCAACTAGTCTATACAAGCTGGTTGTATTTATAGTTTTAGCACATGTGAAGACAGAAATGTAGAGGTTTACAAACACTCATTAAGTGTCGAAAGCGCTTAGGCTAGTTAGTTACTAGTTTCGTACTGTTCGTCGTCAGTTTATTGCATCTATTTTAATTAATCCCTGACAAACGTGATCCCTTGGTGGATCCAGTACGCTTGAGAGGGTTGTTTTTCGCTATATGATTTGTATTATATATATATATATATATATATATATATATATATATATATATATATATATATATATATATATATATATATATGTATATATATATATATATATATATATATATATAATACAGAATATCTAGTTTTACAAAAGAATAAACAGATGCCATAAACTCACAAAAAGCACAACAAATATAATTAAGTCTGCATATAAGGGTTCCGCTGTCGTCGTTATGAATAGTGAAGACAATATTAGTGAAGCAAGTAAACAACTTAGTGACGCTAGGTTCTATCAAAATCTAGAGCATGATCCAACACTAGAATATGCAAAAACCATCACTAATATTATTGACGAAGCGCAAAAAATCGAGCACATATAACATCAAACGAGTAACTATTTAGGCCCTGAAAACCCAAGAGCAGGTAGATTGTATTTTAAACCTCAAATCCACAAAAATGGATTTCCGGGCAGATCTTTAATCTACGGCAACGTGAATCCCACAGGATACCAGAAGATTTTGATCATTTTGTGAGACCACATGTCCACAAATTACTATCATAACCTCAGGATAAGACAGATTACCTTATAAAATTAAAGCACACGAACCATTAGTACCAGACACAATACTTGTTTCCTTAGACGTCGCATCTTTCCATACTAACATACAGCACAACGAAGGAATACAGGTTTGAAGAACTAAGAACTGTAGACAATGAACCCACACGCTTCCTCGTTGAACTCCTGGAGCTTGTCCTAAAACTCAATAACTTTGAATTGTTTGAAGAAAACTACCCCCAAATTAATAGAAGAGCAATATGTACAAAAATGGCCCCTTCGGATGCTAATATTTTGATGGGAAACTGGATGGTCAACTTTTAGCATCGGTTGAATTTACAAAATGCCAGTGGTTCGCCTTTTGTAGATGATATTGAAGTCAAGTTACAACATGAAAAAGAAAGTCTGGATGACTTTATATTAAAAGCTAACAACTACCATACTTCAAAACATTTCGCGGCAGAAATCTCAAAATCATACCATGTTTTCCTGGAAATAACAATCAGACTGGCAGAGAACAAATTTCATACAGACATCTATTCAAAACTAACTGACAAACACCAGTATCTCCTCCCAACAAGCTGTCATCCAAAACACTTCGTTAGGAACATTCCATATAGCCAGAAACTGATGATACACATAATTTTCTCCGAAGAAGAAACATTCCTAGAAAGGTTTGCTGAGCTATCTAAACATTTAATCTACTGAAACTACCCATAGGGTTCAACAAACAAACCGCGATGACCTACTAAAATATGGAAAGAAGGAAGTGGCTGATAGGATACCATTTATCCTGGCATACCATCCAGACAAATCCCATGAAGATAACATCATATAAAATACTAGTCGATCGTGGAATCCTCGGACTTCCTGGCCACACGTTCATAGAACTAAGATTGATTGCATTTGCTAACAAATCCCAAATGGAGTTCGAAAACCAGGAAAGAAAAGGAATCATACTGGATATGCTGTCTTGGAACTTAAAATCAAGCGGTTTAAACCAAGAAAACTATCAAAGGAGAGCCATGCGAAAATAAAATTATCGTTTATAGCTGACACATTGTTCTTAAAATATTCTCAATATTTACTTATTAACCTACAATTAAGACTATAATAATGAAATGTCCCGGATATAAATTGCGCGTACATAAATGTTCACAAAATAACAGATATAGACCAAACAGAACGGAAAGTGCTATCCCTGGATTCTACAATAAAATAGTTGATAATACTAGGCAGATTTGATATTTAATCCCCCCAAAATTACTATCATACTGGTTATTGTTGCTAATATAGATCAATATTGACAAGGATAGGGACAGATGACTTGACTGACTCAAAGGAAGAATGTATGTATGTATGTATGTATGTATGTATGTATGTATGTATGTATGTATGTATGTATGTATGTATGTATGTATGTATGTAATGTATGTATGTATGTATGTATGTATGTATGTATGTATGTATGTATGTATGTATGTATGTATGTATGTATGTATGTATGTATGTATGTATGTATGTATGTATGCATGCATCTATCTATCTATCTATCTATCTATCTATCTATCTATATATATATATATATCTATATCTATATCTATATCTATATATATATATATATATATATATATATATATATAAATATATATATATATATATATATATATATATATAAGGAACATGGCTTTTTAAAAATCCCTGGTTGCTGTATTTCCTGGTAGGCAATTGTTGCTTTCAATCGTTTGTTTGGACAGAAATTCACTACAATGTTTCCAAAGATTCCAAGCACTACATTGTTTCCAAGCATTTTTCTACACGGCGCACTTATATCTGCATATATATTTATTGTAGAATTTACCATGAAACAATATACGATTCAAAGATCCAAAATGGACGTCTATCATGTGAATGGATAGACAATTGTTTCCGAATCTTTTGGTTATCCAAAGTGCGAATGGCTGCATTACATGGCAGCTCTGTCCCTTCCAGCATTCATCTGTGTTTTGTAGGTATTGTACCATCACAGGTCGATCTAAGCAACAAGAGTAGTATCTGATAGAATTTATTGCATAGAAACCTATTTCGTCTGTTCGTAGATAACTTGGTAGCAATCGGCTAAGTTCGACAGTTGGTACTTTGCCAGTTTCTACTTTGCATATAAAAACCGATATTATTGTGTTTATATTTGACGACATCAAGTGTGAATTCTTCAGATTGTTCTAGATGACTATTCTGCGGAACGATTTGTCTGTACGTTTCAATCAACAACTGGTTGCGCTCCTGACTATGCAACCGTTGGACTAAAGTGTCATTATGTGTCGTGGTGCTACCAACCAATACCGGAAGCTGATCTGTCTTTTACACTGTGTAAAACTGTAACCCTGGACCGAACCAATATGGCCTCAAATCATTGCTGTGCATATTGATTGCTTTGTCTTACGCTTATACGTGCATGTGACATTTATATCATCAGGCGCGTGTATAAAACTATTTCAAATCGCATCGGACAACATCAAAATTTTCTGTCTATGATGATATGATAGTGCGTGTCAAGTTTATTGGTATAATTTAATATATAACGTATGTGTTTGTTTGCGTTTGTATTTGTTTTGTATTGGGTCTGTTATTTGTTGGGGTCTTTTGTTATTTTTCTGCGTTCTAGAAAGAATAATAGTGAGGTGCTCGTCTAATTAATCAGTGTTGACGTCGTCATACACTAACAGTTTGTTCATTGATCTGTCTGTCTCGTCGATGTATAGCGCGTAAGATATACATATATCAGAATTAAATTAGACATATATGAGGCTCGACTAATCCACCAGTTGGGTGCAATCAAGAACAGGGGTTAATCCAGCTAATTTCCCGACCGCTCATCATCAAAGATGATAGTAATTTGGTTGTGTGTTGGTAGTGCAACAAGAATTATTACAGATTAATTTTCGGTGCCAAGAAATATCCTACTAGAAACGTTATATATGGAAACCTATCCAAGCTTATTAAATTGTTATTTTGTTTTGCCGCACGGCTTGGTATGAACACGTACATACAAGTACTTGTTAACCATAGCTAATATACAAAGACGATGCCAAAGCAGATCGGTTGCGTCCACGTATTCCCTGTTAGTAGTTACTCACAAGTGTGAGGGCCATTGGTTGTTGCGGGATAGATACAACTTAAACTAGCCTACACAACCTAACATATATGACACATGACGTGGCGAGTTATGCAAGATTTGGTTATTCAAAACGATTATCGATAACCCGAACCTTTGTGAATGTGATAGCGTTTATCTTTATGATCTTTGGACCATTATCGAATTGATTAGTCAGAACAACAGTATTCATTTAGGGAGCAACCGAGCACATTAAGCTAGAAAATCTTGGATTGGACATCTCGTTCATTAAATAATGTGATGTGTTGGCTACTAGTCAAGAAATTCAAAAAGTTTATAAACGTTGATATAGAATGATCCATAACACATATAAAATAAACATTGCGTAGGATGTCGACATAAGCATTACTACATATAATACACATGTCGTAAGATATTTGATGGTTTTGACAAATTAGACGCAGTATATTCATAAAGATCATAACTGAATGGCATACTGAGCATTATGACAAGCATCCATGTACCTCAAAACTTTTAGTTAAAAAATATCAGACCTTATAATTTCCAAGGTTCTTACCCACCGTTTATACTGGCCGCCATGTATTGCCTGTCTTGTGTTGAATAATGGCATTAAACCGTACAACAACAACAACAACAACAACAAAAACATCATCAATGTTTACCTGCTTTCAAATTATTGTGTGGTTCCCAAAGGAGTTTAAATGCGCAACATCTCTTTTTCCTTTCTTCTTAAACGTAATAACAAATCTACCAAATTCACTTTATATTAAAATTAGTTGAAATTAATTATGGTATGAATGGTATTTATAGATATAAAATCATTGTACCAAATTCCCTACAAGGGTGAAACTAATTAAATTTTCATGTTTTACTATTTCACAATACGTAAATTTCTCCTTAATAGCCGAAGGTTTCTATTTCAATGTCATAGATGTTTGAAAATAATTAAGTGATATCATATTTCTGGCATGACATTTCACCCATATATGTAAAAGGTATGGAGATATTTCCATCAACTCAAAATGCAGAATTGACAATTACTAACTAAATTTGAAAAAGAAATTTTATAATCGAGTAACCATGGCAACATGAAGTCATTGTTTCTGATGTGTCTGTGGTAACTTCCAAAGTGTTTATATGTCAACACCGTTTTTGTTGAATCACGCTAATATAATTTCCGGTTTGAATTAGCTTTAAATTCAAGTGAAAGTCTGCATCCGAGAATTTTATCAGAGCACTTAAGCATTTCCAGAGAAAATAATCACTTAAATTCAATAATATCAAGAAACAATATTTAGCCGAAAATGACTTGCCACAACATATATACAAACTCATTCTTTTAAGACGTAATGCACGAAATAAAATAATCCAATTTGCTACAAGATTATATAATTTTTTTATTTGACCTCAAATCATAATAAGCATTTTCTATTTAAAAACAAGACATTAAAGACATGGAAAATAACCTTTAAAAATAATTCATGAGTTTACAAAAAAAAACTATAACCTGGATTACTCTATGGAACTTCCAAGACATAGACCCAAATAAAGATATATACTTCGTTTATTAATAATGATCCTAGCATTTAGCAGACACACAGAGAGAATATTTTCGTTATGTATTAGATGTTTGCACAGAAAAACGGTGTAAAACGTCGATCAGATTCAGAAAAAATAAACTCAGTTTTGGTATATTACATTAATAGCCGAAGAGGCATAGTCTGTAGTAAAGGATTTCCAAGACAGCATATCCAGTAAGATTCATTGTCTTTCCTGTCTGATGTAACCTGATGGGAAATTTTCAGATAACTTGAAAATGTTAAATAATATAGGGTAAAGTCAAGAATTTATTACACTTGTGGTGTTACCTTATTCAGATATCACTAGGATTGTGCCAAATGGACTCTGCACGAAATCCCTTATTTCATTTATGCAGATACGTATCAGGCAATAAGGCACCATCATATAATTATATAACCAGGCTGTGGATGTTGCCTCCTTCGCGAAACAAAGATAATGCCGAAGTGTCGACGAACAAACAAATACATACATTCATCTATCCATATCCTTTCAGTACAGTTTAAAATTATCTAACCTGTATGATAATGCGATGAACTCTTATTTAAAAACGTTTTGTTAGTATTATAAAGCATTTTGTTTTAAAATCTGTGGATATCACTTTACGTTCAGTTTGGTGTACAGCTGTAATCCTTTATCAGAAGTTCTGTATACTTTGATTTGCAACTTAGGAAGAAGGAATTAAGGTTTCTACATGATAAATAATTACTAGGATGACAGGTAGGCGTCTACTGTACACTGATATCAATACCATTGACTATGTATCAACATGTTTGGCGATATTTGCATGGTATAGGTGTTATGGGTGTCGGTGATAACAAGACAGGCTAATATACCGTTATGGGTGCGGTTTTAATGATAATGATGATAATGCTATGTTCTCTCTCTATATCTATCTATCTATCTATCTATCTATCTATCTATCTATCTATCTATCTATCTATCTATCTATCTATCTATCTATCTATCTATCTATCTATCTATCTATCTATCTATCTATCTATCTATCTATCTACCTATCTATCTATCTATCTATATAAATAAATAAATATATATATATTCGGTCTTGTATTTATGTAGTGCTACTGTATCCGTTCCATTGTTTTCTTCTTATACTTAAATTGTTGCCTTATCTCTTAGAATGGAGACGATGTCTCAACAAATACAGAAAACATTCAAAACTTTACACAATGAAACTGATGCTTTAATTCGCCTAAAGCATCATTGCACTTTCTTGCATCATTTCCTCGAAACAAATACAGTCACTAAAGGTCTTCAAATTCATGTGAAACCGCAAATTATTGGCAAGAGTTCAAACAGATTCAACAAAAGATGGAATAAAATTACTCACGACGTTTCCATGAAACTCACAGCCCTACTTAGTAAAAAAGTAAATCATCAATATCTAGCCAAATCAGCAACCATTGAAGAACTAAAACATCAGCTCAATTCCGTCTCAACAGAAGAACAATTGAAAACGTTTTACTCCAAATTAAATAAAGATGAAAAAAGACTCTCTTCGAAACTATACAAAGTCAGAGATAGAAAATTTAGAAGTCATGATCTACAACCAAAGGACTGTTGTGAAGAAACTTCAATTGACGAAATTTCTTCCAAAAACAACCGTAAGAAGAAAAATCGCCGCAAATGGAAGAATCGCAAGCACTCTGTAACAAACACTAATGCAACTGTTACTAACACAGTAGTCAACATCTCCAATTTAGAACTTACTGATGCAGAAATAAAACTTTTATCGAAAGGTTTGAGTTTCTGTCCCCGTCCAAAAACATACGACAGAGGGAAGCTTAAGAATGACACCGAAGAATTCATCCGCCGACTAAGACTCAAAGCCCATTTCGCCTTGCAACCACCAAACAAATCAAAGGAAAATATAAGCTGCGACCAACCCACATTTAGAAAGAAAAGTAACTGGACCCCACCAGAAAGTTCAATTCCGAATCTGGAAGCTTTTATCAACTCCGTTGAAAACGATACTTCCAGACATATCAACCATACTAACAAATATTCTAATTTGACAAAAGAAGAAACAGATGCCCTGCACTCACTGAAAAGCAGAACAGACATAATAATTAAGCCTGCAGATAAGGGTTCCGCTGTTGTCGTTATGAATAGGGAAGACTACATTAGTGAAGCAAGTAGACAACTAAGTGACGCTAGGTTCTACCAAATACTTGACCATGATCCAACGCTGGAATATGCAAAAATCATCACTAATGTTATTGACGAGGCGTACCATAGCGGACACATAGACCAGCAAACCAAAAACTACTTAAGTCCAGAAAACCCAAGAGCAGGTAGATTTTATCTTCTACCCAAAATCCACAAACAAGTAAACCCTGGCAGACCTATAATCTCAGGTAACGGGCACCCCACAGAAAGGATATCAGAATATTTAGATCATTTTATGAGACCACATGTCCACAAATTACCATCATATCTTCAAGACACGACAGATTATCTCATAAAAAGCAAAGCTAGTGAACCATTACTGCCAGATACATTACTTGCTTCCTTAGACGTCACATCTTTGTACACCAACATACCGCACAACGAAGGGTTACAGGCATGTAGCGAAGCATGGGAAACAAGAACTGTAAACAATCCACCCACACACTTCTTAATCCAACTCCTGGAGCTTGTCCTAAAACTCAAAAACTTTGAATTTAATGAAGAAAACTACCTACAAATCAATGGAACTGCAATGGGTACTAAAATGGCCCCTTCGTATGCTAACATTTTCATGAGAAAACTTGAGGGAAAGCTCTTAGCATCGGTTGAGCGTACACCATACAAGTGGGTACGCTTTATCGATGATATAGAAATGAAGTGGCAGTATGGAAGAGAAAGTCTGGATGACTTCATATCAAAGGCAAACAACTTCCATCCTTCAATAAAATTCACGGCAGAAATTTCCAACTCAAACCATTTTTTCCTGGACACAACAACCAGACTGGTGGAAAACAAATTACACACAGACATCTACTCGAAACCAACCGACAAACACCAGTATCTTCTCCCAACCAGCTGTCATCCAAAACACTGCATTAAGAACATTCCATATAGCCAGGCACTGAGGATACGCAGAATTTGCTCCGACAATGAAAGATTCCTAGAAAGGTCTGAAGAGCTGGCTAAACATTTAATTTACCGAGGCTACGACAAAGACCTGATTGCGGAGGCAACCCAAAGGGCCAAACAAACAAACCGTGATGACCTACTCAGATATGGACAGAAAGAAAAGGTTGATAGGATACCATTTATTCTGACCTATCAACCAGACAATCCCAAAGTAGGTAAAATCATCGCAAACCACTGGCCAACCGTGCAATCGTCAGACATACTAAACCTAATACTTCCGAACAAACCTGTAGTAGCTTACCAGAGACCAAAAAACCTAAAGGACATCCTAGTCAGGGCCAAGCTAACAACAATCGCTAGTCAAAACCAACCTAGTCAATCTGGACCCTGTGGCGATAAAAGATGCAAAACCTGTCAACATATGATAGAGACCAAGACATTCACTAGAACAGTGACTAAAGAAAAACTAAACATACATGGTCCAAACAAAACGTGCAAAACAGAGAATGTGATTTATCTCATCACATGTAAGATCTGTGGCCTTCAGTACATGGGAGAAACTGAAAAGCTACACAAAAGGATAAACCTTCATAGATCTGATTGGATGACAAAAAAGCTGTACAGAAGCCCGGTCGCAGAACACTTCTCCTCCCCTGGCCGCACTTTCAGTGATATAATACTTATCGCTATTGCTAACAACCACAGCTGGAGTTCCGAAACCAGGAAGGAAAAGGAATCATACTGGATACGCCGCCTTAGAACATTGAAACCAAGCGGTCTAAACCAAGAAGACTAGAAAATGAAAACTATGCACTAGTAGAATTTAATATTTTCTAAATCTTCTTATTATCCTTCAATTTTTACTCTAAGAATAACCGGTATAGAATCAAATATCCGGGATATAATCTGCGTTACATATGTACACAAAGTAAAAATAGATGTCGCTTTGGCTTGTAGACTTTTAGGGAATTATACAACGTTTTCAGTTTCCGCAACTAGTCTATACAAGCTGGTTGTATTTATAGTTTTAGCACATGTGAAGAAAGAAATGTAGAGGTTTACAAACACAACGTTTTTGTGTTTATTTGTTTGTCGTAACTATGTTTTGTATTTGCCTTTGAAAAAGACTCATTAAGAGTCGAAAGCGCTTAAGCTAGTTAGTTACTAGTTTCGTACTGTTCGTCGTCAGTTTATTGCATCTATTTTAAATAATCCCTGACACACGTGATCCCTTGATGGATCCAGTACGCTTGAGAGGGTTGTTATTCGCCATATGATTTGTATTCTTTATATATATATATATATATATATATATATATATATATATATATATATATATATATATATATATATATATATATATATATATATATATATATATATATATATATAATCCAACGGCGAATTCGACAGCTGCTCACTGGTTATTGGGCCGTATATAAAATTAGACACGGTAAAGCATGAATGCAATTAAACTTCACAAGGCAGTTAAACGATGCACTAAAGTGAGTTATGTACGCTTGATACCAAGCGATGGATACTCCCCGATGGCACATACATCTTTGGTCATCATGATAGTGGAAATCAACTTACCGATGGGATGTGAACGCGGATTATGTACATCCTATAGTATGTACTATAAGTATAGATCATTAACAAATTGATCATATTATTTAGAGAAGGGTGGCAGACAAGGGACACCTGTAATAGCTTCCCTTGATCAAATCTGCGTGCTGTCTTTGAGAGCCCACGAATTTTTGTGATATCGACATTCTATAATATGTATTTTGAAAGGTATGACATATTCCAAATATTACTATATCACTGGACTTTAATATGAGAGCTTTAGACCACTCTGCCAATCAGGACCTCCCCCATACAAGTAAAGCAAGCTATGATGTTAAATAATAATAATAATAATAATAATAATAATAATAATAATAATAATAATAATAATAATAATAATAATAATAATAATAATAATTAGGGTAAATGTGAATTATTTTAATTATAGAATGACTATTTTTTTAATATTTCCAGATCAACTAATATTTTCAAAAAAAGTCTGCAAGATTTTAAAACATATTTCGTACGCATTGCTCATTAAGAAAATAAAATGACTGGAAATAAAGACACGAAATTAATAGAACAGGATGCTGCAATAAATAAATAGGAACAGGACTTAAATATAAAAGAATACATTTACCATTAGGGCAGAATTATGTTACACAGAAATATAATACTGATTTTGATATAAAACATTGAAAGGTCAGTATGCACTTGATTCCATTTATGTGAAACTTTATTCAGATTTTAGAACAAAAACGTCATTACTATCGCACATACTAATAGTTACATTTTTTTTTAAAGAGAGCTATTCAATTAGGTATTTAAAATATAATGCTATACCAAGCTTGTTTAAAACCCAATATTGTATATAATATTTGCAAGAAAACAAATCAAACATAAAGAATTACCACATTTACATCTCAGCATCGCATGCATTTGAGTTGTTCATCGGTAGGCTTATAATGGCAATTTTACTATAATATGTATAATGCATGCTTCATTATATATGAATGTTCTGTCAAGGTTATACATCGATTCACACAATCATAACAACTATATTTTTTAGAAACTCATTAACTGAATCTAAGAAACTGAATGGTAGATTTGTAATATTATATATGGTCTAAAGTTTTAATGGTGGTTCATATTCTGGTATGTTGAAATTGTAACCGAAAACAAAGTACTCTATTAGAATCTATATCTTAAGACCAAATGTGGCTTTTGATGCAAGTGGTGAAAAAAATAATATTGTGTGAAATTTATAGACTGTCAACATGTACTTGCAGACATAATTATCAATAAAATATAGATATAACTAAAGTAAAAAAGGCTTAAACGAAACATGGATTTCTTTCCCATGTGTCTCTTTCCTAAAGTACACTTGCTGGATTCACATATTTGTATTATTTCGGTTTTATATTAAATAAATAGGAAAATGACTTGAATATAAAAGGGTATATTTACCATTAGGGCAGAATTTTGCTACACAAAAATATAATACTGATTTTGATATAAAACATTGAAAGGTCAGTATGCACTTGATTCCATTTATGTGAAACTTTATTTAGATTTTAGATCAACAATAATGTCATTACTAACGCACATACTAATAGTTACATTTTATTTTAAGTGAGTTATTCAATTAGGTATTTAAAAAATAATACTATACTAAGCTTGTTTAAGACACAATATTGTATATATTATTTGCAAGTAAACAAATCAAACATAAAGAATGTATCACATTTACATCTCAGCATCAACATTTGAGTTGTTAATTGGTAGGCTTATAATGGCAATTTTACTATAATATGTATAATGCATGCTTCATTATATATGAATGTTCTGTTAAGGTTATACATCGATTCACACAATCTTAACAACTATATTTTTGAGAAACTCATTATCATAATCAAAGAAACTAATTGGTATATTTGTAATATTATATATGGTCTAAAGTTTTGAAGGTGGTTCATTTTCTGGTAATTTGAAATTGCAACCGAGAACAAAGTACTTTATTAGACTCCTTTCTTAAGAGCAGATGTGGCTTTTGAAACATGTGGTGGAAAAAAATTGTGTGAAATTTATAGACTGTCAACATTTACTTGCAGACATAATTATAAATAAAATACAGATATAACTGAATATAAAGTAAAAAGACATAAACGAAACACGGATTTCTATCCCATGTGTCTCTTTCCTAACGTATACTAACTGACTTCACGGATTTGTATTATTCTGGTTGTTATTTTAAAATTTCTTTCGCAAATTTTCATAGTGCCAATCAGGAGAAAACCCAACAAACATTTGAACAGCTGGTGTTAATTCATACTGGCATGATTATCACTTTATATAATATTGGGGGCAATAAAACATTGCAATTCTCTCTCTCTCTCTTTGTTTTTTTCTCTCTCTCTGTCTCGTCTCTCTCTTTCTCTCTATCTCCCTCTATCTGTCTCTCTGTCTCTGTCTCTCTCTGTGGTTGGGATAAATTTAAGCCCGAAGTTCGTTATCGTTAACTTTATATTAAAATATTAACATCAAGCACAAACAAAATACTCCTCATCAAATCGAATTGTTTAAATATTTTAGTTTCTACAGTTTCCTATGCTTTGCACTAATTTAAGATGTGCACATCTGAAACACAGGCACTTGAATTAATTATGAATGAACTAACGTTACGGATGAATGATATTTATCCACCACTTATCACTTACTAAACCACATGTGCATATCAATAATTTTACTAACATTAGTCAACTCGAAGAAGGCAATTCGTTGCATCGTACATCTATTACATATATTGTTGGATGGAGTCGCTTAAAATAAGACAATCACACACACACACACACACACACACACACACACACACATATATATAAATATATCGAAGAAGAAGAGATAATTTATTCTGTATGAATGCAATATTTAATTATTAGGATTCAGCAGAAAATTCTTTCCTAAGTGTAGTCACAAATGAACTGTGAAAATAATGTGCGGAACTATGTATTATCCTCTAATAAAATTCTATTATGTGCATACATGTTTGGGTTCATAATTTGCTAAATCAACCAAAAGTAAAATAATTTAATGGCAAGAATCTTACTCTAATATTAAACAAAACCATTTCAAATGTCATTAATTCACAAATTAAATACTTCGTTTCCTTGGACTGGATGAAAACTTGCATGCAGTAATTTTATACATACATATATATATATATATATATATATATATATATATATATATATATATATATATATATATATATATATATATATATATATATATATATGCATGCATGCATGCATACATACATACATACATACATACATACATACATACATACATACATACACACACACACACACACACACACACACACACATACACACATACATACATACATACATACATACATACATACATACATACATACATACATACATACATACATACATACAGCCAAGCAGCGCAACAAAAGTCAGTATATTATTTTCTTTCAAAAGAATTCAATTGCTTTCTCGTTAATGAATATCATTTATAACCTGTCACATCATCTCAAGCTGTTTGTTTAGCATCTTAGTAACCCGCATCTCAAAGATTTTGACAAAATTAAAGAAGATGATAAAGGAGATGTAAAATATGATGTCCAGAATCTTTTTGTACTAATTGATTCTAAGGAAAGAAAAACAGGAAATTTTAGAATGAAATATATATATATATATATATATATATATATATATATATATATATATATATATATATATATATATATATATATATATATATATATATATATATATATATATATATATATATATATATATATATATATATATATATATATTGGAAATATATCCAGCATATACGACAGCAAGTGAATGTGTCTTGATAGCCTAAATATCAAATGAAATTGCTATGTCATTGAGATAATATTTTCAAGTTTGTAATATATGTTATGTGGATTTTAAACAAACAAGAAAGGTCACATCCATACAGATTCTGCATTATTTGACAATATAAATTTAAGCGTTTCCAGATTTGTGTGACGAAGAAAGTATATGGATAAGATAGACTTGAACGTACGAACATATATTAAATGTATTGTAGTAGATATATGTGTTATATAGACGGATTAAAGTGTTCTCATGATTCTGTGGATTGAAATTATTCACGTTTACAATTAACAATCGAGCATCTGTAAGACATACATTTTATACTTTAAACTAACGCAACAACGTTCAATATCTTAATTTTAGCAAAATATATACGTGACATTATGGAAAAAGCTTCTCTGAACAAAAGGTTTCAGTTAGTGAATGTTATTTTATTAGACCTGTTACATATAAAGCGGTGTATACTCCAGTTCAATAACGCAGTTTCGACGGAAAATCGACCTAATATGGATTAAAAATGTCATTAGCGCAACAAATATATCCCCAAAGAATCTTCATTTGGTGTGTGTTTGACTGAAACTGGCCGGTTAGCTATTAAAATGTTAAAACAAACCGGGCTGCAATATATGCTATATATGTTTATCTTGCTTTCAATTCTGTGACAGTACAACTCACTATATCAAGTCATCCTTATGACGGCGTATATGAAGGTTACTGAGATACACGGAGACACAAACGCGGTAAATTAGTACATTTCTAAACTAGAATTTACGCAAATGTATTCAAAGGTTGATTGATTTTTTAATAAAGTCATTAAGAGGTAACAATTCTTCATACGATTTAATTAAAACGCCGCAAAATTTATATATTTTTAAACTCAGAAGTGTCCAAAACAGTAATAAATAGCTGTGTAGTACTTAAAACACTTTAAAAAAGAAATTTTAGGTTCAGTTTCAAGTAGAATCAATGATAGCCTTTTTCATTACCTTTAGTTGTTGAGGTGATACTTGAATCAATTATAGCCTTTTTCATTACCTTTAGTTGTTGCGGTCATACTTGAATCAATGATAGCCTTTCTCGTTACCTTTAGTTGTTGAGGTGATACTTAAATCAATGATAGACTTTTTCATTACCTTTAGTTGTTGAGGTGATACTTGAATCAATGATAGCCTTTCTCATTACCTTTAGTTGTCGAGGTGATACTTGAATCAATGATAGCCTTTAATAGCCTTTTTCATTACCTTTAGTTGATGAGGTATTACTTGAATCTCTAGAAGCTTCAAAGTTTCCACTGGAGAGTTGTGGCACATTTGAAGACGTTGATAACTGAGTGGTAAAATATGACGATCCAGACCTTCTCTCATTCAATGACTCTTAAAAAACGATAGAACAATTTGTTTTCATATTAAGATAAATATTGGTGCAATTACATGTTTTATAATATTTTGTAACCTACATTAGCGTTTTGCTCGAGATTGAAAACAAAAAACAATATTTAGTAGGACTCCTGAATTCAAGAACAGTTAACTTCTCTTCACAAACATTTCAGTGAACTTTAAACCGGAGATATACACAGACCAAGATGTTTCCTAGATTACAAAATATGTAACATTGATTGTATTTCAACGTAATATGGCTTGCAAACATATTAGTCAAAACGAACACATCCCAATCATTACTATCTCTGACGAATGGTAAACTTCTGTGAACCTACATCAAGTTGACATAAACTGCTGCTTATATGCATACTTTGTACTTTCAATAACCCGCCCAAACCCATCCGGCATATAGAAAATGGCACCATTGTTAAATATAGCTGGAACAAACAGAGATACAAATGTGAACTGTAAAGAATGACTTTCGATTCCTTGGTATTCATTATGTTCATTCTAATGTAAGATTATAAGGCTGGAGACGTACAAACCACAAAAACGAATCGTAAGATGTATTTCAAATTACGCGTCTACACCCTGGAGTACTTAACGTTTGACATCTGCTCAATTCCTCCGGCACGCAGCACCCTAGATCGCCTATTAAAGCCTTCTAGCAAATGTTAACGAAGTTTTAGCATTCATATATTTTTCATGAGGAAATTATTTTCTCATAAAAGAACAGTCAATCTAAAAAATGTTATTATTTGTGCATAAAAACTGCTTCACTATTTAGTTTAAAATATTTCTTTAAACATTAAATTGCAATATTAAAATAAATAATTATCCATATCTATCACTAAACGACATAATACTAGAATATAATTTGCTCGGGTCTCATGTTTAATTAACTGTATCGGTGTATTAATATTATGTTAGCCATCAACCTTTCACACTAATCCAAAAGTTTAAAAAACGATTTTAGTGTTCGAACTAATGAAGAAATGTAAATATTTGGACTATAATGCATGAACATTGAATTTGTAATGGTCTGTTAAAGGCTGCTTCGATAAACTGAAATAAAATCTCATGATTGTTTTAGCATGTTTCATTACGCACTGGTTTGTCTTATGATGCTGACAAGAATAATAATTAATATAAATTACAGTTGTATGATTTCGAATTGAAATAGTAACATTAAGTTGGATACAATTTGTTCTACTTGTGATTCTACTTTTATTTTTTATTAATATTTAATAAAGTTAACAAGGTAAGTTTTGGGAGAAACATTTGCACTGTATAGAATAAATAAATAATATTCCAGTTAACAATTGAAAATAATAATGCTTAAGAAAATGAGTTGCAAAATTAGACTTACAAGAAGCGTATATACTGATTATTATTGCTTAAGAAGCAGAACATTTCATTCATAAGCCAATTCGATTGGGACAAAAAAACTCTAGATTCAAATGGAACATTAGTAACCTTGTGAAAAATCTTTTAAAGGATAGTTTGTAGAATCTTTTCCGTTTGTTACAGTTGTAGATGTATTCATTGTATCTATATTAAATCTCGAACTTCCCTTGTTTCCATGTCCTTAAAAAAGATAAAATCAGTTGTTGATTATAAATCAGTCAATCCTTCGTTTAGACGAAGAACCAAAAATAACATATTAAAGTATTATATTGGATAACTATTAAAACATGTATCTATGAAAGCCCTTCATATAACAAATGTAGTCAAAATACCCATTTTTCTGACCTTGACCCAGATCAAACATTTCGCTATAATAAACCCAGAAAGAGAAATATCCAAAGGGAACTATATTGCAGCTAGTGTAATGTTTCCTTTAAATGGCATAAACACCATTATCTACTTCTGCACATGTTACATAGTGATTTTTTCCTGTCCACAACGTGAGCCAAATTACGACTTTATTTTCTAATGAAATATTTTTCCTGACTATACATAACAAGTAGACAATATGTCCACGTGTTGCTATGACAAGTTAGACCAACAAATCCATTGCAAGAATAAAGAGGAAACATTCCATCACCTGGAGAGAAATTATTAAAGCAAGATTTATTAAATTATACACTGATTAAAGAAAGCACCTTCACATGGACATTTTAATATATGATACAACTTATAAGGCACAGGAGAGAGAGAGAGAGAGAGAGAGAGAGAGAGAGAGAGAGAGAGAGAGAGAGAGAGAGAGAGAGAGAGAGAGACAACTGTACATTTTATTTGTTCTGCTTAAAGGTAAGCCGTCACATACAGAAAAGGAAAATAATAGGACTATCACATTTAATAGAGAAATTATTGTGGTCTGCTTCATTATTTATTATTACATTTAGGCACATTTGATAATGTTTCAGTTAGTAGTAATTTCTAAGAGCCACCAAGACGTTTGGTGTCAAATGTTAAAATTTCAGTGACATTGGGGTAATTGGCAAAGACAAAAATATAGTAGTATACTCTAAACGTAAAACAAAAAAGATATAAATGGAAAGTCTTTGCTTTCGGAAATTGTTCTTGGAAGCCATGGATTGATTGATTTGCTTGATTTTGAAATGCTACTTAAGTACCAAACATACCTAGATTGCTATTTGTGCAGACACATTCCTTAAAATTCCCTGTATCATATAAACGTTCTGTCGGATTCACGGTACAATAATTTGGAAACGTATCGCTGTTTCTAGTAAGGGTATTAAAGTTGATTATGAAATTGGTTAATTATCTTCCACTAAGAAAGATGTACCAAAAGATGATAAACCTAAATAATACATAAATTTCGATAATGAAAACCATTATAGTTCTCAACATGTTACACAAAGTGGTTTCAGTACGTATCATAAGTAGGATGAAAAACGCGTTTCCCACAATTATATATTTAGATCAACACGGCCTCTAATAGGACTAATTCATGAGAGACAATATTTAAAAATTGAATGATGTTTTACATAAAGATGACAATAGTCTTGAATTGCTTATTTTGGCTGATTTTAGAAAAGCGTTTAGATCAGTTACATGGTCATTTATTAACACAGTAATATGTTCTTTAAATATGGTTAATCAAAGACAAATATGATAAAAAATTTTTTTTATTGAAACATCAAATCGTTTGCATTTACAAATTTTGTAGCGTACAGTTTGTTTGACACAGAAAGAGGATGTATACAGAGAGATCCATTCTTACTATATATCTGTATCATGTTCATATAGATGTTACCACATATGAAAACGAAAAATGACAGTTTTAATGGAAATTAATGTCGGTACTATATCCAGTGTTAAATTTTTCAGTATGCTAACGAAACGTCACTCTTGATGATTCTGAAAATCTCTGATACTACTTTTATATCAATGATATAATCATGTCCAAACATAGAGTTCATTGTGACCAAACCAGGAACATTTATTTTGTAAACAATTAATACTGCTAATCTTTTCCCATGTGTGCGGGTTGGTTAAATAATATGATCTTTATCAATGGAGGTAAAATGTTTAATTTTGTCTCAGTCTAGGACATCGGAATCTTCCCAATGAATACCCTGTTGTACCTACTGTTTCTCATGTTCTTTATTCTAGTTCTTGAAACAAATGTTATCTTGTTAATAACTTAATATATTCTTGCAATGAACTGTTGGCCGTCTTCATGGTAATGCTTTTTTGTCTTAGCTTTCTATATAATGTTCTCTACTTGAGAAATTACTCGATTTAGCATTTGGTAGCAAATGCAGAAACAGTTATCGTTGTATTCAGAATTTCATTTTTGCATTATTGTTTATTCCAATTATTATTTACTAGAAAGGTAAAGTGCTCATCTATAATAATTTAGGACTTGAGCATTAATCTGGACACCACATTGAATATATATTCCAAACCATGAGCACAAAAAACTTCAATATTTGAGTTCAATTGGAATATCACAGGGATTCTATTGGAACTTTATAGATTTGTTATTGTTCTCGCTCATTTATGTTACTGAATTTAAGAACCCAGAGTCGTAACAAGAAAGTTTGAATATTTGCACAAGAAAAGTCAACATCAGAGATGAATTCATTAATCTTTGGTAGCTGAAAGTGTGAAGTGTCTATGAAAAAGGCAAGAAAAAATAATTGGGCATCCATACCCATGTTTTCACTCTCCCAGCAAATGCTTAAAATATTCGAAAATATTATTTTGTAGTTTAAACAATAAACTCCATTGATTATATTCTCACAAATAAAAATGTGAAGGCTGTTACACTCTGGATTCATTTGTATATATTTTATGACCATAATTACTTTCCAATTTATTGTGTTTGCTTATCACGGGAGAAAATATTTGCGGAAATTAGTGTAATATGGAAGTGAGGGAGGGCTAAAATATCTGTATCAGAATGTTTTAAAATGTTTAAAAAGTTCTGACTGCGAAAAATATTCACATCTGGTAACTCATGTGCAAGCCAGATTAGCTATCAAAATGATGGTAACTTAAGCAATATTATATCACAAAATATTTATATTTCATTTGCATGATCGACATATTATGAATATTTCATGTTTGCTGACAAACATATAAACAAATTTAATATTATTATGTTTATGATTGAATAATTCAATTTTAACTTTCTGTTTAGGTCAATTTCGTTTCTTAAATTTTCCTGTAATTTAAACGCTTATTTTGTTTACAGTCCTTGCCACCGTTTTTATTGTCTGGATGGATGCAGTAGCGTTTGGATTTGTGTTTAGTGCTTTAATTGGAAAACCTATCTTGATTACTTTCTTTAAAATAATTAAAATAAAGTGTGTACATATCATTACATAAATGCTGAATATGTATTATGTTGTCAGTGTCTTTGTTTGTTCTTGGTTATATTTACTTGAGTTTTATACAAATATTTGTCAGGAATAACAAAGTTAAATATTACTAAGCAATAACTGGAAACATATCACGCTTCTTATCCTTTATCGAAAAGACACCATTTTATACGTGTGAAAACCAGAGCGTAATTACTATTTGACCATGGGTTTTGTAGCTTCCGGCATTCACGATAAACATTACCTACTATTAAACGTTATGCATCAATAACGAAATTGAACGAAATTGAATTACACGACAAATTATTGACCCTTTTTCAGGCATGCAAGATTAAACCAAATTATGTCTTTCAACTGGAAGCATCATAAAGCGCTGAACATAAGCAGAGATATTGTTCATAGAATCTGTTTAAGTGTCCATTTCTAGAGGAAGCCACGTTTCATTGGGTGGCAATCACATGTTCTGACACATTGGATGGGCATGTTTTTCTTTCCAGTCCTTGCCACCGTTTCTATTGTCTGGTTTGATGGGCTTTGATACATATTAAAATATAACCAACATGTCCGCATATAGTGCAGGCGTATATTAAAATTTTATATCCGTTATTAGAGCTATGTAAATGGTCAAGAAATAAAGTACATTTATGCACGTAAAATATGGAGAGACATATGAGTATAGGCTGTTTCTTACGCAATTAAATAAGAATGACCTACTTATTGTTGAACATGACAGCATATAATTAACATTATTCACCTATTTTCTTTTAAGATGCATATCTGAAAAAATTATCTTTTAAAATATGCGCGTGCTTTTAGCGAACTAAAATACTTAAAGCAAATGAATGTTTTCGTTCATTGAGGAGGAGAAATTCAATTGTTAGAAGACAGGTTGGTTATACAGAAGCACACAGAACAACTATTGTTGTGACTTCGAACTCAATATAATGTGGTCTTCTATTGCTGTCGTAGATCTATATTGCAGAACACTATTTATCCCACTTCATTTTGATCACCAGTCTGACAAGGTTTTTTGCTACCAAACACATCCATTGCTGCAACAGTTCGAGGCGTTGATTAAATTGTTAATGTTATTTCAAAATTGAGTTAATAACTCAACATTTATATTCCCCAGTTGACTTAATTATAAATAATGATGAAGGTAATGAGCTTTGCAAAGCGACCCATTGATACACCTGGTGCTTTCAGTGAGACGTCATTGCCATATAAGTTCAAAGTCCATGAAGACCTTTACATCACCGGCGGCTATGATATAGTAAAATAAATTTACAATTACGAACTAAAGAATGTCAAACACATATGTCTGTTTGTTTAGTAACTTACCTATCAATATCATAATGAATGCAATACTAGCGGTGATAAAAAGCATCAATAAGTGCTATTCCAAAAGGACATGGAAAACTGCATTGTTCACATTGTTCACTCGCAAAAAATAGTTTATCTGTTCGTGTCAAGTGGTTAGTTCTTCAAAAAGCGAATAAGCAAACTAGGGTCAGTTAGCCTCAAAATCATTAGTTTGTGTTTCATAACTGACACTCAATTTTAACTACTAAATGAGAGTACCCAAACGTGATACTACATGAGATATTACGACAAACACAGCTGTCCTTAAAACTCGTATTCACCATTGTCTAGAGGAGGTATTAGTTATCGGAAGCAGCGTCATTGCTCTTCGATTACTTGTCAGCTCATCAGTGTAAATTGTAGACGAAACAAGTTGCACATACACTGAATACGCTATGGTTTTCCCAGATAATATGACAAATAGACAGCGAGTATGAACTTATGGATTCCAAGCAGTTGTATTTACGACTGGGAATTTGTGAATGTCATTTCTTAAGTTGATAAGATATGGACAACAAGTTAATATGGCTCCGTAGATTCAGAAGAATACAGAGTTGTGTAATAGTCACACGTGATTGAGAGAAAATCCTCTTTCAAGCTCATGAATAATTTTGTGTTTGGCAAAGAAAGCAACATTTGCAAAAGCAAAAGTAAAAACCGATATAACCCGTAATAATGAACAAGATAAGTTTCGAATATTTTGATGGTGGACCTGCTGCAGGAAAAGGTACGAAATCAAAAATCGGTCTGACGGAACCTAAGTTAATTCACCCGTGCTAGACGTATCTATGTTGTCCATGTACGACATTTATTATAATAATATTAAACTGATTTACCAGGTGTTTGTGTCAAGATGTTTTTATTCCGATACTGATTTGTTGGTGTTTTTGCATATCACCACTGATGATATCTATGATAGTATGGGACATATTAGTACAAGAATCTGACAACACTAACTATACGAAAGATTAACAGCTGCCCTGTAACCTCAATCAAATGGCTTTTGCTAAGTTTATGTGCAATTGCTTGTGTTAACCATTCGAATAATATAGAACATCCACCCAAAATATGCCATCGCCAAGATCCAGAAAATGGATTAAAAGGCAAAGGAATTTAAATTGTTTATTGTAAAAAACGACCTCAAGCATAATATCTTTGTGGAGTGTTTGAATGGGCTATGTGAATACAAACACACAAACCCTTCAAATATAGTTAGGGCAAACAAACATGCCACGAGTGTATTTCAATGCACCAAGGTAACGTTTCGCACCAAGCCATGCATAATCACGGATGATATTACCAATTACTCGTTTGGTTATGATGTGATTGTATAGTACCCTATGATTTATATGATGCATATCAGTTATCAACAAATATATATATATATATATATATATATATATATATATATATATATATATATATATATATATATATATATATATATATATATATATATATATATGGCCAGGAACAAATTTTTAGTACTCATGTGCCAATTTCCTTCTTGATGACTTTCCATCCATAAGCTCGTTTTGCTTGTCCTTGAAATTCAAACCGGTCTGCATTGCATTTATATCTAAAGATTATGCAAGGACAAACAAACTCTACTACGACGCAGACATGGTTGTCTGCAAATTACCGTTACTTTGTATATAATATTTATGGGATAAGTTAAGATTTCTCTTAATTTCCTAAAATTAACTCTTAACTTTTCAGTTTGTAATCAAGGCAATTATTGATTGCATTTTATAACCTAATATGGCCAGAAAAATAAGTACAAAGATTTCAGCAAGGAGATCGGTGCGGTGTGATGGAAGTAATAGCAACAATAAAAACATTACACAATGGCTGAGCAATTCCGTCAATAAATGACTATTGCCACCCACTATTACATTTAGGATATATGCAATCGTATACGTTATGTAATCATAGATCTTTTACATTGTATTTATTGCGAAATTTCGCGTTGACACATTTTCATACGTAGTATATTTTCATACATGTTAAAACATGATCTATATTGGTATTTATAAAAATAACATGTAATATCATAAAATCATACAACAAACTTCTAAGCTCACATTGTGTGCTTTTACTAAATCCTTTCTCACCATTGATCCATGCAACATATACGGAGAAGAAAATGATAAAAATACTTGTAAGCATTGTGCGTGATGCCATTTCATTACGTCCAATCAAGTCCAAAATAGAATTTGGAAGGCCAAACAAAGCAGTAAGTATTATTCGAGATTAATACGCCTTTTTACGCTGCGAGAGAAGTATTATTCGAGATTAATTCGCCTTATTACGCTACGAGAGAAGTAAGTATATTCGAGATTAATACGCCTTAATATGCTACGAGAAAAGTAAGTATTATTCGAGATTAATACGCCTTTTTACGCTACGAAAGAAGTAAGTATTATTCGAGATTAATACGCCTTATTACGCTACGAGAGAAGTAAGTATTATTCGATATTAATACGTCTTATTACGCTACGAGAGAAGTAAGCATTATTCGAGATTATTACGCCTTATTACGCTACGAGAGAAGTATTATTCGAGATTAATACACTTTATTACGCTACGAGAGAAGTAAGTATTATTCGAGATTAATACGCCTTATTACGCTACGAGAGAAGTATTATTCGAGATTAATACACCTTATTACGCTACGAGAGAAGTAAGTATTATTAGAGATTAACACGCCTTATTACGCTACGAGAGAAGTAAGTATTATTCAAGATTAATAGGCCTTATTACCCTACGAGAGAAGTAAGTATTATTCGAGATTAATACGCCTTATTACGCTACGAGAGAAGTAAGTATTATTCGAGATTAATACGCCTTATTACGCCACGAGGGAAGTAAGTATTATTCGAGATTAATACGCCTTATTACGCTACGAGAGAAGCAAGTATTATTCGAGATTAATAGGCCTTATTACGCTACGAGAGAAGTAAGTATTATTCGAGATTAATAGGCCTTATTACGCTACGAGAGAAGTAAGTATTATTCGAGATTAATACGCCTTATTACGCTACGAGAGAAGTAAGTATTATTCGAGATTAATACGCCTTATTACGCTACGAGAAAAGTAAGTATTATTCGAGATTAATACGCCTTATTACGCTACGAGAGAAGTATTATTCGAGATTAATACACCTTATTACGCTACGAGAGAAGTAATTATTATTAGAGATTATTACGCCTTATTACGCTACGAGAGAAGTAAGTATTATTAGAGATTAATACGCCTTATTACGCTACGAGAGAAAGAAGTATTATTCGAGGTTAATACGTCTTATTACGCTACGAGATAAGTAAGTATTATTCGAGATTAATACGCCTTATTACGCTACGAGAGAGAAATGCCTCATTTGCCAAGCTACAATAATATCTGTTTTATCAAACACTGATTTCAACTATGCGATCAATAAATCTATTTGTAGATTTGTGTAATACATTGAACAAACCAAGGTATGAAATTGAACACTTGTGGTAGAGAAAACTTGATGACCACATTTTATTTATAAAGAGGTGAAATAATATTATTGCAAAGTTCAACTATACATGTGCTTTAGTGAAGGAATCAAAATCTTATCGTCACACAAAGTAGCAGGACCCATCAAGTTTGCGAAAATCATCTAATGGGTCATCGATTATATCTTCATGCTGCAATATAGCTTTAAGTATAGTGTTGCCACCAACACAATTATCCACACACACACACACACACATACACATACACATACAAACAGACATACACTCACATTCAGAAACACACACAAACACACAGAACTATATATATATATATATATATATATATATATATATATATATATATATATATATATATATATATATATATATATATATATATATATAATCTTGCTATTTTGGGCCTGCGTTTTCCACCTAACTTAACCTAACCTAGCTGTCCAGGGATTCATTGAGATAAGTATCGATGTCTTTTATAAAGCATCTTCATAATACATCCAAATAATAACCACGCCGGGTATGGATCATAAAATACATTACAAACATGAAACAGTGTGCATCAATTTATTATTTTTTTCGCCTGATGGATTGCTAGGTTGCTTTAGAATTGTGATACAAATTGTATTTGACCCCAAATACGTACCGTGTAGGTTGAAAAATTGTCCAAATCAAGTATGTTATTAAGCAGACATGGGGTGTATCGTATTATCTTTAGTAAACAATACCATCGAACACAAAAGTCTACGAGTACGACATGTTGCAGTCAATGTCAAAATTCTTACTTATTGCAGATATGGGATGGATCAGAACATCGTTCATTAGTAGCCTATATCCTGATCACTTCGAAAAGAATCTCGATACTTCCAATCACAAAAATCAACCTGTAGGGAATCAATAAAAATTTTGTTTATTAATGCAGACACCAACATCATTACAAGACAGGCATTGAGGTGGAACCGCAAGGCCAGCGGGAAAGGGTTAGACCAAGTAACATCTGGCAACGTGACCTTGAGGCACACATCTCAAAACTGGGTTACATCTGGAGTCAGCTTGAGGGGATGGCACAGGACTGAAGTCTCCGACGATCATTTGTGGACGGCCTATACTTCAGCAGGAGTGACGGGCAATAACAAAGCAGTGCAGAATTTTACTGTTTTCTAATGCATTTTGTTTTCAATGGTGTTTTGATTCCTCTTCGGCGGACTTGTGACCGATCACTTCCAGTAACAATTCACTATATTGCTGTTACCGAGATACCTCTGTTGGCATGCTGTGTAGATCTCCCAATTATCAAATTTTTTAAAAAAGTCTAAAGAGTTTCGAGTACATTCATACATGTAATTTAAAGCAAATATATCTAAAAATAGATTGCCTACCTTAGTGTCAATGCTAACTATGAATATAAAGAGACCAGTTTGTCCATGTAAAGACTGTTTATAATACGTTCTAAATAAACTACACTAAATATTGATTGCAAAGAAGATAAATATTTTTTCTTGCAATGAACATAGAAGAATTACAATAACTTTTGCTCATTGTGTTGTTCGTTTCTTAAATAATTTTGTTTCCATTGCAGAATTTGGCGAAGTAAATAGCTTTATTTTATAAATATTCAGGTACGTTTCCATAATGTGAGTACTATGCTGTATTAAATTCGCTAATTAAAATAAACAAACTGTCATTTTCAATCATTTTTACGAATTATAAAAGTAAGATTCAACACAACTTTTATATTGGTTTAAATTTCAGGTTAAATGTTTGATGTGATCCATATTTTTCAGTACAAGTTATTATGCTATTTGAGGAATATAACACGATTATAGAGTTTAGTGAAGTTGTCAATTTGTTTACAGTCTATCTGTAATTAGTCTTTTATCTGATAAAATTACTAGTTCCCGATTATGTGATCATTTTCAAGAGAATACTAATTTAACCATTGTTAAGTGGCTATCACCTCAAATATCTTCCCATTTTACATTATCTTCTGGCATTATTCCATTAATTTTGCATTATTTTATTATGCTCTGTCGCCGTTGGCCTTAATATTTATGAACTAGATTTTCATTCTTAAAGTCGTATATTAGTCATTGTCAGCCTTGCCCTGGAACTATTCCACTGTCTGTATATTTATACTTTGTGACACATTTTAGTACAGTACAGTACCATTTTCAGGTATTATTCCGATTAAGATCAAGGTACTATATTAACTTTGCTTTAAATACTTCATTGTGATTTAATGTTTTCTTCATTGTTAAGTTTGCATATTTTGAGCTAATCAGACAGCATTATATTATTAGTAAGTTATAATAAAATATTATGATTGTAACAGAAGATTATTTATTTTAGAGCAATATTGAGCTTTTATTATCCCTAATGCGGACATATGGAAAGGTAAAATATTATGTAATTTAAAACTTATCAAAATGAATGTGCAAATGAACCGAAAATTAAGTGATTTGTTATTGCTATTGTATGTTTTAATATCTCTTTTTAGTATCGTGTGACATTACCTTTGCGAACTGTCCTCGAATATTGAGTAGTTATCTTTTGACATATTTTGAAGCGTCCTGCATTTTCAAGTATCTTCTTTCGAAAATACTTGATAATCAATTTTTGACGGATATATATATATATATATATATATATATATATATATATATATATATATATATATATATATATATATATATATATATATATATATATATATATATATATATATATATATATATATATATATATATATATGTATATATATATGTATATATATATATATATATATATATATATATATATATATATATATATATATATATATATATATATATATATATATATATATATACTGCATGTTCTGTATAAAATTAATTATAAAAATAAGTGCTGTATTTGTTTACTTTAAGGATCCCCCGAACAAGTATTGTTTGTATAAAAATATAAAATCTTTCACAGATTCATGTGGTTTTTAGCTTCTAACTTTACTTGAATACCCGTGTCATTGAGTTTATCTCCATCACATGCAACACAGTAAAAATCATAACGCTCTTCAAAGTGTGTAAAGAACAATCACAAGAATTTAAACTAATACACAAGGTTAGTTCAATAAGCTAGCATTACATGAATTTAAGCAAACACAATATGAATCTGATTTAACCCCAACCACAAAATAACGTTTTCTTGGAAATATAACAGCATCATACAAAACTAATTTCCTAGTGAATCAATTGAAAATCATTCAACCCTAAAAACGTCACAAAGTCTTGTTTGTGATAACAATTGTTAAGGTCACAGGACGGACGGACACTCCTCTCTCAGATAGTGATATATATATATGTATACTTTGCCAAATAACTAAAACAAATTCCATTATTCTTGTAGAAATCTTCATAAAATCTCGTGTCAGATCTGTTTAACTCAACTCAAGGAATTAGGCAATCGATGCATAATGTATACTATTATACTATTTGCTTTTATTACTTTAAAAAGAAAATGATGGCAATCCATCATTAACGCGATATAGTGAATGCTGAACATATGTCCAAGAACTAATGTTCCATCTTATCATCTAATAATGTTGTTTCAATATTAATATTTCATTTTTTCAATTATTATCAATCTGCCTTTTCTCATATTGGTTATTGATGCTTTGACATCATTTTAGACATCTGTAAAAATAATTATATTCGGCATACGATGCAAGAAAATGGCCTATTTTCTGCTGATAAATATTTATATTGAATTAAATAAGCTTTTCCAGATTTTTATGGTCCGTGTCACATTTAATTATGTTTTAAAAAGCAGTAATTGAAAGCTGTATTATACCGCGAAAAGGATGATATAATGCCTCCTGACATCTACTTTAATGAGCCGAAACATGCACATATCGGTAAATTATTGCCAATTCGTCTTTATTTTATGATTCTGATATACTGTAGAGAAATAACATGAGATGAGATATACATTTTTCAATATAAGAAAAGGAAACTTGCTGAGATTCCTTTTAATGAAAAAAATATACATGAAGTGGTATAAAATTGGTATAAAATATATAATATACATATATTTTATTTATGAGACATAGTTTTCATTATATATGGGAGATAAACCTGACGGTCATAAACAGAGCACTGTAGGGGAGTGAACTCTTCACAATCCATCTCGTGTACGCTCAAACAGTTCTATATTGATGCTTGATTAACATTTCATTCATATTAAAATTGCTTCATGTTTCCTTTGATAATATTAAATTAAATGACAACACAAAAGGCTAATAGGCAAGATTATTTATTTTTAAATAATGTGCATGCCATCATTGAATTTGCAACGTACGCTGACATGAACAGTAACAGTACTGCCATTTTGATATACAGGGAGATTACGATTAGAGCCAGAAACATCAAAATAATTAAGGAACAAGAGGTAATAAAACAATTTAACCATAGCAATATTTCGTTGATATCAGTTCTATCCATATTCCCTATTACTATTGACTGTCAGTGTCACTTTCAATAATTCTTATACTTTTTCACTGTGTAGTTGCCTGTTGCAAGTAGCTGTCCCAATTAGGGATCTCGTTCACATTTTGCGGGAGGTTCATAACAAACATATTTTGTATGGTGATGTTTGATTCATTAGAATGGGTTGCTGATAATCTGAATTTGTTGAAAAGTAAACGTTTGGGAACTTCATATGCTACAGTCTGTTGCTGTGAAGCTAGAAATTGCTTTGTTGTGGGGGTTGGGAATGTCAGCAGCATTGCTTGGATGGCCAGTGTTGATCAGCTAATTGGAGTAAGTCTGTTGTTGTTTGTTACTTATGTTTGAGCAACTATCTATAGATTGTACATTTTTGTTGCCTGAAATTTGCATAATATCAGTTGGGGATCTTTTTGTCTCTTAATTTCTGAAGTAGGTAATTTCGGCTTCTCGTGTTTGTCAATTTCTTTATTTCTGTAAGATTTGCTTTTGCTTTTATTTTCTCATGATGTGTCCAAGTTTATGTATGTTTTAGTATCACTTTTTAGTATCGTGTGACATTACCATTGCGATCTGTCCTCGAATATTGAGTAGTTATCTTTTGACATATTTTGAAGCGTTCTGCATTTTCAATTATCTTCTCTGGAAATATGTTTCTTATGCATAAGTCCATTTTCAAGATGTTGGTAAACACATTTAAGCCATGTACAGGTGAAAAAAGAAGTAATGATAATTTTGCACAGCATATGTTTTCTCTATTTCCCAGGACAATAAAATAAAGAGTAGTAACCAATTGGATAAAGAGGGACTTTATGGAGCCATACAATAACTACAGAACCACTGTGTGGAGGTGTTAACTATTATTACAGACTGCAATTTTCAGATACAGAAATAGATCAGAAAATAAGAGTCACACAATATTTTGACATATGATATATAGCCAGTGGTATGTAGATATTGTAATTTTAAAGACCCTAAATTATACCAGTTAATAAAACTGGTATACAGGCTCATATAATATAACATTTGTATATTTAAAGTTTTATTAAAGTTAGATAGTGAACATATATCTAGGAATACAGTTCCACATTAATATGTCTGGCCCCTTCTCCCCACATCCGTACTTACACACACACACACACAAAAGAGAGAAACTAACTAAAGCAAATCAGCTCGAAATGTAATGATTTTAATCAAAACAATGCTAACACAGGCTATTTTGTAGCACATATTCAAAATTATATATCTCAACAAAAATTATTATTATTATTACTATTTGTATAAATTATTATTATTATTATTATTATTATTATTATTATTATTATTATTATTATTATTATTATTATTATTATTATTATTATTATTATTATTATTATTATTATTATTATTATTATTATCATTATCATTATTATTATTATTATTATTATTATTATTATTATTATTATTATTATTATTATTATTATTATTATTATTATTATTATTATTATTATTATTATTCATTCATTCATTCATCAGTATTTTAAAAGAAATGATATTTAAGTCTTGTTTCTAATACGATTAATTCTCTTTCGTAAATTATTAGTGTGATTATTAGCAGTGGATGATATTTTCCAAGTTCTTGAATTATTGAGGTAAGAATTTTTCTTACTATGTAGAAGAATAGTTGTAAATGCTGGATGAAGTGGTCAGGAGGTCAAGTCAGTTGATAGACATGTATTTCCACCTCTATGTATATATAATGACAGAAAGTAAAATATCCATCAATTTTATCCATTTTGAATATATTGACTTTTTTCATGTGTCCCGATTTTTCTGTTACTTATTTCATGTTTTCAGAGTCGTGTCCTCTATCATAGAATTAAATTTTACTACAACTATTGTTAAGAAGCTAGATGAATCAAAAGTGAGCACGAACAGACATAAATCTGTTTTCAATGTCAATATAATCTTCTCACGAAATACAATTCTAGAGGATTAAATAATTTTTTAATGAAAAGTTTCAAGATAATGGACCAATGCATTTTGCAAAACCTTGTATCAAGTTGGAAGATTTATGTAAATATTCACCACTCATGTAAAGTGATGATACTAATAAATTTTGTGAAGAGAAGAGGGAATTTATGAAATGGAATGTTTAAGCATAATTTTCAGATGTGTATTAAGTAATTACTTGTCCCAAAATCGATCCTGATAGTGGTACCATACCTACTGCAGGAATATGTGTTTATTTAGTCGGACAAGATTTCTTTAAATTTCCAGTTACCGATAAACCATGCCCACATAAAAGTCTGCTCAGAAGACACTCAAATTTTGCTGAAATCCGTGCTATTCTCTTTTTATTATGAAACTGAAATAACACTAACGAAATATTAATATCAATTTCCTTAATGATGATAGTAAATATCAGAATAAATAACCCAAGAGCTGCTCAGCCTGACTATGTTCTATGTTCTCTTTAGAGTCCTCGTCCAAGTTCCTGCTTCGTTCGGGCTTAAATTGGTACAGTCAAAGCTCAGCAAGCAAAACGTTAGGTTTCTTCTAGGAGGATACCATCTTTGCACAACGAATATACGACAAATTTTCCATAAATTTGCTAGAATCATCACTAGATTTAACAATCATTGCAACATAAGCTCAACTAGATAAACTTTTTGACGGTATGCAACTTTCGGAATTCCTTTTATCACCGGAACAATATAAATATTTATGGAGCGTTTACCTAGAAACATCGATACACATATTATTTTCTTTGTAAGTTAAAAGATGCATATTTAATGACATGTCTGAGCTATTGAGCCTCAAACGAATATTAAGACATATAGTGTGTATTACTCTATAGTAGATCCTTAGCTATATTATAAGTCTCTCGTCATTTGCCTCCACACACTTTCAATCATGCAGGTGGAGCTCTGCTCTTGTTTTCTTGACTACTGCTTCCTGACTGGTCGCCGGATTTTTGAATATGCATTCGCCAATAAGGCACTCACGTCGGGTAAATGCATGCAATGTGAGCTAATCAAATAGTCACGGTAAAGGAAAAAGGGCATCATGCCCCAGTGCAGTTATTCACACAAAATGTGCTATGTAGCTAGCTCGATTCCAGAGCATTATGTTCTAATGGCACACGGAGGGCGGGAATAGAATTACACATTCCCATCGTCTATCTTTGTGCCTACCGTAAAACATTTATTGAGGCTGACCACCCATTCATTGCGCCAGCCCGGTTCCCTGCTACGACGTTCATCGTGGCTCTGGTTAATGTAGACGAGTGGGAATAGTCCTACATTTCGTCTTCTTATAGTACCAGCAAGGAATAGACGTGAGTGTATATATGTGAGTGTGTGTGTTCATGTGTGTGTTTTAATGTTTAACGTAGCTTTTAAAAAATGTTATGTTATATCGCTATGATGTCTGCAGTGTGGCAGTTTATAGCGATATCTAGTACTGGCGCATCATGCCACAGACATTTAGTAATATGTCCCACCACGCAACATAATCCTGACATCAAGCCGACCAGTCCTAACACTAACCATTTAATGCTGAGCGACACTCCAGGCAGCTGTTAGTAACGTTTTAAAGTCTTTGGTATGACTCATCCGGGGTTCGAACCCAAGCTCTCTCGCATACAAGGATAAGGAGGCTAGGGACTAAGCAAGATGCGACTAGTGCCAATTGAAGTACTGAAGGCCTGGGTCGCATATTAATCAAGTTTTTTTCCCAATTATTCTAATGAAATAATTTAAAATACAAATACTATGTAAGCCAACCATGCAATTGTCAAAATCCATTACATCAAGCAATTGTTTTAATTAATTCATACCTTTTAATTTGAAGTTAGAGTACAATTCATACTTCTATAATTTTAAATATTCCCACTTAGATGAGTCTTAATGAAATATTTGTAGAATATATACAGTTTGATGGCGTTGAATAAAGAATCAATTCAGGATATATATAAGATAGCTATGATATCATAGACATAAATTTTGAATAGTTGAATTCGTTAATTATTTTCATGTCTAGATATTTTCCGGAGTTCCAATACCAGTGGGTCAGAACTGTAATAGTATCGGCTAAATCCTTAACAAAACAAGTGATTAAATATGTTCGTCTTATTCTGGTCATCTCAACATCATGACGGTCTCTTTGCTTTAATCTTCAATAGAATTGTATTGTTAGTTTTGTCCTGTTTCATAAAGAGATACTTTCCTTCCATAGCTTCTAATAGTTTGGGAACACTTCTCTCAACCTCTTGATTGCCAGTGTATAATCAAATTCTGCATACAAGGTAACATCCGTCGTGTGATCAAAGATTACAAAGAGGACCACAGTGATCAATACGTCTCGACTGATCAATATCAGGAGCAAAATTATCTTTTTCAAAAGACTGACCAACAAATGAATCAGACAAAAGAATAATTTTCCGATTGACATCATTTTAAGAGCTCCTTTTGAGATAACTATTTAAAGCATGATATAATTTAGGTATTTCATTTTCAACACCATCACTGCTCTGATAAGGGATCATACTTGCCATTTAAAAAGGGATTGAACACAACGTTATCTCCTGCTCGACATTACTTAGTAATAAATTAATACCCTCGATTGCTTAGACTTTATATGTTTTACTAAATTTTATATTTGGTGTCATTAATTTTATTAATTTCGTAGCATGCATTAACTTATACCGTTTTCTTATATATCCTTGTTCAAATGTACACTAATTCGCACATTCTAATTATGTATCTTTATTTTGTAAAATGAATTAACCTGTACATTATTAATACATATCTTTATGTTGTAATGGGCATTAATATATATATATATATATATATATATATATATATATATATATATATATATATATATATATATATATATATATATATATATCAAAATATATATAACAATTTATATAATATATAATTTATATAATATATAACATATATAACAATTTATGTTCTGCCTGGTACTATGAAACTTAACTTAACCTCGTTTACCCCTTGTAACGCGAGCAATTCGGATTCTGATGACACCTGGTTGGCTGGTCTGCAACATTCAGCTAAAGCTATAGAGATGAGTGTAAAAACGGGGATGCCCGTTATGGATGTATTAAGTGTATATTAGGAAGCAGTACTAGCTTCACCTATGTTAAGGACATTGCTGGGCCCTCTCCTTGTATAAACTCAAAAGAACGGCGTCTTACGCAGACAACGCCAGATTAGGAGAAGGCAGAATGCATATTTGTTACAATTTTAATTGGATATGGCATGCTTTTAGTACTAAATATTAGCAAGAAGATCAAGAGTATTCGCAGTGAATGTACATATACTTATGTGTAGAGAGGACGTTTAATTTTAAGGCTGCCGTTGAAGAGACCTACCACATGAAACAGGCTTTTATAATGCCCTCCACCTTCCAAACCACGAATTAATGTAACGTCAAAGTGTAGGTAGACAACCACGGTGAATAATAGTCCTCAGTCACCAAAACTCAATGAAATTATTAATTCTGTGCCAGAACGTGACTGTGATCGGTGCAGTGTTGAATAATTGTATTTGTTCAGAAAGTAAGATACAAGTCACGAGCTCCTCTTCCTGGAACAGAACATATTCAAGCACAGCAAATATTGACTTCAGGCATTCTACGAAACGTGTCAAAAACGCTACATGATTATTATAGTAAGCTCTAAATGTGGCCAACCCAACATATATTGCCATTATCGGGGTCCTTATAGCAATGTTTTTATATCTGCGTATTTACTCGTTGCAGCGTCACCGTCCGATTGTGGTTCTCTCAGAGAAATAAATATTCTATCTCAGTTCTTGTCGAGTTCATCGGTTGTTGTAATACCGCCTTTAGCAACACGTTTAAAAATATCTCCAACTCGGACTGATACACTTTAGTCGTTGATGCTTACACAATCAGTACATACGATATTATGGTTGATCACACATGACACTCGATTGATAATATCAACCCATTTCAAATTGTTCTTCTTTAGCTATCCACGCTGGTCCTAAAACACCAGACTTTACCCTGGTGAATGACGCATATGATTAGCAATTTCACCCGATGTCACATAGGCAGAAAAATCAGTGCCACAGTATTCATCGCCCTTAGCAAATCTTCTGTAAATATCTACCAGTATAAATTATTAGCCTGTTTAAAGTGACTTAACAGTGTACTCATGTACGACCTGGTTGCTTCTGATGTTGCTAAAGCTCATTGTGGCTCAATCATAATATTGATGAGACTTTTGTTTTAATGATTTTCTCTGCGAAAACAATAACATTAATGTTATCAAAATATATCAAATGTTTTTGGTGTTGAATAATTTTTTCAATTATTTGCCCTGAGAATAATGAAATTTTGATGGGATAGTGTACTCACCATATAACCTTCTTGCCTGCATTTATTACAATGCCAAGTACAACTACTATATTATAAAATGTTACAAGATTCGTCACATTTTCATAAACCATACATCATAAAATTATTCTAAAATTTTTCTCTACTATCTTATGTCGTTTTTTTTATTATAACCTCCGTCGTGAGATCTAAGGCAGTAATAATACTGCAGCATGTATCGATATTAAAACGCTCTTACTACTTATATCTGTATATAATTTATTTTAGCAACCATACTAATTATCTTAAAGTTTATCTCCTTCAAGAATTCAGCACAAATCATTCACTCAAGCTTTTCTTAAAGTCAATTCACTCATCCTGATATTTCTTCCTACGTTCTGTTAATTGTTTTGATGGATATTTTAATGATGATGCATCACTGAGTCGTGTGCGAGAATCAGCGATCTTATCTAGAACTATCGTTTGATTTCCTATGAAACTATAGGCGACTTGAAGGATAATCTCAAAGTAAATGCCACCATATGAACATAATACTCAGATAGCAAAGTTACTGATCTATTACTAGTTGCCGTTAATGAGGTACTATCGTTGCTGTTGAGCACATACATTTTTGTCACTGAGTCATTATCTAATATCGGGTTTCTGAAATTAGCAGTTATATTTCCATTTATGATGAGTAAACCGATCATTGAATTGTTGGCTGTAGAAATACATCTACGAATTTCATCGCGGATTCCTCTAACTGCCTTACCCGAGTCTGATTTTTCCACCATCCGTCAATATCACGTTGTTGGATAATAGAGGCTCAATTAAAAATGCTAGCCTTAAAACGCCTATGTAGATCCTGAAAGGCTTTTTTATCCTGCTCAACGATCAGCAAGCTCATCTCGTATCATATACTGAAACTGATGTGGTCGAAGCACTTACACGTATCAGATTTTCCAAAAATATTTACTATCATAAATTATTAACTCGTTATTGTACTCATGCAAGAATTTATAAAGCAAACTTGATTCATAGGTAGGTACAGCAAAAACGTCTGGACATAATAAAGGATGATCTGTAAATATGTGTGATGTTAATGTTGAGTACCAGATCGGAGTGCTTCTCAATCTGCTAATATATATTACAAATGCTCTCGGTAGCTTCAATCCATTAGAATCAAAATAACCAAAGCCACGTGGAACCCAGCGAGTACCGCGTTCAGAAAGGCCATCGCGATAAATGATACCAGTGTTCGAATAGTTTGTTTGTTCCTGTCTCGCATGAAAACACCTCTGAAGATTTCAATCTTTAATACCCGAGTAGCATCGTGTAAATCAGTCTTGAACAGAGAGATTCATCAAACCTTTCCTGAGAGTCTCAGACCTTGACACATGCACTAAAAGTAATAATAGATTCCTTTCCTTTTAATGGTGTTTAGTCATTGTACTGATACTTTTTATACCATGTTGACAGCTGTTCCAACCACACTGAGTAAGGCTGCTTTACAATAGCTAGAGATTCTGTTGACATCAGATCCGCTATCGCCACTAGATGTGGAAATATACCACCAACCTTTTCGATGTCATTGATCGCATTCTTAGAAGGATCAAGTCTCAAGTCAATCGTTGATTTATTGGCATCATTGTTGTATTTGAGCAATAGTTTATATGGACCTTGCCAAGCAACCCTGTTGACATCAGATATCGTTGTTCCACAAATTTCCATTGTCGCCAATTGCAGAATGTTAATCTGACAAGGTGTCATAGTAATATTAACGTAATCTTATAACAATATGTGCAACGTTATGAATGATTTATTTACATATTTCAACAGGTTCGTATACTACTATCATTCGTCCACCAACACCTTCGAACTACATTGTTTTATCTGATAACATTACAATGATTACGCTATAAACAGCAACAAGAGCTGGGAGTGAACCTACTCTAGCTCGAAAGTTTTTAATTAAATTCATGTATTCCAGTGAGAAATAATAACTCGGATATAGCGTTGTGAATCAGCAATTCAGAAGCACAATTATGGTCACGCGCCATCAATGTAATCAAATAATGATACTCACATGTGTCATTATTGTTTCCAAAATCCTGCAAGATTTTTTTCATAGAGTTTTTGATGTCCATTTATTTTCAGAAACCTAGCTAATCCCGATCGGGTCAAGCACCATATGATTTGATTTTAATAATGGTGTATTCTGATATTCTGGAAAGCCACAAAGGCATGTCGTAATGATACTCTCTGTTGTGATGAGGTCTGCCATGCATATGTACCAACATTTTTTTTTATCGTGTCCGAGGTAATCGCAAACCATGACAACGTTGATTTTCTGCCGGTATCCGTCAATGAGTGCAGACAATATTTTTCGACTAGTAATGGTGTCATTATGTTACCAACAATGACAGTTTAAAAGCATCATATTTCAGTGCTGCAACACAATTTCACCTGCATTAGCGCTTTTAGGGTGCCCCGAAGATAATTGCTTCAACATTTTTGCAGCAATGTTGCACAGCAAAATCTCCATTGAACATTAGTTTGAATTATACGTGCTGGGAATCCCATATTCAAAATACTCATTTATAAAGGTTAAATTGTCAACGGACTCTAATTTCTGGATGTGTAAGATATGTTCTCAGCGCGATTAAGGGTATCGTAAGTGAATATCATTGACGGACCAGAGGACCGTAAAAGTCATCGGACTATCTTGCGAGACTCAATGGGGCAGCCAATAATGTCACAAGACTCTCCGATCTCTCGATCGTTGATGATATATAGTGCATTATTAAATCATGCCACAATTCCGCTAAAAACGAATCCGCCACATATGGATTATGGTCGATTTTTAAATGTCTACCCTAAACTTCAACGGATGCCTAAACGGGAAGGAAAGGTCTTAGTGTATCTTGAACATGTTAGATTCAACCAGATAAATAATATCAATATTCAAGCACACTTCTTCCTTGTATTCTCATGCAGCTATGTAAAATGCTTGATCAGATACACGACTAAACATTTTATTTTTATTCAATGTTGTCTTAAACAATGTCCTAACACCTATAAATGAATGTATTTTTCAGAGATGACGACGGTTCAGACCAATATCCGTTATTAGGTATGCGGTTATATTTTGTTCTATCTCGACCGCTAATAGTTTTGTCAATAACGGTGCCCCAGTTAATATTTTTAGTCATTCATTTGCAGTTTATTTTATATTTTGTTGACACTTGCCGATATCATATTTTTGCTCGGTAGTTTTTACGGCTGAGAATGCTTTACCAGCTGAATCACAAACAGTTATTATATCTTTATCACGAATAACTTCTATGGCATTCATGCCAAAATGTTTAGCTTTCGGAACTTCTTTTTGAGTTATTCTTGTACATAAACCTTGATAATTCCACCACCAATCCTTAGATAGTTTGAAACAATGGTATCACCCAGATCATTTCATGTCTAAGTTGAGCATTATGTATAATCATGTTATTTTATTATCACAGATCTAATTCATAAAATATTTCAGTGATCATCAGTTCTTTCATCGATGATCATCTGTAATTTCATCGCTTAGTGCCCGATAGACGTTAATGCCCACGACACCACAGGTAAATAAACACCGACAAATCTAAGCAGTTTCAATGATGATTTCTTCGGAATGAGTTCAGTCTCGACTGCCACCAATCAAACTTTCTAGTCTATCTACTTCTGCGAGGACGTTTGTCAGATAAAATTTGTCTTGAATCTCCAGAGAGGTTTCTTACGAACATGATGCGTCTCCACATTTATAATAGATTCTTTTGCTACCCCGGACAGCACAACAGGCCTTATATTCAAGCTAACTGACTAATATTTGCACTATTAAGCTGACACGAATGTCTTCGTCGTGTTCTAAATGCTCGTCTATTGATATGAATTGATATTAGGAATTATATATTTTCTGTCTGTCTGGAATCGCTTATACATTTCTTCGAACAATTTATTCTTCAAGCGCTGAGACAGTGAAGAGATTAAGGCGGACGACACAGATCGTGAAACATCTTTCGAATTTGAATTTAAGTGTCGGACAAATTTGTGAGTGTTTATAACAAAATTAGTATAACTAGGGAAGGGACAGCTGTGATCGGGTGAGATGTTCACAAATTGGTAATTGCAGCGAATATAACTTGACCAAGGTGATCTGCCTGCCCCCATACTACGGGTGTTAGTTTTATACCTATGAGTTCACCTTGGGGAGTTCCTGATTACAAATTAAATCAGAATAACTCTGATTCAAACACCTAAACCCAACCTGCATTATAGCAATTAGCCGTGAAATAGTATATGAAACATAATTTAGTTGGACATGTTCAGCTCCTTTGCTAATTATGTATTTTATTTTTCTCCAATGTCTAGTGAATTTCATTTTGACGAACATGCTTACATACAAGACCTGGAGTGACTTTTATCAACAAAGAATTCATCATTTTTAAGAGGTCCGTATTGCAGAATCGAGGCATTCGAGAGAAGTGAGTTGTCTCCCACCCTCCAGAGAAAGTGTGCTCAACCATACTGAGGCTATGACAGCGTCAACAAAATTTATGATGTAGATATATATTTATGTATTAAAATCACAAGACCGTGTACATTAGTTTCAAATCTCGGTTATACTGATTTATTAACGGATGAACACTGCATGGAGGCTGCAGACACATTAAAGTAGGGTCTTCAATATGGTCTTGTTTCAATGCTTCTTACACAGAGATGAATTTCCAGTTATTTGACCACTAATAAAATTTAAAAAATAAGGACAACAATTTTTTATATTCCCAACTACATGAAGGATACGTGCCACACAATATTATATTAATTGAAGTTTCAGCAGTATCCGTTCTCTCTTCTCTCTCTCTCTCTCTGTATATATATATATATATATATATATATATATATATATATATATATATATATATATATATATATATATATATATATATATATATATATATATATATATATATATATATATATCGTTCGGTAGAAGAACACATAATTGGAAATCTGTGTACTGACAGAAAGAAAATGAAATATTAATATGCGTGGACGCTTTGAACTTGAACTTCTTTTGTGCACCCTGCAATGACATGATTCCACATAACGGCACACATACACGTTCCAGTAGATTAATCTACAGTGTTAGCTGATAACATCAATGAAAAACAATAGCTTTTGAGACACTTGCCGAACTGGAAATTTGTTGAATAGCTCACACACACAATCTGTTTACTTTATCAGCTTTGGCTATTTTGTCTTATTGAATTATCGCTTTTATTTTAACCCATAACAACGGTCTATGAAAAATAAATCGTTTTCCCTCAAGATCGTTTATTATGTCATGCAATATATATATATATATATATATATATATATATATATATATATATATATATATATATATATATATTTATATATATATATATATATATATATATATATATATATATATATATATATATATATATATATATATATATATATATATATATATATATACATATACATATATATATATATATATATATATATATATATATATATATATATATATATATATATATATATATATATATATATATATATGTGTGTGTTCTTTGAATTATAAATCAGGGCAAGAGCAAGAATATTTTGTAAAGCTATGTATGGGCGAGACATTACAAAATAAGTAAGGAAATTACACTGCTTCCTCAAAGAATTATCATTACTAAAGACTAGTCTCTCTCTCACTCTCTCTCTGTCTCTCTGTCTCTCAACCCATAAGAGACCGAACATTTAACCATTGTTGGATAGCCTACGATGTTAAGAAAAAATTACAAGTTCTCCAACGGATTGATAAAACTGATAAAGCTAATTGTCTTTACGTATAGCCGTAACTCGTCGAACGAATAACTATTTTCCCAAAGTGTTATTATAAAAGAAAATTATATTTATTTGAGAGACGAGAATTTTGCGTCTCTCAGATAATTTAGTAATAATGTCATCCTCAGATTTATAACCAATAGTACCACATCCAAACCAAACATAAACGTATCCTCAACTGAAAGGAAACCTGTATTTTGGAGAAAAAGAGAGGAAGAAAGACAGCGCTTTACCACCCACACTCTCCACCTAAAGTTAAACGTAGAATGTTTGATAGTATATCAATATATTACATACCTTCTAGACATATGATTAAACAAATGTTAGTTCAAAGCAATTTTGTATACGAGTGCTGCTGGTACATTGAGGCTGTATTTGCCAATGAAATATAAATACGATTAAGTGTTATCTTAAACAGTGAAATTTTTCCTAATCGCCATAGACAGATGATCTTCCAGATGTTGGTCATTAATGAACTAAGAAAGATTGTCCTACTCACGATTAATTTATTATAGTGAGAAATTACAGTGTAATTTGTCCGTAATTCCTACTGCATTCCACGTTCTGCCTCTCTGTATCACTCTATCTCAAATAATCTCATTTAAGATTGTCGATCTTTCACAGACGTACAAATCCAGGAGTAGTCTTTTTAAACCCGTATTGCTGGTATAGGTCATCGCTTTCCAACCGAAATTATTTTGCTCATATTGCTAAAAAAAGCATTTGTATATGCGCAAATCCAAGGAATGTTATTAGTGAAAGTGACCAAAATATGGCCGTACTAGAAGACAATTTATCAATTCTTGTCAGAATTTGAATTCAGCAATAATTACCGGTGAAGTTGCACAAATCTTCAAAATCACTATCAAGTACTGATTTACGGACACTGACATCCTAACTAGAAACGACGCGTATCCCAACAATACATGACGTAGTGGGACAAATTTGGTGAAAAGCAGTTGCTACAGATCAAGGACTATATTTCGCCCAAGTTGCACGGAGGTATGTCAGGAAAAGAGAATGATCATGCAAGCAGGAACTAGCCAACATTTTACTGCAAAAAAAAAAAACATGACTGACGCTTATGATCTATATGAGCGCACTGACGTGTTCTTGCTAGCTGATGCTTTTGAAAACTTATGTATGTGGTTAAGTTAGATATCATGCAATGTATCGCGTCACAAGGACTGACGAAAATTGCAGTTTATCAAAGCCTTTTGTGAGTTAAAGGAACTAAAATAATCTTACACTTTATAAATTATCTTATGATCCATTTCTCCCATTGTTGCATTAGTCGTGTTCCGATCACGGATTATATCTTCATTAGCACGTTTACGTACATGGGTATCATTTCTTCATATAGGTGACATGCAGCATAGGTACCATTAATAGGTGTTTCATCAGGCTATGTTTGTTAGGAGTGAAGTCATTTTAACGGTCAACATCATGTCATTTTTACGGTCCACAAGTTTATCCAGGCCAATATTTCTCTCCGGGATAATAAGTAGCAGCGCAGAGGCTGAACCCTACAACTGTTTAGAGTCTTTATTTTTGAAAACTAAAGGTTCCTACGAAGGCTGAATTTTTTTTTGCCCTAACAGTAACAACTTCTCTAATTGAACATATTTTTTCTTACAATCTGGTCACTACGCGTATGTCATTCAACCTTTCTGCTGATATGAATTAAAAATAAAGGACCAAAGATTTTATCTAAACCTACACGATACTTTGATCTTGGATCATGTAAGTTTATCGTTATAAATCCAAATGGAACAGCTTGTGCTTTAGAAAAGAAATTTTTAAATTTAATCATATCCATGTACCCTGAGCACAAAGTATAGTAAATATTTTGTACGGTATAATTATCTACGTTATTAAACACAACCAAAATATTAGTTATCTCTGATCACCTTGGTATCTCAGTGTATCTCTCAGTATCATAAATCATGCCAGCATTTTATGTCTACCTCGAGAAAATATTCTAGCTGGATTGGATTTTTTGTCCAGCATCACATCATCGTACACTACGAGGTTATTAATGAATCCATCTAAGTCATCTACGGATGGAGCTTCATCAATATCGGCAATATAATCAATGATATCATTTTTGTCTTCGTCCAGTAATTTCGCATTTTGATTATACTCTTTAAGTAACACTGCTAAATATAAATTATTCTACTTGAGCCATCGCATTTTCAAATTAAGCAATATTTGTGTCTTACCAGATCCAGATGGGCCTATTATTATCATTCTGATAGAATTTGGAAACGCTGAATGGTGCCTTCTTGGCTCTCGTTTTTGTGTCGCAGAAGGGTCAATTATATCCATATAATAATGATATGGGTTTATATTGTGTTCGATGTAGTGCATCAATCCCCACCGTTTGATTGGCAACGATAGAAATAAAAAATAGGAGACGCTCACTCACAGGCAAGTGTGCATAATGTGGTACAAGCAAATATAAATAGCGCGTTGTGGTGATATAGACACTTCATTAGGGAAATCGCCAGGAACTCCATGGGCAAAATACCCAGGTGAGAAACAATTTTCAGCATATAATTATTGTGGTCCTGGAACTAGTCTCAATATCAGGCTCGATAACTAAGATCAACCAAAATCTGGAGAGATTCCAGTAAATAAGATTGATCGAGCGTGTCACATTCATGATGTCGCGTATAAAAATACTGATTTGCAATCAAGGCATCTCGCAGATGTAAAGTTGATTCACACGTTAAATTCTATAACTAATAAATCTCTCAGAGAATCTCTCGCCATTTTTTTTAGTAAAATCTACTTTGAAATGTAAAATAATTCTCGGAGCTGATAATTAATCAACTGATTATTATAATGGAATCTGTCTATTATTCCACGAGAGGATATTGGAGAGGTAAGGAAGCGATTAGCAAACTTGCTGCTTCAGCAAAAGTTACACGTGATGTTGCTGCAGCGTGGTTAGCACGACAGGCAATATGTAAATATATATACCATCACCTAAAAATAAACACGAACATTCTGATATCAACTTTCCTAATGAAGTTCATCAAGCGGATATCTTGTTTTTACCACACGATAACATTAAAATTGGCAGACGTCAATACACATTCAGATACGCGTTAACTGTCGTTGTCTTTGCGGGTAGATATAAAGAAGCGGAGCCGCTATCAACAAAAGCAGCAAGTGAATTTGCATTAGCAATCGAACGAATTGATCAGCTAGGATTCGGACCATATGGTGGTCTACGATAGCCAAAATTATTACACATTGATCCTGGCACATAATTTCTTGGTGCAGTATCATCGTTGATGAACAAGTACAATGTTAAAAGTAGACGAGTACACAGGTAAATTCATCATGATCAGGCAATCGTTGAACGATTTAATCGAACATTTGCTGAGCGATTACTCGGATGTCAATATGTGAAGGAAATATCCACAGATACAAGATCTCGTTAATGGGTTGCGAGGTTACAAAGCGTGATAGCTGCGCTGAATAAGGAAATTACTTGTGCAACTTCTATGAAACAGTATGATGCGATCACAAAATAATATTTACCGATACAACGTGAATTTTCTTCTCAATCAGTACTAGGCAAGGTTACCGATAAAAATTTATATGAACCTGGCGAACTCGAAGGAGGCAGAAAAAGAGCAACTGATCACATTTGGAGTGTAACCACACACAAAATATCCAGCATGGTAAGGTCCACATGTAGACCTGCAATCTACAGCCTCGATTCTACAGCTCCTCAGCGTGGACTTATACGCGAACAATTACAAATAATTCCTGTCGATACGCAATTACCACCAAGCACACTTTTATAAACTTTCAGCAATTCGTAGAAGATTACACTCCAAACAGGTCAGCATCATATTTCTGCGTGTGTGACCAAGACTACTATTAATTCTATCAACGTTAAATTATCTAGGGTTATTGTTCGAATACTGCCACAATATTATTGCATTGCAATTTGCGCAATGATTCGTTTTGTCTTAGCGTTCTCATAAATGCCAAATCTATATCGAAATGGCGATTATTTTTTGTCACACTGCTTATTGCTGACTAATTTTGTTTTATTGATATCGACTTTGTTAGTGGTTTCTTCGGTTATTACGCAATCAATAATAACCCATTCCAGTTGAAATATTATTCTAACCCGAGATACTGCGAGATAAACTAAATTTGACCACTCAATACGATCAACGACGATCCAAAAACTAGTATCAGAGATAGTTAATCACTGCGACGAGTAAATCGTTATAGCGTGTTATAACGTCCACGGCGATTTATCCATGTTTAACGCGCTCTCAACAACATCAATATCATTTAACACAATATTTTGTATTCGGACAGTGTCTACATTAGGAATCTCAATATCAACAATTTGTTGTCTAGCATCTGTAGGGCGATAACACAGCAGCACAGGGAAAGATGGAAAGTTTTCCTTATGTAACGCAAATAATTTTTCCTGCAGTTAATCACGACTTATTTGCCTAGTGGCAACTTTCAAATCAGCAAGTTTACATAAGGTCAAAAAATCATTCATGGATGTTTCTGGAATTATTCACGCATTACGTCAACTGAATTTTATCTGGTTGTAGTCGTATTAATCTTTTAAATTATTTCATCGACTCATCAGTAGCTCTATGGTCATCAGATAGTTTTTCGTAATAATCTACAAATGTTTTCAGACACTCATGTGGAGACTTCCAACAAAGGGTGGTGGTTGACCATGATCGCCACACATAATGACAGCAGTATTTTTTAGTAACAGCCAATCAAGAAATATTTGTAACACCTCAGCGACACCGTACATATCTCGCCCCAGATGATAATTTTAGGTATATATGTTTCACCCATTCGTGATGGGGTCCATGTATATCTAAAGAAACTTTAATATGTACACGATAAAAAACCTCGTTGCTCTATTTCCATTGCGAGTTTGTGTGTTGGTGTCAAAACAATCATATCTAAACTCATAAATAACGCGTGTTGTTTTACCTGAACCTCCACACCCATTAAGATAAATAGTCTTATGTCTAGATACAGGATCATACACGGATGGTGTAGATTATTTTGATACTTGGTTATTCTTATAGTATGTTTTAGCAATTTCAACATTGGCAGAATTCAGTATAACTAAGTATATCTGTATGTCTTATCTTCCACGTTCCCCACTCACCATTACCAAGTTTTAATAAATATTTATATTTTTTGTATATACATAAAATGAATCTGTCGCGACTCTGACAGAGTAACGAGTAAATGTGTTTATAATCGATAATAGATTAATCGAAATACACGCTAGCATCGAGGATCTTAAATGATTAAACTGCGGTGTATCGCCATCAGTACAGTTCACAATGAAGCATTAATCTGCGTATAAATGTGTTTTTTTTTCCATCGTATCAGCAATTATAAAATCCAGTTCAGCATCCTTCATAATCAATCTTGTACATGTTCGTTTATGATCATGTGATCCTACTTGTGTAAACTTATCCATTATTTTTCTGCGAGATCCTTTGCAAGTTTCAAATCGTGTTTAGCATCAAATACATCACGTTCTGGTAACAAAACGTGTTCCTGAACGCGATATGTTATTATTGCTTCAGTTACTTTCAACGATATTAAAATTTCAGCATCAAGCATATATATTAGCAGAACTATTGGACCCCAACGTCGCTCTGAAAAATGTTTTCCAAACCACGCATAAATAATGGGATGGAGATCCGAATATAACTCTAAGCGGGCGAATCCGGATAAGTAAAAATCTGGTGAGGGTCCACTTATCGCAACTCTGGTCATGTCATGTGCAGGATGTCTAAATCTCTTAAGGTATTTAGAACAAACTCCATATCCAAGAAAACTCCCTGGATAACTCGCTACCATATCAACCGAGATGACGTCGTTGTAATTATATTTAGTATTCCATAATCTACCATGTCCGTATTCAATACAACTCCTCACCACATCTAAAAGAAATTTCGATCGTGTCGGTTTCCATGAGTTTTGATCTTGAGCGAAATGAGCAGTAACTGATTGTACGGGAAAACAATTATTTAGTAATTGTCTAACTTTGACATCGTCAGAAGTATATTTCAGCGCAAGGTTTTCCATTTCTTCAAAAAGATATTCTGTACGATAAATATTGTCCTTAGACTGCACAAAATGATCATAATGATCACACTCTGAAGCAGCCACACAGAAACAGGGTCACTTTTGCTGATATCACCAATGGCATCGAATACATCACAGTGGTAAAATTTAACCATTCTATCTCGTGGAAATACAGTTACTACATTAGTCCGTTCATGTACGTTATGAATCAATGATGTCTATGGAAGCTCCTCTGGATTCATATTTCGATTTATACAAAATTTATCCTGTCAACGTCTTCACAGTTAATGGGAATTTTAGTTTCCTTTCTAGTTCAGCAACGTCGCTGATCGATGCCCCAGTATCTTTAACTTTTTCAGATCAAATATTTTTTTTACGTCTTAAATCCGATAAACCGTTGTGAAGTGTTCTATAACTATCTCATCTACACAATTTATTTTTGACGATGTAAAGGATGAAAATTTCATTTTCGTGAGACCTTCAACGTTAGGTTATCATTCAACGGATAGAGCGCATAGACTACCACAATCACTTGATCTATTACAGTCAGTATTCCTGGCTTGAAATTTTCACCAATGACAATATTATTCCCTGACGTCTGGACGGATTCGAGCATGTCTCGGATGATCCAAATATATCCTCGGTCTTTACAATAAAATTTTACTAAAATTATATACTTCTGAACATCGAGGTAGTCAATAATCTCTCTTCTTCGTTTGTCACCCATCACATATGCGGTACTTCCAATCCTGAATGTGGACCATACATGAGCCGCACCATTGTCGCCAAACTCCGTCTTGGCTTCATGGATGCGTTTAGATATATCGGCATTCGTTAAAGCTATATCTTCCATTAAAAAACTAAATTTATGTAGTCTGTCAAGATCTAATCTGGCAGCAAAAAGCTCAATTGCGCATAATTTCTGTATATTAAACTTATGACAAAGTTTTATTTAAATTTGAGTATTAATCAATATATATATATATATATATATATATATATATATATATATATATATATATATATATATATATATATATATATATATATATATATATATATATATATATATATATATATATATATATATATATATATATATATATATATATCAATATATATCAATATATATCAATATATATCAATATATATCAATATATATCAATATATATATATATATATATATATATATATATATATATATATATATATATATATATATATATATATATATATATATATATATTGATATATATTATATATATGATTAACTAAATTACTGCCGCTGGCTTAAGATTGGTTACACGTCTCCGTGTAACAAAAATTGCGTAAACGATTTCTGCATTTATCACATGCAATGCGTTAGAAACGGGAGTCTATAACCTAAACCGTGTATACAGTGTGGTATTGGAATTCGAAGTAAGACTCACCTGTGTGCACAATGTGTTGGTTGAAGGTAAAGAGTTAAAACGATATTATGATATGAAAATAACGCTGAATCTATTATAAAGCTCGAAAAAAATTATCTATCAAGATTTTCAAAACAATGATTTAAACAAATAGTATATAGTATATAAATGGAGCAAAATAAGTTTGTGTCATTTCCAATCCTCACCAATTCTGAAGCGTCTTGCTATTGCATCATTAATACCTGCAGATTGGAAAAAAAACAGTCGGTAGTGTTACCAATGCTGGTTATCTTGCGTTTAATACCAAAGGAAATACAAATTATTTTTCACATAGGTTCATATTTGAGTGTTTCTTGGATCGATCGAAGATGCGTATGTTGTGGATCACATCAACTGCGATAAACTTGACAAATCACTTGCAAATCAACGTATTATCACACAAAGTGAAAACTGTCCATTTGGACACACTGGTGGGATATGATCTCCAAAATCTGTTAGATACGTGAATGCAGAGTCTGGAGGCAAAATTTATGATCAGGTCAATTTATTTCACTGTTAAATCCTTTAACAGAGCATCTCATCAGTGAAACGTTCCACTGATGGTGTATTTAGATCAAAGTTTTCTTTAAAATTTTCACAAAGTTTTATGTTCCAGTACTTGTTATCAGATGATCAAGCGAGACAGAGGCAAGCATAAAACTTTTCAGTATTGTAGTTATCCGCACTTATGTTAAGAACATACTAGCAAAAAATAGTTTTCAATCTGCATATCATTCAAAAAATATTATAATATCTGATAAAGATGGTCCTCCACCTGAGGAAAGATACATAAACTGTATTCGATATCACGAAACATTCATTACTTAATGAGATTTAAATATTTTTTATAAATTTATTTATTATGTTCGACTTTGTAGTAAATTTCTCGTTTTTTGCGCTATTTTGTTGATAATTTCAGGTATTTTCGTTGGTTTTATCATTGTTTTTTGTTGAGTTTCTCGTTTTCGCTGGACCAAACACCAGAAAAGTAAAGGGAAATAAATATTAGGTTTTAAATTTGTTGATCATATATTGTTTTCTTCCGTTCTTTTAAAAAAAATCTTAATTCGTTAACCAAATTATAATAAAAATCTACACAATACAAACAAAAGACCCGGGTCAATATTCAGTCTGACACTTACACGCCTGATTATATATGTGACGTTGAACGTCAATGAGTGACTCTGTCATTTGATTCATTATACATAATAACGTTAGGTAACTAATTGAGGAGCTTTAGTTACAAATTCCAGGCACCTGCAGTAAATAGCCGAGGCCAAACTTCTATCCGATGACTCCAACGTCAACGTTTCTTTCAAATCTTTATCCAACATCACATATACAGTTTGAGACAATTTATTAGCGTGACCTTATGATGTGGCGCTGTTGATTTGGGTACAACATCAGGTATATTAAGTACTTCTCTGCCACATATTTTGCGACCAGGTAATGTTTGTGTTGCCAGCGTTGAATACCAGATCAGAGCAATTTTATTGCTGAAATAATGTTGAAATTCCTTTGGTGGCGCAAACCATACAAATCGAAAAAAACAATTCCACGTGGTTCAAGATTAATAATACCTGTTTCAATAGTGTTGGGTTGATTTGGTAATTGATCGCGCATAAGATCTCCTCTGATGTTTTTATATTAGTTGCCAAGCTGCATCAAGTAAATCAAAAATAGATAGTGGAATTACCATCGAACTGTTTCTTGTCTTAGACCGTTTCCGTACCACGAGGGGGGGGCGCCCCAGAAGTCTTAGACCTTTTACGTACTACGAAGGCTGAGTTTCTGGAAGTCTGCTTCCCTTTTTGAGGTTTTTATTCTCTGTTCTGTTGCTTTCTTTTACACCATTCCATCAGCGGTTCCAACAGCGCCCACCTCATCTGCTATTAACGCTGGTATAGTTTATTCGGACCACCTGTGATTTGTTCTCGCCGCAGTGATAATTTTATCGCACAATTATATTTTGATGATGATAATACTTTTTGAATCTGACCAGGAACAGCGGGCTGCAGCGGCTATTAATGCTGGTATAGCTGCCAGAAATGGAAATTTACCACCCGATTTAGCGATGTCTTTAATAACCGCTGCAGAAAGATTAAGTCGTAACCCGATCTTTGATCGCTTGGCTTTATTAAAGTGATTATACTAACGTTCGGACAATGATAGCTTTTTTTGACCACCCGCGAGTTGTTCTAGCTTTAGTGATATTTTTATCCCACGATTATTTTTTGTTGATGATTGTAGTTTTTTAATTTGACCAGGAGCCAGACTCACACTAACGTGATGATATGACATTATTAATATTATGAGCAATCTAATTACATGTTCTCTACTGGAGCATCAACGACTCTCATTCGTCCAACAGCGCCTTCGAATAGCATTGATTTATCGCTGGGTATAACTGCAATTGTTCTGTAATTTGCAATAGCTCAAGCATTTCTTTTGCATTATTTGTAATCAAGTATCAAGTATCAATGTTTTTATCACGGCCCATAAACAACATAAGACGATGATATGCACGTGCCACATGATTTTGATCGAAATTAGACAAAAATATCCTCGGATGATTCTTAATGTCCATTTATCCTTACTGAAACCTCAGAAACATTGAGCGTACCAAATACCATAATAATGTGTAACTGCGAGTTTTTGCGTGCAGTATCTTGAAATGCGATAAATATATGTCGCGGTGCAGAAACACCTTGCTGAGAACTTATTTGCCATGTGAAGAGACCATTAATTCTACTTTGAACACTATCTGTGGTTGTTGTTAACCATGATAACGTTGGTTTAAAACCTTGACTCATAAAAGATAGCAACCTATCTTCTTCAGATATCGATGAAGTCATCATTGACATCCACAGCGAACGTTTGTTCAGTAGATATTACATCATCGTCTGTGCCTTTTCGTACTAGTACAACAGTGTGTTTAGCTCCAAAAGTGACATTTTTTTTACATTTCTACAGAACCCAAGATTATGTAAGAATGGAGTTATACATGAAAAAACTCTTCTATTACCCTTTAACATTGCCTGATGTGATCTCAATCGTAAGTTGAAATTTGGATCTACATTAATAATCATTCTATCTACGTCTGCTGTGGAGTTTCTGGCAGGGTTTTGTGTTCGTCCAATTATCATATTGTTGGTACTCTGTAGAATTAGAGGTATCTTTTACAAAAATCATTAACGGACCAGCTGATCTTGAATAATCGTCGCTGTATGTTGCAAGACCAAGTATTTTCGTGGCAACGTCAACGTCTTTCTGAATTGATTCAATATTTTATTCCGTCGGTCGTGTAATTAGCGCTGTCAAACAACGACATAATACCATTATTAACAAAACCAATACTAATATGGGTTACATATTCGGTATTATCATCTTTTAAAATTTCATTTTCGACTTCAATAAATGCTTCAGTATACTGAAGGTTTATGTATTAAACCTGTAGTTCGATTCGTTTACGTTGATTTGGCATTCGTGCGTCAAAAGAATAATACTGATAATCGCGCACAGACTCATCTTTGAGAATTGGTGCATCCGTGTCAAACGCGGGGTCAGATATGCGCTTAAACATCTTTTTTATTATCATCTTCGTCTAACACAAAGACCACATTGGGAAGTGAGACCTGCTATCAGACTAGCGGTAATACTTTTTTCTTTTTCCGACATTGGTGCATCAGCCAAATCCGCTAGTTTTTGATTAGCGGCTTGATTTATTATTTTAAATACACTTGTGGGCATCACTTCAGTGCTGGCTGATTTTACAGGTTGAAGTCGGAACGCTTGGGGTCTGCGTATTAATCGTGATAGTCTATCGTTGATTGCTGAGAATGCTTTGCTAGCAATATTACCTATAGCGCCTTCTACCTTTTCCACGAACAATATCAATAGCTTTCATTCCTAACTGCTTTGCAATCGGCATTGTTTTGTGGCTATTCTTTTATTAATCAGATCCTCAACAACATCACCTAGTCCATCTCCGTAGGTTGTTTTGTATAGCGGTAATCGAGAATTTATTACCCTGACCATGGTAGGTTCACGCTGAGTACCGTACACGATCATTTCTATTATTAAGTGACTTTATCACTAATTGTATCTAGTCACTGTAGTAGTCATCGGCCATTTCATTAATGAGATAGCGATCAGTTGTATGTGACTCCACTCTGAGCCGTCCATCAAAATTGCTGTGAAGTTCTGAATGATTTTAATAAACGATCTTATTGCTACGCTATCACGAGAAACAGATCTTTCTTCCTCTGTTGATTCCTTTCCACAATCATTTACACTTCTATCACTGATGATAATGATTCATAAGTAAAGATTTTGTTGTTTATAGTGATGTTAATTTTGGACATCAAGCAAGTCCTGCACGAATAATGTCACAACGTCCACACAAATACACTGTTGTGGTCTCTTTGACTCAACGTTAGGCACCATACACCGTTGCCATGAAATTGCAGCCAATAGGAACAATTTTAGGTTGGCTAACAAACACTCACGACGAGACTAGAAATTTACAAAAGGAATATATCGTCCCTGATATTGAAAGGATTATTTCAAAAATTCCAATCAATGTAACAAATGGAGATAATATTGGGAGTTGTGAATTTCAATCTGAAAAGATGGACATGACAATGTATGATTATATGTTGTTTGCTGTTTCGCTAGATATACATTATTTCCGCATTGTCTGTTTATACTGCATTTCATAAAAATCGGTGGATGTATTCGGTCTGCCAAGTCTGATACTTTCTTTATCGTTACGGTGAAATATAGACAATGCCTCTGTACATTAGGGATGGGCATGGTGCTTAATATAATGTCATTCGAACGTCTACGTTTGATTTTTTTTAGTGTGTTTCTAACGAATGAAAATCCCATGAAACAACATATTATATACAGGGTATTGGTTATATTGTTCTTGGATTGGTTGCAGGGACATTCAATTTAGTCATGAATTTGTCATCACCCTCTTGACCAATCGCTAAAATAGTTTTAAGCAGAGTCATTGAGAGTATCAAACAGTTTGCTGGGGATCGATTAAAGTATTCCGGATTGCACTTGCCTGAATTAATATAATACAAACAACGACTTTTCGTGACTGCGCCAAACCGAGTACGCTAAATCCAGCAAAAACAAAGATTCCAAGATTTAAAAATTCGGGGTCTTGTTTGATGCTCAGAATTAAAATGTCAATGTTAGGACTAGTAGGCCTGCTGTGATAATACTCTGACATGGTGAGATAAGTTCCAGCATGTATACGCCAAGACAACCAAGTGACAGACATCATCGTAAACATAAAATAAATGTATTGATTTACTCGACTTGCTTGTCTGATTAAATAATGTAAGACATAATACTGTTTCATATTATTGGAAGGCAACAATCAGGAAAGGATATTCCAAAAGAACTTGGTAACATCATTTCTCCTTTGAAGGTATCAATCATATTAACAATAACATGCACGTATTAAAACATTAAAAATAATGATAAGCTAGGCTATTTCGTAAATGTGTTCATTTCTTGTCTCTTCCACGTCGCATGCACATCAATAGTCGTAGAGGACAAACCTCTTTGTCTGAAGAATAGAATAGTAGCTGCCAGTAAAGTGGCGTTGACTTTCTAAAACCAATATATACTCAGTTTTCATGTTGGTGTCGGCTATAATTTGGCCCCTTCTTAATAGGTTCAAAGTTTCTTATTGACAAAATTTATACATTCAAAAAATTGGTCAGTAGAAATTAATAATTATAAAAAGTGAATAGTTACCCTTAGTAGCTGACTAAATATTAAATAGTATTTATTTTTAAAATTGATATGTACTAAAATCATGCCCTTTATTACTTATCATACCAAAGCTGACATAAACACCTTGATATATGTGTGTCATTTACTCGCAGATCTGGGTTCGAAACTCCGTAGAGTACGAATTTAATTTCTCTATACTGTATGATAATATTGTTTGTATTAAACTATTATTTCTGCCCACTATTATCAAGATTGTACTACAGAATCCAGGGATAGCACAGTCTGTTCTGTCTGGTATATATATATATATATATATATATATATATATATATATATATATATATATATATATATATATATATATATATATATATGATAAACTAGTCTTTAGATTAAACTGAAGTTTCATGTTTGCTTTGAAGATAGACCTTTTACCGTATGACATAAAGATATCATTGAACAAATAGTTTCCTTCTGTCAACACTGATGCAGATATGTTGCAATTGGTAATGTCCCTTCGTCTAGCCCTTCCATGTGTCCATATTTCCTTTCGCTCGTAACTGTAAGTGATATTTATATAACACATTTGGAATCAACCTTAGATGGAAGAATGATATCATATGTGGTGTGAATTCTTACGATGATGCTTCAATGACACTAATGGTGTAGATTCATGACACATGACAGTGATGTTATCAGGTGTAATGCACTATTAGTATACACCATTAAAATCAACAACGTAATGACGAGTATGAAAATATGTCAAATATTCGAATACTTAATGATACCGCACTAGTAGGTGGTCTTGTAGTGATGATCTGACAATGAAAAGTTAAGTTTAAAACATTTTGTTTAAGGATCACAGCTGAAATTACATTTTTTTGTTCTTTTTTATTATCTTAGTCGAAATTACGGATGAAATTACAGATGCGATTTTAAGTTAGAAAAATTTAAATACACATTTGTTATCTTTTTTTATAATAGCTACGAAGCGATATAAACTTGTATGTTGAGAGGGGAGGCACAAGGAAAAGATTCATTTGATCACTGGGATACTGGGAATTAATTAGTGTCATAATTTGAAAACGTTTTGTGAACTGAATGCTTGATTACGGATCTAATGTTTCACTTTGTACAGTAGATGATATAACAATATTTACATATATCGTTGTATAACAAGTGTTTTCTATTGCGATTTTATGTGATACATTTTGTTTGATTTTGTTTGATTATGGCCTAAGGGAATGTTCCATAAAAGCTAATAATGTGTTCGTAGGATGTGCTTATATGGTTGGGATTTGGCCATAATAACAACTTATTTTTTCGACATAAAATTGGAAGTAGTTTCCTGACGTGACGTCCAATTTATTATATTTGAAAATATCAGTGACAAATAATTGACATTATTAGTGACAAACAAAGACATACGATCGACTTTGGCAGTTTTCATTGTACAAAATACTTCTTTGTGAAAGGATGAGTTGAATTATTGTATTTTCAAAAATGTTATTCGTTGTTTTATTTACTTAAGTGTATGATACGCTTCGTAAGCTATTCATTCTTGATTTAATTTGATTTGTATATTTTACCACGGACGACAAGTTTTGAAAAGGTTTGCTATTATGTACTATAGCTGATTTTCTACTTTGAAATTTAAAAATGGAAATTGGTTGACTATGTAACATAGCAAGGGCCAAGACAAGCTCAAACATGATATAGCAGGCGTACATATTTTCCTGCATATACCTCTTTAACGTGCATACAAGTTATAACATGCGTAATCGGAATCCTTTTGCTGAATGTGAATTTTTGTCTGGGCTCCTTCAAAGATAAAATCAAAAGAAATGAGAGATATTGTTTGCCCAATAGAGAAATGATTTCGTTGTTGCAAACATTTATTGAGAGGATACTTGTTCATAGTTAAACTTTGCAGATCTCAAGACGGAGTTTTTGATTAATGACAGCATGGAGTGTGATTAATATGGATTTGCTTATTTGATACTGTCTGAAGGTGATTCAAGTCAGAAATGGTACTCATCTATTGCTTGATATATTTGTTTCATTCGAGTGGAACTCAATGCAGTTACTGAAGGTAGGTATTTGCTAGTGTATGTTATAATTTTGTTCGTAGAAAAAAGTATCGATAGCGTGTTACATCCTTTCTTAAGATCCACATGTCCATTCGTCTGTCTGTTACAATATATCATCCAAACCATTGGCAAAATAGCCAAATACTAGTATTCTCTCTGTAGTAATTATTCGCATGAAGGTTGTCATCTTTGATTCCACCTACTTTAATCCCAGGAAGGGCGATGATGTGATATGCACAAAAAACTGACAAGAGTAGTAAATATGAAAGAAATTTACTACAATGCAATTCATTCACATATAGTCCTGAAGATAGAACTTGTCACATGTATGATGTACTTTGAATTTGAGATCCCTTCACAGCTTATGCAAAATGTGTTAACAACTCGGCTGATTTGATAAAATGAGGGAAATAACATTCTGGCAACGTTGCTTAAGCATTATTCATGAACATAATTTTAATAGTTATCTAGTATAAAATATATTTGTTTTAAAACTCAGATGGCATATATATGAATTGACATAATAGCTTGTAGAAAAATAGTGTCATTAAAGGTAACATGTAACGTTCTTAAAACGTTCTACCCCAATTGTGTTTAGCTGTACACTATGAAGATGAATTAACACTATTTCGTAATTATTGTTTTGTGTGTATAATATTAGCACAATATACAAGTGATGGAAAATTGCATGTTTGTCTAAAATATACATTATTCAGCTATTACATATATAACACACACTATCTTTGCTTTTTCGATATTTTACGAAACTGCGGCGCGTCGACTTTAGCTTTTGTACTGCCTGAATACCGTTCGTGGCTGATGAGACTAATATTAATCTCCTCTTTCAACCGTCTAGGTAAGAACATTATTTAATTAATGAACAATTTGCATTTTAGTTGTGAAAGTAAACTTTATATGATGACAAAGATATTATTGTTTTGGCTTATTGTTGCATCATTTATGTTGAGCATTCGAGCACATATAAGCACTATGCCAAGAGTTGGTGTCATTTCCATACGTCAGATATGTTAAGTTTGTACCTAAAATGACTTAAACTTTAGTAGGACCTTAATCGGACTCGTATTAAATTAATTAAATTGGTACACTGGGGTCGGTTGAAGGGTCGAACAAGTGGGCTATTTATTTGTGTATTATGTTTTTGAAGTTAATGTCTTGTTACAATCCGCAAGAGCTCACCTGAAGAACGCACTAATTTTCCTTCTTGTCAAAAATATTTTAAAACTCAAACATGATAAAATTAAATAAATTAAAACCAAAATTTAAGGACAATTTGGTTTTGATAGATATTACATTTATTAATATTAAATGTTCAATGTAAGGTTTGAATAATGTCAGAATGCAGTATGAATGATGTTTGAATGATTACTTTTTATGATGTTAAATAACGACCTTGTCGCAACATTCGAACAAGTTCACAAATTCATGTTACTACAATGTTATAAGATACATTTCTCACAATCTTAATGCAACGTTGTTATAACGTTGAATTGTTAGTCGTTTTGGTTATTGTCTAGTGTGGGGTAAGCGAATTAGTGGATGCTAACTTCAGAGGGGCTGGATTGTTCAGTAGGAAAAATAGGGAATATATATATATATATATATATATATATATATATATATATATATATATATATATATATATATATATATATATATATATATATATATATATATATCATTATATACCTGTTCTAGCGAGCATACAACTGTCTATATGCTGCTGATGTCGGTTCCTGACTCACAATAACTAAAATCGTATTATCGTTTTTTCCTAATTATGAAGCTTTCGAAAATTATATTCGAGCGTAATCTCATTAATTGTGTCCTCTTCTCTTCCGACTCCCTTTGATTTAGTTAATAAAAAAGCAAAATGCAGACATGTTTATAATATTGCCAGATGCAGACATTGTTGTTTTCATAATTGTACAAGGCGGGAACACAGTGCTGACGTACAGCGGACAGTGTTCGTGACTAAAATAAATATTATATTCTCAGAACGCGCAAGATATGAGAACATAATGTGGATTACACCTATTATTATTGATTAATTTGATCATTAGCCTGACTTAAATTTATTTGCATATTAAAGCACTATATAGACATATCAAGCAACGTTTCATCCTTACTATTCCACATTCTGCCATGGTCCACTTGACCGAAATATAGATGCCCACTACATTCCTATTTACTTTTCTGGAGGGAAAATTACCTTAGAACCCAATAGTTATTCTGTCATTTATGCTAATATAATCTTTATTGGACGATATGTTTCAAATAAACCATTCACACCTCACTGCAACCCGTAAGTAGTGTCCTTTATTAACCTTTAGAGTTAGATGTTGATGTTTGTATGGCTATTTCCCCAGTGTTGTTATAGATGTCATATATATATATATATATATATATATATATATATATATATATATATATATATATATATATATATATATATATATAGTGATTTTGTTTTACTCTCTTTCTCTGTAACTTTCTGTATTGATTTTTTTCTATTATAGATTAGTTTGTCTTTCATTCATACTAAATGTGATTTCCTTTGACTCTGTATTTTCTCTTTCTTAATGCTTGTGCTCATTTCTCTGAGTGTCCGTGTAGATTATATAATAACTAATATGTGTGTAAATTGTATAGATGCATATGTCAGTTGTAATATGTACCTCGAAAGCCTTCAATATACGGATTGCGATGGCCACCGCTATTATTTATTACGTGAATTCTACCTTTAATTATCGGTACATAAGATAGTTAAGGGATATGCATTGAGGTAATATTAGCTGCTTTCTGAGGCATATCGACAACGACTCGGGAATTGTAGAAATGAAATTAGACAACCTCATATCGAATTTGCTAACGCAAAAGAACACCTACCTGATTTATATTGCATAGCTCAGAACAGTTGAAACAAATTTTAATAACTTTGATCAACCCGAAATAATTTAAGAATTTACGTATTGCATCCATAATGACGTAAATGCTCATCTACATGAGCAAAATGTGGTAAGTTTTGAAAATTCTGATTGTGCAGCTGATGATTTTTTTGTTTGACTCACTAAGATTTATTTGTCAAGAAGTCTTCCTATCGTCAGTGTTTTTTGGTAAAAAGCCACAGTTTTATACGAGCACTTCCACAGCTCAATCTAGTACAACAATTATGAACCGAACCTCTGATATGACTAAACATAAATCCTTATCTCTTGTATGTGCATGTATTGTTATAACAAATGCCTTGATTTTGGCTGCTATATGTTAAAAAGAATAAGCAATATAATAAAGTCAGAGCTATCAAAGTATTTGTATTTCTAAGGGGTTAACATTATGGTCTTAACTTGAATGCATTTTTGTTTGATCAAACAAGACTCTTTATGATTCTATCATGGATAATCATGAACATTCAATTCCAAGAATTCCATCTCATGTCTGGTGATTATGTTAAGATAAGAGTCACAGAAAAACTGTGCCCAACCTTTATCTGAAACGTCTTCTAGAGAAATTATTGTTATTCAGAGTATAGAATGCGGCATTGTTAATATTCCTCTCCATTGAATCAAACATTGACCTCAGGACACTTGCTAGTTGGAACAGTGACGTCTTTACCAGTCAATGTAATACGTTAATTACTAGACAATAACCTATCTGGCATGAGGTTGAAACTGAAAAACCTTTTTATGATCAGAAATTCGATTTTGCAGAGATTTGAATTCCTTATTTACGAACCATTGACAGAATAATAGTAGACCGAAGAGCAAGTCAGGCAAGCACTACTTGACCATAATGACTGCTTTCACACTAGTTACAGAGGAAACTCATCTGGGGAATATTAAAATTATAACCACGGCTTCTTAACAGCTTTTGGCCTTCCCATATTTATCGAACCTGATGAAGGGTCACATTGTATGTTTGGCTTCTCAAGCAAGTTATGCTTAAATTAGGCATCCAATAGTAACAACTTACCGTTTCTCATCTTGAAAATCAAGGGTTTTAGAACACATTTCATCAAACATTAACCATTATGATTCTGACTATACTACCTTAAGGCACAACAAAACAAGACATGGGTCAACAATTCTCTTCTGTGTTTGTACATAAGTTTAGTCCTTAAACTTAAATTGATGTAAACATCTGTACAATAAGTGACAAATATTAGGTAAACGGTAAAACGTCTCTAACTACAGTCATGAAGAGCGGCCGTGTACAATTTGTAATTCGATATACTTAATAATTTTAATTACTCGTACCTGTAAACATATTTGCTTCAGTTCACGGATATCTTCAAGACAATCGGTGATGTCGGTGATGTTGTTATGCGTAACAACAAGCTCATTGGGAATTGCGTTGGATGCGATGTTGCATAAAACCCGAGTAGATGTGGAGTTGGTAACGGACATTAACCAAAAGATACTTGAGTAACTTGGAAACGGTTGATGCGATTGGGCAATTAAACCGTTTATACACATGCATACGAGTCTGCTCATTGAAAAATGCAGGATTTGGAGAAATTATTATTGTATTTGAGAAACCTGTGGGTTTTCGAAAACGAATCAAGGCTGTTGAAAATACAAAATCAACCGAGTGATTTCAGACCTGGCGTTTGATAGACGCACATTATTTGATGGTGGGTGGAGTCGTTGTCATGCACAGCAATAAAGCCAGTCTAGTACAATACACACATCAACAATGGCGGGTGTGTTGTTTTGTTTTAAGCTAGTACATTTATATTTACCAAGAGATGATCAAACAGCGGGTACTATCTCGTTGATGATGAGATTATTAAACATTACCCGTATGCGGATATGGCGAAACAATGTCTGATTGGTGAAATGGACAAGATCATTATTTGGTTGCTTAGTAATGCGACCTAAACGGTTGTGGATAAGTTTAAAAGTCCCTGAGCTGGAACGAAAATCTAAAGTAGATAGGACTGCCAGGTAAAAATTACTGGACTGTAGTTGGTTCAGGTAAGAACTCTTAGAAAGTGAAAGGAGTTACCGCATTTCTATTGCGAAAGATCTCATACACAATATATTTTTTGCATATCTTTTCCAAAGACGCAAATTTGCACACATCATATCACCGATGTGATTAGTAAAGCACCAGACCACAGCTTGAAAGCTTGCAATGGATATTACCGAACATAATATTGACATATGCATACTTGCACAAGGCGATTAGGAATATACTTACCAATTAATAATAGACATTCGTGGTAGTTATTGTTCTCCTACAACGACTTGTAATTACATCTCTCAGATAAGCTTTATTTTGTCCTTGTTTGCAGGGGGATGACCCGCTTGTTTGTCACCTACTGTTAAATGCTAGCGAGTTTTTTGCCACGAAAAGTCAATTCAGTGCGAGATTGCAAATACATCGTACACCATATTTGGGCAGTAACTCGACTTTGACTAACACCACAGTGCCAACATATTCAGAATCAAACTGATTTAAAACTGGTCTTACGGAAGTGGTTTTGTAGTCACCGTGTATGTAAATTTGACCGTATTCAGTCTAATAGCCAAATTAATTTATCCATATCGTGCGTGTGGGTGATTTCATTATTTAACGATATTATGACTGAGTGAGTTCTTGCTACTCATTTTGGTAGACCGCTAGAAACTTCTAATATTTCTATTACGATTCATCAACAATTCTTGCAAATACTGAGGCCCAAATAATCATGTCCCTATTTTATGCTTTAATGTTTCCACTGTAGCTTGATCACAGTATATATCATTATAACCAAATCAAGCCAACATCTCAGTAAAATCCACCAGAAATTCTTTATCTGAGCCCACATTCAACATCCTCGGATGCGTTAGAGGTGAAAGTGTCTAACACATGTCTTCAATACCCGCGAAATCATTGGAAGACAATGTGTTGGCTTCCTTATATATGTTGCCAACATTTACAATGGATAACTGGTACTAACATATGTGGAGAAGAACCGAATCATTTGAAATTACCAAACTAGCAGGCATATTAACGTAAGTGACTTTATCAAACATTCCACGATTATTAAAATTTTATACTCGGTAATGATTACTGTTTCACAAAACTTCTCTGACGTTCGCTCACGTTTTAAGAGGCCACTTAAACCTTGCAATATCCAAGCAAACTTTGTTGTATCCGGTATGTTTCTCATCTATGTTTATTTATGTGATGACAGTTTTACCTCCAGTTAATAAAATGTTACACCATCAAGAGCTATCTTAATTGGTCTTGCTTCATTTTGTGATCCAGCTAGTAATTCCTTTTTCGATAATATATCTGAAGCACGCAACATGGACGTGGAGTATTGGTTATTCTTCTAGATCATGATGAATACTGGAATCTTGTTGTATATCCAACGTGTCCCAGGCGCACCGTAATTAAGTCCGGGTATAGTTTACTAGGATATTTGCTTGACACTGGTATGATAGTAAACACAGTAGCTATGCAAACACCAAAGGCTGTTTTGGACGTGGAACTGCGGCCTTTTTACTAGTAATATCTCAATTAGCTTTTTCAGTGTGTAAGAAGTTTACCTTCGTTTAAACTGCATCAGGAGCCAACGGAAGAATGTATGCTTGACTTTATGAAAATATATCAAACATAGCACATATTTATCAGCACGATATTTCTTTAGCAGTTCAGGAGTTTTTATTTTTTTGTTGGAACCAAAAGATGCGATTAAGTAGTTTGTGATTGAAATACATTTTGATGCTAAACTATCAGGTGATTACCAATGTAGTGCTGTAAGTCGTGATGACGTTGGCGGATAAATGTTAGTGACTGAGGGACATCTAATCGCCTATAGAACTCTTGCTGTAGATTTAACTGAAAAGAAATTAATTAAAAATAATATTATGTCAAGGAACACATTGTGTTCAATATAAGATAAATATTCGGATTGTTTTGCATTTGACCCATTCTGTTTTGGAATTACCATTTGAGTTGTTAATAATTTATATTTTGTCTTAAGATACTTGAGGGCGAATTCATATACCACCGTTTTATTCAACATTTATATCCCTTGAATTGTTTCGATTTGGTATAAATTGCACTCTTTTATCCATGATTGGGTTGTTTTCAAATATATCAAATTACATCAAATCATCGACATTATCTGAGCATAATATGTCATGTCTTACCTACTCGTACCAAATCGCAAACGAGGTATTAGCAATGCAAGTGGTAACTAGTTTTTTTCTTGATATTGTGGATCTAAGACAATGGTGGTGTGTATTTGGCAGAAGAGTTAATGTCATATTATACCCATATGTTACTTTCAAAATCTGTTCTTGGAAGGAAAACTCTGAGACCTATAACAATAAACCTACTTGTACCTACTTGTGTCTTTGAATCATTTGGGTGATCATGTGGAGACGTTTAACATCAAGAGCTTTGTCTTTACGTATATCTCTCTATACCGATATGAAAGAACATGTTCTTTATCTGTTTAGACAAATTTTATTTTAGCACGTTTGCTATATGCATTAATATGGTTCATGTAATTATATTATGCTGCTGAGTATTCATTAGTGACCTATTCAAAGTATATTTCGCTACTGACGCTACCATTTGTTAGTGACATCGAAATTTCGTCACTGAAGGAAGAAAGTGTAAGCAAGGAAGTCATTAAGAATTTTGCATACATAAAGGTGAATGACCCCTTCTCTAAAAACCGGCTTAATGAGAGAAATTTCCTGACGTTAATTACCCGATTCTCATATATAATTGTGGACTACCAGCCGACAGTTGTTTCGGAACCCGCTGCATCTGTATGGTACAAACAGCATACTTCAGTCTTATGTAAGTCAGCTCTTTTTTATACTTTATGACCCATTTCCAGAAGCCGATTCGCAATGCTGAAATGGATTATGTACATAGAATATAACACCTCTCTTCCATCAATGAAAGAGATTGCTTGTCTTTTGCTCTTGGAAGCATAATAGTCCTTGCCGTGATTGGCAATATTACAGATCCTACATTCTGTTCGCCATGAAAAAGGGCCGACCTTCACAAGCATGCCAATCATTTTGTAAAGTTAAAGATCTATAACGTTCATTTTATAGATTTAGCTTCAATACAAAGTTGTCAGGAGACTATCTACAAAAATCAATATCTAATATGACTTTACATAAAACATGTAAGTATTTCTCAAACTGAGGTCTCATCCATCTTCCACAGATTTCTCTTTATTTGAATATCAAAACCTGCATTAGTTTATCTACCAGCAGTTCGTTCTCAGTAGGCAGCTTAATTAAATAGCAGTAAGATCATAGTTTATCTTGGTAACGTATTCTCCGCTGCCTGAATCTAAACACAATCTAGCCGTATCAATTTATAGCCAAACTATTTAAACCTATTAAACGACGCATATTCTGCAAGGAACAGCATTACGCACATGCACTCAGTCATTGTCAAATACTGTACATCATGCTGAAAGAGGATCCTTTCTCTAGAGGCTTGCCTTCATTAATGAATACCATAAGGCCAAACGTAGATTAAATTCACTGTCATGTAATCTGCACTATATTGCCAGATACTGGAAGTCCTGAACAAACAAACTAAGCAAACATAGAGTATAGAGTATAATTCACAACCTAGGGCCTAGCTCTCAGCTATTATTTAAACTAATAATCACACAAAATGGACGGCCCATGAATCAGCACCACCAAAGTAAGAAAATATTAAAAAAAGCACACAAACAGTACGCGGCCCATCAAACAACACAACGAAAATACGAAAACACGCCAAAATGAGAATCATTTCTTCAGATAAGAACACAATTCCAAAAGGCTGAAGACAACATACATTGTGGATAAAACAATCATCAATTTAAGATCAGTCAGTCGATATATTTGGACAACCGATCTCAAATTAGAGACAGGACATTTTACGGGAGCCCATTCAGTGGGGATCTCTTACAAAAGAGAATAAAGCAATATAAGATTTAATAAGTCTTCTGTGGAATGTGTGACTCTTACAAATAGATTTAGAATACCAATACAGGGCACATCATTTCTTTCGTTCTCAAATATATTAAACTATGAATTCTTACTTACATTGTACCATGTAGAAATCCTCAAAGACGGTATTATATATATATATATATATATATATATATATATATATATATATATATATATATATATATATATATATATATATATATATATATATATATATATATATATATATATATAT